>JAQIUQ010000070.1:40000-135000 GCA_030378365.1 Hybognathus amarus
TATGAAGATTACCTATTAATTGTCATTTAAGTGAAATTACTGAACTTAAATATACAAGCTTGATAAAAATGGTCATTTTAGAAGAAAATTTCAAATGGCACTTAGAGGCTTTTGTGTCTGAACTCTTCATATACATATACATTTAAAAAAAAATTCAATTTGAATGCATTTGAAAATATAATTTATTCCGAGATGATGAAGCTGAATTTTCATCAACCTCATTTTATAAATGCATTTACTCTCTCTTTTGATCATCGTTGATGACTGAAAGTGTTAAAATAATTCACTTATTAAAGAAATGAAATGATCTGTGCTTGATTGTCAAGAAAATAATTAAACTTTGCGTCACTTAAAGGACTGTTTTTAGGTTCATTAAAATATAATTTAGGAAAAAATTAACTGACTTAACCCGGGTCTGTTCATTAACCCACGACAGACGAGGAGGTACACACACACACAGACACACACACACACACCGAGTGGATGTAATGCTCTGCTACATACACACACACACTCCTCCGTTCCTGAAATCTTTTTTCTTCGTAAGTTTCTCTCTCCTGCTCTATTGAGGTGAGACCTGTAATCGGCTCTGGTCTGTCAGTGTGTGTGTGTGTGAGGTGCACACTGCTGCAGTCTCTGTGTGTGTGATGCTTTAAATGACAGCTCACATATGAAAGATTCAGCCTACACACACTAATCTGAAACGCTTTGGTTAAGCTCTCAAAGAGAAATCCTGAGCGTGACACAAATGCATCACACACACACACACACACACACACACACTGATCCCACTAGCGTTCTCTTCTGCTCTTCACACTGTCATGTAATATTCATGTTCTTCATCTCAGAAAGCATGAAGAGTTTGTGCTTTCACTCTCAAGCATTTTCAAGAGTAAAACGGAGTCAGTCTCGTGTTATCAGACTGATATCGGCACCGCTCGTCTGAATTTCTCTCATTATTATTCACACAGTCTGTCTCTGACTTGTTTTTAATACAGTAACAGCGTTCAGTTATTTCCTGTAATGCTGCATGTGACCGGCACAGGTCGAGACGGGTGATTGACAGCTGAGTGGGCGGGGCTTCACTGCAATAGAGCGCAACAGTCATTATGGCAAATACCAGACATACTGTAAAAGAATTATTTTCATGATTTATCAAAACTTTTTAATTTTGTTCAGATAACATCATATTTTGAGTTTTTGATGATTAAACCAAAATCTCCTTCAAATGTTTAATTTCAATGAACTCAAAATTTTAAAGGAACCGGGTAATTTCCTTTTTTAATTCAAACCAACAAAAAATATTTACAGTGTAATTTTTTTATGATAACTTATCAATCATTAAAGACCTACTGTGAGCTGCCAGGTTGTTTATTGAGTGTATATGATTCAGTGCACATTAGTTTATTTAAAGGAGTAGTTCACTTTAAAAAAAAAAACTTTTGCTGATAATTACTCACCCCCATGTCATTCAAGATGTCCATGTCTTTCTTTCTTCAGTCGAAAAGAAATTAAGGTTTTTGATGAAAAATTCCAGGATTTTCTCCATATAATGGACTTCAATGGGGTCCCAAACGGTTCAAGGTCCAAATGAGAGTTTCAGTGCAAACTGTTCAAAGGGTTTTAAATGATTCCAGATGATGAATAAGGGTCTTATCTAGCGAAAACGAATAAAAAAGTTTAAGGTTCATCAAAATGGACAGATCTTTTTCGAGTCATTTGGTTCATTCAATGAACGAAATGACTCAAAAAAAGATTTGTTCGTGTTGATGAACCGAGTTCGTAACGTGCAGAGTTATTTATTTTTTGAATGGCCACTCATTTCGCTTGATAAGACCCTTATTCATCGTCTGGAATCGTTTCAAAGCCCTTTGAAGCTGCACTGAAACTCTCATTTGGCCCTTGAACCGTTTGGTCCCCATTGAAGTCCATTATATGGAGAAAATCCTGGAATTGTTTTTGAAACAATTTCTTCTGAAGAAAGAATGACATGGACATCTTGAATGACATGGGGGTGAGTAAATTATCAGCAGAACATTTTTTAAAAGTGAACTACTCCTTTGAACACGTCATGAAAAACTACATTACCCCTGATTCTGTGTACAAAATCTCCACCAATAAGGGAATCGAAATGAGCAAATTGCACAAAATCAACTATTTTCTGCCATATTCTCCATGAAGTCTGCTGCAAATGCCATAATCCAGACAAGCCTGTCTTACACTTTACCATTACTTTCTATTTTGATTATCATTTGCAGTGATTAATGGATTGTAGTTCTATCCCTCATTAAATCTTATGTCACCATCTTGCTCTTTGTCAGATTTTCAACTACTTTTCAGTTCAAGTCAGTGTTTAATGTTCAAAAGCTGGTTGGTTTGCTTTAACTAAACCTGATGACATCATGCTTTTCTGCAAAGATGATTCGAAACACTGTGTGTTGTGAAAAGCGCTACACAAATACATTTGACTTGGAAAAGACAGCAGCGTTTTCGGCAGAGCTGCAAATCATCAGGTACTAATGAAGCGAGAAACGAGCAAATGAGCTGAGAATTGAAAGATGGAGCGGTTCAAGAGAGAAACGGGTGTGAAACCGATGGAGAATAAATGACATGAACATTATCTCAGCTTTAGTTTAGTTAGTTTATCCCATTAGACTCTAGAAGAGGGAATTATGGGAATCTGCTGAAACGTCTCGAACTCTTATTATACTGTTAGTGAGGATTTGAACAAACTCCTTAAAGTGATAGTTTAATAAAAGTCTATTATTGATTTCTGATGCTTCTTCCATTGTAGATTTAATAAGATCCAGCTGAGATTGTAATTACACTGATAGATTATAATCACTTGTAATCTGAAGGAAGAACCCAATATTACACTGAGAAACTTCTTACAGAGAAACTGTCGGAGTTATGTGTGTGTGGATGTGGCCAGGCGTTCAGCACCGCTGGTTTCGTAATTATTGTTGCGTGTGAATGCCCGTTAAACGTGTAAAAGGTTACAACATCTGGCTGAGAGATTAACAATTAAAGGAATAGTTCGACTTTGAAATTAATTTTTGATATGTTTTATCTCACCTCAAGGGCCATCCAGGATGTAGGTGTCTTTGTTTTCGCAGCATTTTTGATATTTTTAGGTCAAACCGTCTTGTCTGTCAGTCATATGATGCAGGTCTATGGTCACCACCTCAAAGAGCATGCACAGAGAAGTCCTAATTAAACATGATTTAATGACTCGTAAATATAAGTACACATTGATGGCCTAAGACACGAAACGAGCGGTTTGTGTGAGAAAACCAACAGTATTTATATCGTTTTACCTCTTGTAATCACAGCCACGTCAAAGTGATCTGAGGGTGCGGACGCTTTGTGGCTGTGGTTACACGAGGTAAAAACGATATAAATACTGTTGGTTTTCTCACACAAACGCGCTCGTTTAGTGCTCTTAGGCCATCAATGTGTACTTACGTTTAGAGTCATTAAATCATGTTTAATTTGGACTTCTCTGTGCATGCTCTGAGGTGGTGACCATAAGACCTGCATTATATGACTGACAGACAAGAACGGTTTGACCTAAAAATATAAAAATTGAAACTACTGCGGAAACAAAGACACCTACATCTTGGATGCCCTTAAGGTAAGATAACACATATTGAAAATTAATTTTAAAGTGAACTATCCCTTTAAGAGAAATGCATTGTGGGATTTAGAGAAGGCAACAGAAGCATAAGATCTGTGATTTTGAATTTGCATGATAAATGTGGCAGAAAGTTCATGAATGCGTGTGTTTGGGACTGTAAATCAACGTTTGCTCAGTGCAAATGGAGGAAAACAAATACAATATTTCTTGTGCATTACATGAATGACTAAACTCTCTCTTTCTGTGTGTGTGTGTGTGTGTGTGTGTGTGTGTAGAACACTGACTTCTATCAGCAGACTCTACACATGTACACGCAGGAGGTGGTGAAAGCAGAAGCCGCTGTGAAGTGAGTAGATACAGTTTCACTATATCATACTATTATTGTTTCTGTTCATATTAAATAAAAAGTAAATAAATTAATGATAATATATAAAATCATTATATAACTTAATTTTACTAAGAGAACATTTTAGACTTTAATGACTATTTTTTGTCTGTAAAAGAGCAGAAATATCAATATCAAACTCATCTTTCAAAGACTATAGTGCTCTTTTTTTTCTTTTTTTTAAATAATTCTTTATTGGGTTTTACAGTTACAATTACTCTTCCCATCCTCTCCCTCTTTAACAAAAAAAACAATCCAGTATTTTACGTTTGCATAGTCCAAAAGATCTTTAAACATGGAAGCCTTGACAGCAGGTGTAAACATATATATGAAACCATCAGTATGCAGAATATTGACAAAATAAATAAATAAGTAAATAAATAAAGGGACTTGCTTCAAAGATTGGTACGTATAGTAGATACAATTGGTTCATAAAGTAGATACATCACACTTTATGAAGCTAATAGTCCAGAGAGCAAGAGTACTGATACAATAATAATAATAAAGTAATAGTATTAATAATGTAGTGGGTTTAACAAAATGTATAAAAGACAGGCATACACACAATACAAATTTATAAATAAATACTAATACGAATAATAATAAGTAATGTAAAGTAAAACACAAAGATAATACAGACTATTATGCTCTTAATGTGTCCGTTTGTGACAAAGATCCAGAAGTCCAGTGTAACTCCTGCAGTGATGTGTCGGGCCTGTAGGGGCAGAGATACTCCTGTTTGTGTCTATCAGTCTTTCCACCTGTGATTTGTTCTGTTCTCTTGAGCTAGTATTTGAACACAGTTTAAAGTGCCCCTGTTATGTTAATGTTATGATATCTAATATACAGGCTCCTGATTGTGTTTTAGAGTCTCCTTTAACAGGTTTACATGCATCCCAGGTTTAAAAAAACACTAATTTCCTCATAATCTCCACTGCAGCGTCAGCTCTTTTCTCACAGTGTCTGAAACGCTTCAGTCTCTCTAAGCCCCGCCTCTCTGAGAGCTGCTCTGCTCTGATTGGTCAGAAAGCAAACGCTCATTATCATATCTGAATCTCAGCTCTTGATCACAGTGATACGAACAGTAATGATGGCATGTGTTTTACCGTATCAGATCTCAAACAGCGTCTTCTCGAACACGAACACACAAACCAAACTCTACCAGATACACTACAGTGATTGAGGGCGGAGCTAAGAGACGCTGATCAGCCAATCAAGAGCATTATGCAAATGAGTTCCAAACCTAGTAGGTTCATCAGGAAGTGAGACTGGAATTACTGACTGTTTCAGTTCAGAATCAGTTTTCAGAGCTTTTACATTCACAAACAGCTCTAACACACTATCTGAAAAGCATGATATTGTCTCTAAGGTGATTTACTTATTTAGATTTTACAGTAGAGCAGTGATCATGAGTGCTGTAGTGATCATCCAGTGTGTGTTGTATGTGAAGCCTGTGTTTATGTGTGTGTCGCTCCTCAGGCCGGGTCACGTGACGCCGTGTGCGCTGAGCTGCAAGTCGCAGGTGTTGAGCTGCTACACACTGAACAAACGACACACACTGCTCTGCTCACAGCTGGCCAGAGACTACATGCACTGCATCCACTCCTGCAAGAAGGTACGCATGCTAAATAATGTTGTAAATGTCCTGGATAGTACATAAAAGATACACTCAACAGTCATTACATGTCACCACTGACCAATCAGAATCGAGAATTCTAGAGCACAGACGTAATGATGTACAGTTGAAACGATGGATAACGGTTTAATAATTTTGTATCGAGGCGTAGGAAAAAAGTGCTTTACAATCATTTGCATCTCTAGCAGTTATTAATCTCAGTTAATGTTAATCTCAGCATTTACTAAAGCTAAAATTTGTAAGATCAAAAGTTGTATCTGTTAATATTAATTATTGCACTGTAGTTTAATGAACATAACAAACATTAAAGCTACACTGTGTAACTTGTAGTTTATTCTTAGCTAAAACACTTAGTTTTTTCAAAAATATATGTGCTCATTAATGTATATTTACTTCGTTCAAGTAATAAAGTATTCTCGATGAGTGTATAATATGCCATTGAAAACGCATACGGGTAAGGGGTTCGCATGTTGCCCCTCCATCTTGATTAGCCAAAAAGGGACATTCCCGTTAATTCAAGCTTCGCCTTTCGCGTTTACGTTTGAGTTAACACTCATGGGACGAGGTCAAACTGGAAGCCATGTTAATCTTGGACTACATTGGCCACCGTAGGAGTTACAGAAACTAATATTCACTGGATGGTCATATAACTTTTCACCACTAGATGGGGTAAAAATCACACAGTGTAGCTTTAACAATGTTAGTAAATGCTATGAGAATATATTGTTCAGTGTTAATGAATGTTAACGAATGAGACCGTATTGTAAAGTGTTGCCCATTTGCTTTACTGTTTAAAATGTAAGAAATCAGTCATGATGATTTTGCCAGTTTTAGTGTAATCAGACTATCAGACTCCTGCTGATAATAAAACAATATGTTAATACTGAATAAGACGGATTCATCTTTTCCCTCCATTGTGTTACGGAGAGCTGGTCTATATTAAAACATGCCAGAGTCATTATCTCTGCAGGAAATAAGAAGTGGAGAACAGATCTTTGTGTGTGTGTGTGTGTGTGTGTGTGTGGTTATCTAAATAAGAAGTGTAGAACAGATCTATGTGTGTGTGTGTGTGTTTGTGTGTGTGAGTGAGAGCATGTGCTGGTTGTATGATAATCTAAAGAGAAGAGTCACAATTGATGAAGGATGTTTGTTATTGTGTAAATATGATAAACACTCATTGGTGTGTCGAGTTTGTCGTTCTCTGCAGAACTTGCTGGTGAACCACGGATGAAGAGGACGATTGATGCTGAAGAAGAGGAGCAGTGTGAGAAGATCATCTAGATGCGTGTGTGTATGAGAGAGAGAGTGTGTGTGTTATCAGGTTTGTGATGGTTTGTTGAGCTGATCTTGATTTACTGTGAGCAAATACAGTCTCCTCTTGTGTTTATCTCTCAGTCTGTGATGACTCTGTTAGCTCTCCACACAGTACATGTTCGTCCGTCTAAAACTGTGTTTTTCTAAATGGTCGTGGAGACACACTAAAAGTGTGTTTGAGGAAATAAACATAAATCACTCATCTTTTACTATAGTAGATGTTTAATCAATGCATTGAAACGGTCGCTCATTAAAAAACAACTAAGTTTTAATTTTATAAGTTCAATGCTTGCCTTGCTCTGAACATTTGAGCTTATAAAACTTAAACTTTGTTATTTATTTATTAAATGAGCGATCGTTTCACTTGATAAGACCCTTATTCAGTCGTCTGGAATCGTTTAAAGCCCTTTGAACAGTTTGCACTGAAACTCTCATTTGGACCTTGAACCGTTTGGTCCCCATTTGAAGTCCATTATATGGAGAAAATCCTGGAATGTTTTCATCAAAAACCTTAATTTCTTTTCGACTGAAGAAAGAAAGACATGGACATCTTGGATGACATGGGGGTGAGTAAATTATCAGCAAAAGTTTTTGATAAGTGAACTACTCCTTTAAGCTTTTTCAGAGTTTATGTGCATCTTGCTGTGCTTCCAGTGTTTTTTATGTGATATCTCTTAAATAGGTGGATGGAAACCACGATCTTGTCAAATGGAGCCGCTGGCAGTGTTTTCTCTGACCTGCACAAACACAGGTAAGATTTCTGGAGATTCTCCATCATTTATAGTCCACAGATTTTAAGTGTTTTCTAGAACCCCAATATTAAAGTCCCCCTGTGGTCAATAATTGTATCCCTTAAAACTCACCAAAATTACGTATTTAAATGTATTTTCCTTGGAAAAAAAATTCTTCATGCTTTTAATATCTTGAATGTAACTTCGACACCCTTGCCTCATTTAGTATGCGCGGTGCTATGAATATGCAAATGAGCCCCGCCTCCACTCACTCACTCAGAGATCCACTGGTTGACGATCACACGTTGATCTGATTGGTTACAAGGTGGTTTGTGACGTCAGAAACACCAGTGATTTCACAGCGTGTTTTTGAGACTGTCTTTGGTTCACTGCAGTTTTAAGGAGGAAATACTCAGCAATGCTGTCACACTTATGAACTTACACACGGTGTGTGTTAAAGCGGATTAAAACACCACATACACACATAAACAACATTAAAAGCTGGATTTGCACCAAAATGTATTCTTTAATAGCAAGTTATTAAAGCTAAGACTTTAACAGAGAGACTTTAAGCGTCTGCAGATCCAGTGAAATATGACACATCGAATGCGCTTTGATAATTGAGTGTTTCATGAAGTTCAGAAATAGATGCATATCCTGCGAGAGGTGAAATCAATCCCTCAGGGATCAATAACGTCTCCATCGAGACGCCGGGATTCGAGTGGTGTGTGACTGGATTGAAACTCACACTTGTTTTGTTAGTGGTGCTGAGGAGAGGACGGTGGCCCGTGTGGTCGTCGTCATGGTAACATTACGGCTCAGAGAACGAGTCTGGCGTTCACCGTGTGCCGTATAGATCTCCCATCACTAAATATCCATGTGTGAATCTCAGAAAGAGAGCGTTAAACATTGATTCAAACAATAGTTCACTCGTGTGTCGTCTCTGACACTCGATACCATTATGTTTGCTGAGTCCTTATTAAAATAACTCCAGGCTATGAAACTGGTGTCCTGTTTGACGTGGAATATTATAGGGTCAAAAACACAAAGTGAAAGTCTTTCTCAGTAAATGCTGCCATTTGTTTCATGTCTGATGAAAATCATGGATGCACAAAATCTTAGTTACGTTGTTATTAGAGAAATCTAATTTGGCAAAAACATGATGTGATTTGATTTTTTCTGCTTTTACCTTGTAATTTCAAGGATTCCCAAATTTTTTTGTTGTTTTTTTTCAGCAAACCACAGATTTTAATGTGACAAAAAATGTTTTGGCCTAAAAAACGTGTAACATCGCTTAGAGCACCTTTAAAGCACATTAAAACATCACATATATAAACAAAAACTCATAAACGCCCTTCAGTCCCTCATGAAGACCAGTTTGGCAAAACAAGATTTAACCCTAAAACTGTATTCTGGACAAATGTGGGTAAAATAGTTTTGATTTATTTTAAAAAAATACTTCCTTGATCTGAGCGGTACAAGACTTTGCTACTTTCCTAAGTTTGCCTCCTGAACACACACACTTTTTTATTGACTCAATTCTACAATGTTAAGTGGGTGAAAAAAACTCCTTAATCTTGTATTTTGGTCAAAAATGGGCACCCATAGAAATGAATGGGAAAAACTGTGTTTTAGAGCATTCTAAAATAATCCAAAATAAGACACCAGGTGACAGCAAAGTCACTTCATCTTTAGGTTTTAGCTCTAAGAACTTATTGGAATAAATATTTTAATGTAGTTGAAAAAAAATTAAAAAATAAAACATAAAAATAAGGATAATTTACGTAGAAAATATGGTACTTTTTGAAGTAAATAAATTCAAAAATACCCCCAAAATAATAAAAACACCATAAATGGATAGACAAAACTTTATCGAAGACAGTGATATAACATTTATAATAAATAAAAATTAGGATCAAACCTGAGTCCTCTGTGCCCACATTTGTCCACAATTACAGAATTAAGGGCTATAAAGTGAATACGGTTTGAGGGCTATGACTTCGCCTTGATCTGTTCTGTGATGCGCATTTGTGACTCTCCTGTTCGAACTCGTCTCATCAAAACGAACAAATCTTTTTTTCAAAGTCATTTCATTTGTTGAATGAACCAAATTACTCAAAAAAGATTTGTTCATTTTGATGAACGAGTTCAAACAGGAGAGTCACGAACGCTCATCACAGAACAGAGCAAGGCGAGCATTTGAGCTTATAAAACTTAAACTTTGTTATTTATTTTTGAAATGACCGATGGTTTCGTTTGATAAGATCCTTGTTCATCGTCTGGTGTCGTTTAAAGCCCTTTGAACAGTTTGCAAAGTGAACAGTTTTTTTTAAAGTGAACTACTCCTTTAAGTCCAGCATCTTTGTTGTTACACATTCATAATGGCAGTCAATGCACTGATGAGAATATATATCTGATTGACAGCATCAGTTAGTGATGTTCACTCGATCTTATAGACCGTATCTACATTTAAATGCCATTTGGATGAAACGTACGTAATATCTGACATTTGGGACGGACAGCTGTTCTGCTGGAGATACTCATAGATCATTTAACTCATGCAAAACATCATTTGAGCGGAGGAGGACTTTTATTTTATTACTCTCAGTATTATCAGTGAATCATTTCAACTGGATTTGATTTAATGTAATATGAGATTTTGATTCAGATTTGTGGCCCTTGTCTCACACACGTCATGTGTTCCTGAAGAGACCGAACAGCCTGAAGCTCAGCAGACGCAAAGTGAACAAATGCAAATGAGTCGAGAGAAAGTTTCTCCACAGCAGGTGCAAAAAGCCTTCAAACCATGAGAAACTGCACCAATTGAGCTGTTGCAGATCCACACACACACACACACACTCTCACACACACTCTCCACACACAACACACATCGACAGTGTCTGTGAATCTGTAAATCTCTCAATAAGCTTGTGTCAGAAGTTATGGTGTGAGATGAGATCAGCCGTGCCGTGTCTGTGTGTGTGTGTGTGTGCGTGCGTGTGTGTAGGTAGGTAGTTTAAGGGTTAGTGTAAGGGACAAAATATACTGTTTGTCCAGTATAAAAACTGTCACGTCCCCACAAAGATGGCGAACCAGACGTGTGTGCATGTGTGTGTGTAAATGTGTGTGTCCTGCATATATTAAGCTCACACAGTGTTCATTCATTACATCATTAGAAAATCAAATTCCTCTAATGTCTTTCAAAAGTCACTGTAATGATCCCAGATTTCCTCCCAAAAATGAAATTGGCTTTTTACTTTCTTTCAATGTCCCTTTTAAACACTTTTTTTAAACACTGTGAGTGTGTGTGTGTGTGTGTGTGATGGAATCTCATTTCACAGCTCATTTAACACTCGCAGAAGCATATTCTTGAAAATAAAGGCTCTCTGTAGTAATTTCATTGAGCCTGTGTTCTGCGCTCATTATGACGCTGTTTACTCGCTTTAGCATAATGTAAAATAATTGAATCCAAGTCTTTGCAATAACGAGCGTTTGATGGCGAATAGTTTGTTATGTTGCACGACTGGAGAAACACGGTTTGAGACTCACTGAACTGTAATCTACAGGAAATATTGTCCTTAATCACAGTTTGCCAAATCATAATGCAGATGCCAAACACACTCATTCCAACACACACGAGCTGATTATGATTATTACCGCCAGTCTGTCATTATCTTATTATCTCACTAACAGTTTACTTCATATAAACTAAGGAGCACTGGTCAAATACAGATGCAAAACATTAAAAAATATATATTTCTGTTCAAGATAACAGGTTCAAGAATGAGGAAAATGCTATTAAATCATCATTATAAATACATGTGTGTGTCTAAACAGTGCAATCAATGGCAAATACAATTGTTTAACATTGCGTTCGTGTACCTGTATAGTCATCATTCACTCGTCCTCACGTCGTCCCAAACCCATTAGACTTCAGCTGAACCCGTATTCACTTTATAACCTTTAATCCTGTAATTGTGGACAAATGTGGGCACAGAGGACTCAGGTGTGATCCTAATTTTTATTTATTATAAATGTTATATCACTGTCTTCGATAAAGTTTTGTCTATCCATTTATGGTGTTTTTATATATTTTGGGGTATTTTTGAATTTATTTTCTTTCAAAAGTACCATATTTTCTATGTAAATTATGCTTTTTTTAATCTTTTTTTTAATTTATTTTTTAACTACATTAAAATATCATTCCAGTAAGTTCTTAGAGCTAAAACCTAAAGATGAAGTGACTTTGCTGTCACCTGGTGTCTTATTTTGGCTTATTTTAGAATGCTCTAAATCACATTCATTTTTCCCATTCATTTCTATGGGTGCCCATTTTTGACCAAAATACAAGATTAAGGAGTTTTTTTTCTCAATTTTCTCTTACAATTTTTGTAGAATTGAGTCAAAAAAACAATGTCTGTGTGTGTTCAGGAGGCAAACTTAGGAAAAGTAGCCAAGTCTTGTACTGCTCAGATCGACGTATTTAAAAAAATAAAATAAAATAAAAACTATTTTGCCCACATTTGTCCAGAATACAGTTTTAGGGTTAATCCATGATACAACCCTCTTACTGGTTTGTGTTTCAATATTTTTATTTGGTATTTTAGCAGATCATTTTGTAATTACACTTTTAAATGCAAACAAATTAAACACATCCCTAACAAATTTGCATGAAAAAAAGACATATTGGGGTAGTAATTAGAAACAATGAGAAACAAAAAAAATTAATACATCAAAATAAAATCGCCTTACGAATTTGGATTGACATAAGAGTGGACGAGCATTTTCATTTTTGAGTGAAATATGCACAAAACCAAACAGCATTATTCATTTAAAAGTGCCTCGCCATATTAAAATAAATCGAATGAACTCATAACTATCATTATAAAACTGATGTTCTGACTGGATGAGCCACATTTGAGCTATAAATTCTAGATAAATGATTTGTCCATGACACTCAGAGTTGAATATAAATTTGAAAGCCTTTAATTATCACTATTAAATGTCATGGTTATTCGATGAGTCTCTTTGGCAGATTGCTATTGTTCTATTGCTTTGAATAAAAGTAACATGCATAAATGTAAATGTTTAAACCAGCCAATCAGATTGAAGCGTGTGGGCGGTCTTATACTGTTTATGGCTGAATTGTAAATTTTTATTTATTTTTATAAAGCATTTGGCAACACCAAATATAATTATTAGGCTGGCAACGATTAATCTCAATTAATCACATCCAAAATAAAAGTTTGTGTTTACATAATATGTATAATTAATTTGTATATAAATACACACACACATGCATGTATATATTTAAGAAAAATGTGTTATATATCTAATGTTTATATTTATATATAACATTAATTATGTATAAATATAAAGTATATACATGCAAATTATATACATGCATGTGTGTGTATTTATATATACAAATTAATTATGCACACTACACACACATATATTATGTAAACTTTTATTTTGGATGCGATTAATCGAGATTAATCGTTGCTGAGCCTAATAACTCCAGTTCTTCCTAATGAACCCAGAAGAAAGGAGGTTGCTGTTTGTCATAAACCTTGTTTTAGCTCGTCAAAGCGGCAAACAGAAATACATCAATTACAGCTGAGGAAAGAAACTCAAGTGAAAACACTTCCTGCAGCCGTACGGTGGCCTGAGGGCGACATTTGAGATTGAGTGTCATTTCACATGAGGAGCTCTGAGGAGACGAGAAGCGTGGAAAACGGGTTTACCGAAGACTCCCAGCGGTGTGTGTGGTGTACGGTAACAATGCACACAAACATGTGATAGAATCTGTTTGCATTTGTGGGTTTCCTTCATTCACATTATTTGAATATTTCAGTAGTAGTTGATCATTTCACCTCAGGCGTGTGTTTGCACTCATCTAGCTCTCTCGTGGTCCTGATTAAACACCTCAGGTCTGTTAAACACAGAAACCAGATCTCCACTGCACTTCTATAGCTTTAGAAAGTAGTTTGAGGATCATCTCCACACCTCCAGCTGTAAACAGATCAGAGCTGAACCCCAGAGTTCACCTTCGCTAGCCTCAGAGCGAGACACACATTTGGTTTTTGAGTCAGTTTTCATGCTTGAATGTTCAAAAACATCTTATTTTACCCTATATTTTACAGCTATGTTTCCTTCCACCTTCTTTGATGCCCATTTCAGGATATCACATAAAAATACACTCTTAGAAAAAAGGGTTGATTGGGGTTCTGTATATGAAGCATAGACTTCTTTACTCAACTCCAAAGAACTTTTTATGCTAAAAAAGGTTCTATAATGACAAGAAAGAACTCTTGGCACAAAGGTTCTTTATAGGCTATTATTCATTCATATATTACATTATTCTGCAACATTTTGTAGTTGTAATCAAATTATTGTTTATTAAACTGTTCTGATCTCATTTTAATCATGCTGATTGTTGTTGATTAACTACATAAAATGATATAAATATAGACATTTTCTAAATTTTGTGATCATTCACATGCATTCATAAATACATTTTAGGGTCTTGATGTTTGTCAATAATAAGAAATATTTAATCCGGAAAGGACAAAACAAATGATAATGAATGAACCCAAAAGGTTCCATATAGAACCTCTTTCCTGGTTACAAAGAACTCTAAAGTGTTTTTATTATTGAACCCTTAAATAGGTTCTGTATAGAATGTTTAGGGGTTCCAAATACGTAGCGCTGATAGAACCTTTTACGGTTCTATATAGAACCTTCTCTTCTAAGAGTGGACATTGGATGGAAACACCAAAATGTGCATAAATAAAAAAATACATGTAGCCTATGTGCTCAATTGAGTTGGATAAACTTTTTATTTAAAAAAAAAAACATGCACATAAACTACGATGATTCCTCTGAGAAATGAAAGCTTTAGCGAGTCTTACACGACTGCGTTCCCCAAACAGACGTCCGCACTGAAAGCAATTTATTATAAATTAGATTATTATTTATAGTGGCTTCTCCTATTGCACCAAATTCCATCTTTCTTAGTGATATTTAGCGAACCAGTTTATCAGGACGTAACGATTTTGTTCACTGTGGCTCAATGGATGGAAACAATTCGTGTTTTTGCGATATTCCAGTTTTGCACATGAGTTAAAACTTTGTTGCGGCTCCTCTCTTCCCAGTCTGTCAGTAACGCTCTGTTCACTTCCTGTCTCTATGAAGCCCCTCCTCCTGAAATGCACACTGTGCTCTGATTGGTCGGCTGGAGCAGTGTGTTGTGATTGGTTGAGCGCTTCGAGTGTGTTCTGATAAATGCCCCGCATTTATAACTGTCAGTTTAACACACTACTAACTAACTCAACCAGGCCCCGCCCCTTTATTCTGCGCATGAATTATTATAATGAGGAATATTGTGACGTGTTTGTTCCCAGACGAAACTCAAGACTTCAACAGTGACTGATTGGTGTTGTGTGTGTGTGTGTGTGTGTGTGTGTGTGTGTGTGTGTGTGTGTGTGTGTGTGTGTGTGTGTGTGTGTGTGTGTGTGTGTGTGTGTGTGTGTGTGTGTGTGTGTGTGTGTGTGTGTGTGTGTGTGTGTGTGTGTGTGTGTGTGTGTGTGTGTGTGTGTGTGTGTGTGTGTGTGTGTGTGTGTGTGCATCCTCAGCTATTTTTCAACACTGAGTACTTTCCGCATCCGTTTGTTAGTGTGTTTTCAGTTTCAGATTTGCTGAGCCCTAAATGACGCATAAAAACTGGACTGGTCACATGATGTTCTCATCCTCCATAACCGTAATATGAAGACGTTTCAGTGTTTGTGTTGTTGTTACATTGTGTTTCCCTTGACGTGGTTTTGATAGTGTGTGTTAGTCGACGCTTTCACTCCGGATGCAAAACAACACTCAATCATTCTGAGAATGAAGTGTTTGTCTACCATATCATGGTCCATAAAATAAAGCCAGCTTATCAAATATAATAATATATGTTGTTTAAACACAAATGCATTTCGAATATTTGTGGTTTTTCAGTTCAGATTAACAAACTTTAGTTCCTCATTAACACTCCTGCGTGCCAAGACATGATATCACACAAGACACCTTCTCTACACACACACATGCACACACACGCACACACACACACACGCACACACACACACAACATTTTCGTACTTAGCAACATGAGCTGAAGATTATTATCAGTATTGAGCATATCTGACCGATACCCGGAGCGAATGCATCTCCATCTCTTCGGCTAATGTTCAATATTCAGATTTCATGAGTGCAGCTCCTCAGAGATCGGATCCCAAACACAGAGTCTGGCCCGAAAGGTCAGATCACATTATATCCTAAAAACTATTCTGGCCTCATGGTTTTTACCAAAAATACAGCTGATATGAGAGGAAAAGGATCATGTTAGTCTCCATCCTCAAAAACAAGAGAGCTTTTTGAAAAAGTGTCGCACCCTTCAGGTTGATATCTCAAACAATGAGCTTTCAGTGAGTGTGTGTGTGTGTGTGGGCGCAGTACCGAACACATCCACTAGGACAACCAGACTCCATCACTGCCCTTATAAGGCACCTCCATTCCATGTGTTTTGAGCTATCTGAACCATTATTTGCACAATTTTCATACAATTTATGAAGTAGGCATCCTATTACAGTAGTGAGGGAATTCTGGCATATAAACAACACGCATGCGCGTTATAGCTCACTGCCACATCACAAATGGTGAATCTATTAGGGCTGTGCAAAAGTTAATTGCAATTAATCGCATCCAAAATAAAAGTCTGTGCTTACATAAATATATTTGTGTGTGCTCTATGTAATTATTTTTATATATAAATACCTATGCATGCATGTATATATTTAAGAATTATTTGCACTTAAATTCTGTATAGATATATATATAAATACATAATCTTAATTATGTAAATATAAATATTTTATATATGAATAACACATTTTCTTATAATATATACATGCATGTGTGTGTATTTATATATACAAAATAATTATATACAGCACACACAAATATATTATGTAAACACAGACTTTTATTTTGAATGCGATTAATCGCAATTAATTTTTGCACAAGCCCTAGAAAATAGCTCAGTCTCTGTGCAGGATCTGACAGCAGCTTTCACATTTACACATCGAGTAATTCATGGATCACGTTTTAAGCTTGTGGTCATCTTGAAGCCACACACTTCCACTTTGCTTGGTGCAATTTGAGGATCCATTTATGCAATTATGCTTTTTATGAGACTTAGTTATGAGAGGTTAAGGAGCGGTTATTTTCATTACTGTGATGATCAGTCGTTTCTGCTTTCAGATCTGCTTTAACAAACGCACGGGTAAAAACAACATGTTTTTCTTTCAGCTTTCAATATGTGCTTTTCATTTCCATCTTGTCAATGGACTAGTCTGAACATGATTGATTGCATATCAAATTATAGTATGAACACTAGAGATGCACATATATGCCGTCAAATTAGTATGTTCATTTTAAATGTTATCGCAATTGGTTCTATAAGAAAATTTGGCAGATATTTTAAAGCTGATAAATTATGGATTATTTCCTTCAGCGGAGACACTTTAGTTTCACCATGATGGCTTTGAATGGCTTAAAATATAATTGAATTTACTTCTAAAAGGGAAATATGGTTAAGTGCAAATCTGTCATATCGACGATAAAATTATAATGAGAACATTATGAATGTGTGCTTTGGACATGGCTTTTATTGATGAGACTTTTGTTTTTGTTATCAGGCTCTCAAAAAACATATAAAAAAGTGATGGATACAGTATATAACCAATATATTGATTTCTCTAAATATTGGTATTGGCCAAACTTTTCATATCATTGTATCTCATAATAAGCAACAAAAAAAATCTCAGTGAATCATCAGTTGTGTTTAATAGCAGAAGAACCATTGAACGTTTTACACACACACACACACTTTAGCTGGCTTTAATTGGGTTAAATATTCAAGATCTTTTAATCAGTGAAAATGAGAAGACATCTGAGGAGAAAAGCTCAGAAATATTCATTTATTTCAAAGCATCAGCAATCTTCTGTTCTGCTGTCATTCAGATAATGAGAACCAGTTTATTAAATTAAGATGAATTGATATTAAATGTTTCACTGTGGGTTTATGTAAGTAAAGACATGAATAAGCAGTCTTGCACAGGGTTAGTGGTGAGAAAACAAAACGCTCAATTGGGAAAACCCGTCAAATTATCAAAGACACAACAGAAGTCATTCTCAGAAAAGCAGTGGTTTATAGGAAAACAAACATACTTCAGCAAAAATCCTTCTCCAAAATCAAAATAATAACAAATACTATTCAAATGTTCACTGTAAAAAATGATTGTGATTTTAACGGTAAAAAACGTACTATATTTAATGTACTATATACAGTAAATAACTGTGATCTAACAGTACATATAATAATGAAATACAGTTTATTACTGTAAATTTAAGTTAAGTTTGAAAAACATAAAATGTTGCTATTTTTTATGGTAAGTTTCTCTTATTTTTACCATTAATTTAACAGACTTTGATTTTAACAGTAAAAATACATGGTAACACTTTACAATAAGGTTCATTAGTTAATGTATTAACTAACATGAACTAACAATGAGCAATACATTTGTTACTGTTTTTATTAATCTTTGTTAATGTTGGTTAATAAAAATACAGCTGTTTATTGTTTGTTTATGTTAGTTCATGGTGCATTTTAATGCAACATTTGATTTTAGTAATGTATTAGTAAATGTTGAAATTAATATTAACTAAGATTAATAAATACAGTAGAAGTATTGTTCGTTCTTAGTTCACGTTAACAAAGGTAACGTTAATTGGTTAACAAAGTACCTTACTATATACAGTAAATAACTGTGATCTAACGGTACATATTATAATGAAATACAGTTTATTACTGTACATTTAAGTTCAGTTTGTAAAACCAAAAAAGTTGATATTTTTACGGTAAATTTTCTCTTTTTACATATAATAATGAAATACAGTTTATTACTGTAAATTTAAGTTCAGTTTGTAAAACCTGAAATGTTGATATTTTTACGGTAAATTTCTCTATTTTTTTACTGTTAATTTAACAGACTTTTTTACAGTGAGACATGAGTCTCATACACTGTATGAGAGCTCATGCATGTATTCTGGCCAGCAGAAGCTGTGATCAAAAGCTCTGTAACTTCGACTCGAGTGTGTGTTGTCTCTTATCTGAGCTGATGGAATTAGATGTGATTGTATAGAGTCTCGAAGGAAGCCATCAGTGACTGAGGTTTAAATGTCTCAGCACTTCAGCAGGAACTGTGTGTGTGTGTGTGGACATGGCAAACTTTTTTATAAGGTCTTTTATAAGGTATAAGGACGATTACACGGTTAAACAAGTGCCTTGGACTCTTTAACAAGCTCAACTCCAGCCATAATGCAAAGCCCGTAAACATTAAAGTGTCCGAGGTCAGAGCCAAAATAGTCAATTCAGATTCCAGAGACAAAAGAGGCTGAATGTAATCTGAAACCAAAGAACGCAACGACCCTCAAACCAGAAGGCTTCACATCGCAGTGTTTCATACAGAAACATGCAAATTATTTAACAGGTGAAATCACAAGAGACAGGTGAGATGAGCATCACTGCGTAAAACTGATGGACACTGATTATATACCAGCACAAATAAGTTTTGATGAAAATTAGCAAATAAGAGAAATGTAACCAAATTGGCCAAAGCAATTTTAAGACACACTTATTTTTGTCAGAGTAGTAAACAAAGTGTCTTTTTTAACTTGGTAACGTCTGCCATTGTGTGTTCCCTGGATTTTGTCGATTTTGCATTTAAAGGTCCAGTACTGACTGGTTGGTCGAGTGGGAATGTTTTCTTTGCTTTGAATATGAGAGCTTTCTGGTTGCACTATTATAAGCCTAATCATTTTAATTAACCAAAATTGCAGCACTACGTCAGTGGATGTATATCTGGAATTTGCATTTTGTCTAGTGAACAGTCACAATGGATATTACTAACACCTTATAGGCCTATATTGTTGCACAAGTCTGAATGCATGCTACTATTGACCAAAGGGGAATCCACGTTCATAGCGTTGTGTTGTGCATTGTGTCTGTTGTATATCCTATTGAAGACTCTAAACCCGAAATGCATTGGCAATTTATAGAATTTATTAAAGTTCCCTCTTTCCACAAGTGTTGCTGGATTACACTTTGGAACATTTTAAATCGTGCATTTATAAGTCGCTCCAGATCTAACCTTACTTGTCTCACTGTAACACACTTCTGTATGAGATTCATCCTGCCCTGGGCTTTTTCATAAGAGAGTCGTCCATGGTAAATAAAGTCCTGTGCCGCTGGATGTCCATATGACACCTGTGCAGAAAACAGAGTTGTTAATCTTCTTATGGCTGAAGTCTTTAAGTAGTGGAATGTGGTGGGTGGCTGTACTAACATGGTCTGGTGTGTGTGTGTGTGTGTTTTAATAGCTTGTCTAATCTCATCCCAGCAGGGTTGTCAATCCTTGCCATGTGGCTTCGCCTCTAACAGGATTCAGAAGAACAGACACTGAACACTTTATCTGAGAGATGACCAGTCAGTAAGTGCATGTGCTGAGGTACATTACATTTACATTTATCCATTTAGCAGACGCTTTTATCCCATGAGAACAACAGAAGCAGTGAAACTAACAACAATATGCAAGTGCTTTGACCCCTCTCAGTTTCATCTATTTTTTTTCTTTAATGCAATAGAAAAGAAAGTGTAAGTGGATCAAGTGCTGCCGAAAAAAGATTGTAAAGATTACAAAATAGAAGAACCTGTCGTTTATCAAGATGTATATTACTCATGCAATATATGAATGTTGTTTTATTGAGTGATTATGAGCAGCACTGGCTGAGAACCAGATGCTGGCCAGATATGACCTATATAAGACATATCATTAAAATGATTTCCTTTTTTCTGGCCGATATGAACACAGAGGCTTTGATGTGGTTTGGCGAGGGTTTAAAAAAAGACATGAAAGAATAAAAGACTGTCAGGAAGACATAAATCATATGAAAGGTGATATTGATCAAGATCTGGCTTTGTTGGGTTTTTTTGTATAATGCTGTATTTGTTTTGTATAAACTATTTGTATTGACAAATGCTTATAATTGCATGTGTTCCAGTGTTTGAGTCTGTGGAGTGAAGAGATGTCACCACCAGCGGATCAATCCACTCTGTGGCCTGAGAGAGCTTTTGTTCTCTATTCATGTAATCTCACAAACACACACTTAACTCCATAAAAGTAATGTTTTATATGTTAATGCTTCCAGCATAAGTGAGTTTACAATGGTTTTATGCCACTGATAATACAGAAGAATCAATATAATTTTGTTTTGCTGTATTGTGCTTTTGCATTGTTTATAAAATATTATTGCATTTTCTGTATTGCATATTATAATGCACTATACTGTGTTGTGTTTAATGTTGGGATCAAACTGATTTGACCACTAAACTTCAACTTTACAAGACAGTTGTGCGAAAAGACATGATCTTTTATAAAATATTATTGCATTTTCTGTATTGTCAAGTCAGGTTTTATTTCTATAGCACAAGTTTAACTGTAGCTGATCCTAAGTGCTTTACAATATGATAGAATTATTAGAAAATAGAATAAAGAGAAAAGGATTAGAGAAACAAACAAAAAAAAAAACAGAAATTGAGATACAAATTACGTATCAAAATCATTCAATGTATATACAATGTACTAATTTTAAATACATACACAACATCACTCGACACAGAGAGTAAAAATAGTTTTTTAAACTGGATTTTAAAAACATCCAATGATGGAGAGGCCATGATGTTTAAAGGTAAACTCGTGCATTTTATAATGCACTACACAGTGTTGTGTTTAATTCTGGGATCAAACTGATTTTACCATTAAACTTCAACTTCACAAGAAAGTACAGAGTGTCGTGTCTTTGCACGCCGCGCGGTGGCGCTGTAGAGTAAGGGGCGCGCACTCCGCGCGTGATTGATCGTTTCCAGTGCAGTCCGTGCCCGCGCTGCTCAGATCGAAGCTGCTCGCGTTGTGAGCGCATTCCTGTCGCGCCACGGAACGGGATATTTCCGCGAGTTTGGGAATTTAACTATGAGTTGGACATGCCATACAAGGATCACTCGAACGTGTAAGTACCACAAAGGGATTATCAAACTGTCAATGGTAAAATGGTCAGAAATGCGAGTAGTTTTGGAAAGCTGTGTTGAGACAAGACTTCGTGTAGTGTGTGTGTAATGTAAGCATTGCTGTAGTGTTTAAGTGTGGAAACCAGCATTTGGCTTTTACACGATCCAAAGACCGCGTATAAAACTTTAAGAACCAAGCGTTCGACTTGTTCTCACACAGTATTGATCACATTTAGAGGCTTTGTGGACATTTGGATGTCGTTTTTCTGGCTGTTTGGAGTGCATTTTTACAAGCGCGTATCCTGGAATTTAAGGCTTGGGAATTTATTACCGATTACGTTTCCTCGAACTGAATGCAAGTGTTACAGTATCAAATGTATCGGTTTTGTTTCGGCTACTTGATCCGGTTTGAATACTTTCCAAACACGTTGTGGAGTTGAACAAACTCGGTCGTGGTGGTTAACTGCTTTGTCAAAGCGTTTCAGATCCCAATTCCCAACGAACAACAGCAGCAAGCGGCATGGTGACGGGTTGTTGTGCCGATAGGGTTAGGTCAAAGTTACTGAGACCGATACGAAACTGACATTACAATCCGCACACAATTAAAAACGCGATTTGAAAACGGTACCCTATGTGTTGTGAAAGGGGCTATTATTAAACTTAAACTACCCCTCCTGTTTCTCCATCCAGCTCTAAGAGGCATCCTCATCTCACAGGACCACATGTTGCTTTTGGTAAAAATCGATAGGCTAATTGATTTATAAATGATTAGTCTCGGTGTGTTGTGTTAAAAGGCGTTAACAGCAGAACTGGTTATGGAAGCTGTTGCTGCAGGTGCATCTGAAGGTTTCTGCTATCCGTGAGTGTGTGTGAACGCGTCTACACACACTGTCCAATTCTTGGTCTTCATTCATTCAGTTTGCATGTATATATGTGACCCAGTGCAGCATGAAAAACATGTACAAAGCATTCTAAGAAGTTGACAGACGTCATCTGCCCCTACATGACCATTGAGCATCGCGCAGGCCTTTTAATGATCGTGGACTGGTGGGATTTGGGTTACTGATGGTTCTTCTGGGGTAGACCTCAGAAAGCGATTGGTCTCGACATATCAGACGACTATTCATGGTCCTTGTCTTTCCTATTGTTATCACGACGTGACGGTTAGGAGCGTGACGGACATTCAGATGGAAATTGGGAATGTTTCATCAGGCGTGAGGGAATCGTTTGTTTAGAAAGAGGACTCCCAAACAAGCCTAACGGGAATAATCTCACGGTTTGCCTATAAAAAACGACCTCGGGCACTGTGGGTCAGCGAGTTAAAGCCATCTTCCTTTAAGATGTATTATGAAATAAAATTCACATTCAATGCTACTGTAACGTTAGTTGTAGTCATGTACGGTTGTAGTCCCAGATCCTCTGTAAAATTATTTCAAACCGTCAAATTACTTTTTTAAACGTGTTATCAAGCAATTCCCATAAAATTAGCTAGAGTTTGAGTTTTCTTAGACCACACACTGTCTAGAATATTTACCTGATGCAGTGTCGAGCCAACATTACCTCAGAAATGACCTGTAACACTGCACCATGTTTTACCGTGAAAATCCGTTACACAGATTCGCGCCTTTCACAGACTGTGATGACGCATTTTAACGGTCATCAGCATCGTAATCTTGCAATTCCTTCATATATATATATATATATATATATATATATATATATATATATATATATATATATATATATATATATATATTTTTTTAAATGTATGTAGGCCTATATTTATAATACGTTTGTATATTACACTTGCTGAACAATAAATCAACAACAAAATATTGCTAGCTATGAAGTTGTTTCTAATAAGATTCATTAATTTAACAGGGACCATACAGTCAAACATAGTCACAATACAAAGCCTGTAACTGATGTGCCGCATATAGAGTTTGTAGCTAATGCTAATTTACAACTCCTGTCCAATAGATAGAGTTGATATCTTTCTCTCATCTGACTGTCGTTATCAATCTCTCTATTTTGTCCTTTTTTGAAAGTTGTGAAACCACTATTGTGGAGTTTTTCTTTTGCTATTTGAGCAAATCGGAATACAAAAAATATATTTAATGTAGTGAAGTCTCTCATTTACCTCTGTAGAAGTTTACCCAACTATGAAGACTTACGCTTCTGACAAACCCTGAAATGTGAAAAGAGTATGTGTGGAGTTTGGAATGCTAACTGCCCCGCGAGCTGCTGTAGAACGGTAGATGTGCGCATGCGCACAGGCTTCCCCTCCACACTAGCATGACTGGTT
Organism: Hybognathus amarus; assembly: GCA_030378365.1. Lineage (NCBI taxonomy): Eukaryota > Metazoa > Chordata > Actinopteri > Cypriniformes > Leuciscidae > Hybognathus > Hybognathus amarus. The sequence goes on from JAQIUQ010000070.1 coordinate 64,173, forward strand.
TTTCTCAGACCCACAGCAAAATAATGACCAAGATTAGCTGCTTTACCAAAATAATTTATCTCAGCAAGACAAAAATGATTGGAAAAAAATCGCATGAGCGGGGACGTAATTATGGAGCGAAAGATACAAGCACTGCAGTAAATTGGGCACAAAGGGAAAGAGTCAGGCTATTGTTTTTGTTCTAGATTATTATGAGTGGAAATGTGAAAGTAAGTTCGCCACATGGAAGATTAATAAATGTGTGGGTGAGAGAGATCAAATCTTGGCAAGATTGCTGCTTTACAATTTATACCACCATGGCACTGTTATTGTATCAAATGGTAATGGATTTATTATGGTACTGGACAATTATCCATGGATAATGCACCCAGATGCCCCAAAACCAATGGCAGTACCATGCATTATTTGCTGGTATTCAACTACATGAAACTCCCCTTTGTATATTTTGTGCTTCTCTTGCGTTGTCAACATCCCAGGCTCCAGCATGAGAGCTCATAATTGTGGCATTCTGTGGCCCATAGCTCACCCTCTGTTTGACTTCTATTTATAATCTCTCTCTCTCTGCTAGTCTCTCATGGTGCTGGGTAAAACGTTGTGTGTCGCCTTGCCAGTCTATCACGCAATGATTTTTAAGTCCCAACATTTGACTGATTTAAGTCTCTTTGGCCACATTTGCTCTCCAGGTCTTGATGCCAAATTCCAATTGATTGACTATATACACATTTTGATTGATTGACTATATACACTATATACCATCTTAAAAGGTCAGGAAAACATTGGCTTGCTGTCATGTGGTCGCATTTGGTGTCCACCAGAGTTGACGTCATTCGCCATTTTTCAATGACGTGCGATTCGCATTGATCGGAGAATATCCCATATGTCCGCTTACATGGCACACACAAATGCATGTATATCCGATTCATATCAGAATGTAAATGTGAATGAGGCCTTAAACTGATCTGAGATACATGTGCTTTATATTCATCATGGGTCATTTCCAATCTATGCCACATGGGAGGAGGAAATCTGGATTGGCTCACCTGAACCATGTAATGTAAATGCGGTCTCTTAAGATCCATTGGTCTCTTATGCTCTATAATAGGGCAGGTATATGTTATGTTAGTGTGATGTAAAGTATGATCTCTGATGAATCTGAATGTGACTCTAGAGACGTATAAAGGCTCTCAAGCAAATCAAAGTAAACTTTAGCAGTTAAGTTTGTTGTTAGATGCAAGTAAGTTTGTTTTTAGCTGCATTTCTTTAATTAGCATGTTCCGATGGAGGTGTTTACATGGTAAAATCCACTGGAAAATGGGAAATGCACGGCTTCCTTAAGTCAAAATGTACATGCATACATGTTTCCCTTTTCCTTCATTCCCTCTCACTCTCTCTCTCTGTCTCTCTCTCATGTCCTCAGGCTAGTGGTGATATTAAAAAGCATTTAAGAGGTCTAGCTGTTACTGTGTTTGTTAAAGAGCAAACAGTGAGAGGTCTTCCTCACACACTGACACTGCTAACTCTGTCCAACCTTCAGGCAGTCGTCACACAGTCTGACCTCCTGTGAAATTACACGTTCACTTGCGTCCTTACTAGTGATAGACTGATAAATCGGTTGATATTTGCTCATTTCGAGATCATGGACATTGACTGAAAGCTTTACCCACAAGACTTGTTGATGGATAATGGCCAATTTCTGTTTTCAAATATTAGTAGTGAGTTTCTGCATGCATGTTTACATATTAATTGTTGACATTGGCTGATATCAGGACACTGATATCATGTTTTACAATGCAGATAAATGTTCCACAAACTCCAGTCCAAGGCTCATGGTAGACACAACTAACATTCATTGTGACCTTTGCAGTCGAGACATTCAGTCTTTACTCCTATTTGAGTTCTCTTAAAGGAGTAGTTCACTTTTAATAAAGCTTTTGCTGATAATTTACTCACCTCATGTCATCCAAGATGTCCATGTCTTTCTTTCTTCAGTTGAAAAGAAATTAAGGTTTTTGATGAAAACATTCCAGCATTTTTCTCCATATAATGGACTTCAATGGGTCCAAACAGTTCAAGGTTTCAAAAGACAATTTCAGTGCAAACTGTTCAAAGGGCTTTAAACAGATTCCAGACGAATGAATAAGGGTCTTATCAGGTGAAACGATCACTCATTTAAAAAATTAATAAAAAATGATGTTTTATAAGCACAAATGCTCGCCTTTCTCTGTTCTGTGATGCGCGTTCATGACTCTCCTGTTCGATCTTGTTCATCAAAATGAACAAATCTTTTTCAGGGTCAATTTGTTTGTTTTGTTCGTTGAATGAACAAATCTTTTCAGAGTCATTTGGTTCATTCAATGAACGAAATGAAAGAATTGTCGAATGAACGATGTTTGAACAGGAGAGTCACGAACGCGCATCACGGAACAGAGCAAGGTGAGCATTTGAGCTTATAAAACTTAAACTTGTTATTTATTTATTAAATGAGCGATTGGTTCGTCTGATTAAGACCCTTATTCATCGTCTGGTTTCGTTTAAAGCCCTTTGAACAGTTTGCAGTTTTCACTGAAACTCTCATTTGGACGTTGAACCGTTTGGACCCCATTGAAGCCCATTATATGGAGAAAATCCTGGAATATTTTAATCAAAAACCTTAATTTCTTTTCAACTGAAGAAAGAAAGACATGGACATCTTGGATGACATGAGGTGAGTAAATTATCAGCAAAAGTAAACTACTCCTTTAATGCATGTTACTTTTTAAAGTGCTTTGAATCAAGAAAATCTGATTCAAAACAAGAAAAACAAGCATTTCTAAAGTTTTATTTGTTTAAAAAAATTGCATCACCTTTAGTAAAACTCCGCAACAGAAACTAGCTTTCAGCAGGATGCAGGTTTTCTTTGGATGGCATTGAACACTTTGAGTTGACAGTTATAAATTATTAATATCCAGCCTTTTCCAGTTTTATTTTCATCCGCAACACTTTTAACTGTTTTACAAAGGGCCTCCGTCTCTCTCTCTCTCTCTCTCTCTCTCTCTCTCTCTCTCTCTCTCTCTCTCTCTCTCTCTCCCCCCCCTGTGTGACATCTGTTATTTAGGATGAGTAGTTTTTCAGGAATGGCCGACAACTGCTGCGGTCACACCCTGCTAGCAAACCGCTCTCCTGATTACACTTGAATGCATATAAATGTGAGTAGGTCCATCTCTTCTCTTCAGACAGGAGCTTGTTCTCTTCTGCACTTTTACAGACTCACAGTTTCGGATTTCTAATGCTGTGTTGACTTCTTGCTCAAGTTTACACCGCTACACTAGGTGTGTCCGTGACGAGATTATCCTCCTGTGATTCCAATCTTAAACTATTGAAGAGTTGAATCATAACTGCATGTCTACAAAACACTCAGAAGAATGGATTTGCACAGAATGGGAAACGGGCCAACAAATGTCCAGATGTGACAGTGGTGGAAAAGCCGTGGGAAGCAGATCACTGGCACTTTGGCTTGTTAATTTGTTTGTTTTCTGGCTCCAGCTTCAGCCTCCTCGCACTCTTTCATTGGCAGTCGCTCATTTCTGCTTGTTTTCTTGTTGATAGTGTGCGTTTGTTTTTCAGCATCTGTGATCTCTACACATGCGGTGAGTCGGCTGCTATTTGGGTTTGGATTAGTTGCGAGTTAAAGCTGAAGCGTGTGACTTAATCTCAAAATAACGAGTGTTTTAAAGGGACCCTCACGCCATTGGTCAAGACGATCTGGCGCGTCGGACTGGATGGGCGGCTCAAACACACAGAGCGCCGTGTTTACACGTCTCAGGGAAAACAAATCAAATGGTTTACTTTAAGTAAGCCGGAATTGAGTGAAATGTTACACACTTCAGCTTTAAAACACAAAACAACTTTTAATCTAGTCTTTTATGCATTCAAGTGTGTTTGAACGGCACACAGAATGAAATGAGGGCAAAATCTGGAGTCGGAAATGACTCTTCCGGCTCTCCAGCGTGGGATTGTGTTCGTGTGTTTTGCAGCATGTGACGTGGCGATACTTTTTGTGTTGTTTGGACAGAAATCAAATGATTGCACTGGAGTTTACAGCTGTGTGAGTCATTTTTGGGTCACACAAATAATGGAAATTGTCATCCATGCATACAGCTGATGTCTCTCTCTCTCTCTCTCTCTCCCTCCCTTTCGGTCAACTTGACTTCTCTTTTCCCTCCCACTCGCTCTGCTTATTCTCCCCCTTGTTTTCTTCTTCACTCCTCACATTGCTTATCTCCTCTGTGTGTGTGTGTGTGTGTTTGTGGTATTTCTCCTTTGAATGCAGTCGGTTGCTAAAACCGCAATCAGGAGGACTGACCTCTCCAAGATGTTTTTCTTTTCTACTCAATATTTTCTGCTTGTTTTTGCTTCTAAGATTTGTCGACTGAATTGAGAGGCGAATTTCAATCTGTGACCGATCACAACATCAGTGGTTCTCATCTCAACTAGTGTGTTGTGACCCATAGCTCTATAAATAGAGCTCCATACACTCACTCCTATAAATAAAGCTTCCAACTGAGTATTTTTCACAGAGTTGCCAAATACCCTCCCTTTAAAGAACCATTTTTTTGGTCTCGTCTACTCTAAAGAAATCTTTTTCCTCTTTAAAGAGCCTTTTGTGCAATTGAAAAGTTCCACTGATGTTAATCTCCCTGTAGTCAATAATTATATCCCTTAAAACTCATCTTTGATCACCAAAATTACATATTTAAAAGTGTTTTTCCTTAAAATTTTTTCATGCCTTAAAACATCTTGAATGTAACTCGACACCCTTGCCTCATTTAGTATGTGCGGTTCTATGAATATGCAAATGAGCCCCGCCTCCACTCACTCACTCAGAGATCCACTGGTTGACGATCACACGTTGATCTGATTGGTTACAAGGTCGTTTGTGATGTCAGAAACACCAGCGATTTCACATCGTGTTTTTGTCTGTTTTTTGACCGTGTTTTTTTTACTGTTTTGGTTCAGTTTTAAGGAGGAAATACTCAGCAATGACTTGTGAATTTACACATGATTTGTCTTAAAATACATTAAAATACAATTAAAAACACCACATACACACAAACAACATTAAAAGTAGTACCAAACCAATATATCGGCCGGCCAATATGAGGCATTTTCAAATATATCGGTATCGGCAGTTATAATCGCCAATAAATGAATATTTCAAAACACGCTTCAATCGTTTCTCCTGGGCCTGTTATATTGAAAATGTATGTTTTACAATTTGCAGTATGACGTTATCTATTGCTAAATTATGGCTCATCATAGACTAGCTAACCACAAAGCGAACTAATGCCACTATCATCAGTGGAAGACCGCTAGTGTTAACATTAATGAGCTTGGAAACCACATTGAACTTTTTCTGCCTAAATAAAGTAATGATTACTATATTTATAACTAGCATATCTCTAGTTACCGTCCCTGCATTGTAAAATGTAAGTTAGACTTGCAAGGAGTGAACATTTAGACATAGAAAAAAAGTATCAAACGTATCTTGTGCATAAAAGTTAGCTTTTCTTTTACACGCGTGTGAATCACTAAATAGTAGGTTTTAGGAGGCAGGTATCAACTGATGATTGAAAATGGTTTGATAGCTTGATGGAAAGAATTTAAAAAGTGCAGGTAAAGGGATAAGCAAGCTGACATTGTTATTATAAGGTAGCTTATAAGGCAATGTAGGGACTATTTATTATTATTTTTTTATCAGAATATATTTTGATGTTCCTCTGTTCTGTTGTGACAATAAAAGAAACAAGTCTCTTTTTAAAATGCTTTATCATATTATTTTTGTTAAAACTCATAAATAACTACAAATAACTATGTTAGGGAAATCTGTTTTGTTGCGCGTTTCTGAAAAAAATAAAATAAAATAAAAATATCGGCCGATATATATCGGATTTTAAAACCCCAAAATATCGGCCGTCAAAATCCTTTATCGGCCGGGCTCTAGTTAAAAGCTGGATTTTCACCACTGGACAGTTTGGAAATGCCTAAAGAACTGAGTGTGTATGGGTTGTGGACAGCATGAAACCATTGAGCCTATTCCATGTTTAAAAGTTGTGTATTGTCAGACCTCTGCAGTTCATGGTAAAATGGTTGCATTTGACTTCTTTAAAGGTGTTTACCATTTGATATCCAGAAGCAGAACCGGTTGAGAGATCCCAATCGCAGCACTGTTCTCCCCTGTGACTTCACACAGCGCTGCGGCATTGCTTTCTCTGCATGTTGCACACACACACACATGCATTCACTCAAACACACATTTCTCTTTCCTCAGTATTGTGGCTGCGCTTCTGCAGTTTTAACTGCACAGACGTTTAAATAATTCAGTCTCTTAAGCTCAGCTTGTAAATAATGCGAGCACACGTATTGCACTGCAGCAAACTCGGTTTAATTGAATACAACTAGTGCGTTTATAATTGCTAAAAAGCATAAAACAAACCTCTAATGCGAATGTTTCAATTATAAATGACACATGTACACACACTGCAACACGTAGTTTTAATTATAACGTGCTCCAGTGAGAACTAATGAGATTTATTTCCTTTGCTGAGTTATGGCATTGCTCAAACAGTTTTCTTCCCATGAGCCAATGCGTTTGTGCTCTCCATACTGTGTTTGTCTTGTTTGATTGCACTAAGTGGTTGTATATCTAGTGGTGCTTTATTACACGGCTATACAAATGCCTGTTCTGTATTCTGCAATTCATTCAGCCGCTAACCCCTAAACATATTATTTTTTTCTCTAGTTGGAAATTTAATAATGTACAAACTTCTGTTTTCATTGCAAGGAGTGTTAATGCCAAGCTCCAAAATTACAAAAACACCATAGTGTGTAATAATCCAAGTCTTTTTGTGGCTAAAATCTTAACCTATTTAAAACTAACATTTCATTTGCTGCGTTGTGAGCAAGTTGCACGTGTTCTGCTGCTTGAAAGGAGATCTGAGGATTATATATGCATGCAAATGTGTGCATTAATGCTGTTTGCATGTTGGCTGTGTGTTTGAGCGGCTTTCTCTTCATTTATTTATTTGGTTAGCTCAGAGTGAGCCGTCTACAGCTCACAATGGCGGCAGTTTCTGTGAAGGATGTGATGATGATAAGAACGGATGCTTAAACATGGCATATGATACACCTGTAAAGATTCAAACAGAGCGTTTGTTTGTGTGTGTGTGTGTGTGTGTATGTGATGGCCACAATTAGATTACAGTTCATGCTTTCTTTAATCCTTCAATGAGTGTATCAGATATCAGAGAGGCTGTTGTGTGCGTTGATAGTGTTATTTCTGTTAATGTTGTCATTTCACACTTCATTGCACCTTTTAAGGAGCTTGATTTCACATTCCTAACGTTCCAGTAGCATGCTCGACCAAACTCTTATATCATGGCTATAAATATACGCTGTGAGAGAATGGTTGTGAGAGCACGTAGAATAATTTTCACATGAATTGATGCACGTCTGAATCCAGAACTCAGTAAACGTCTTGTGGATGTGCTGGAGGAGACTTTACAGAGTGCTGGACTCTTGCATTTTTATAACATGGTTATGGAATATGTACTAATATAGGAAATTCAACTACAAAATGTTTTTTTTTTTGGGGGGATGTCATAAGACAGAAGCTAATGAGATTGATAGTAAAGATAGTTATATTAAAGATAATAAAACATTTTAAAAGATAATTGAGACTTTTTATATCACATTAAGTCAGAATTATGAGACGTAAACTTGCAATTCTGAGGGAAAAAAGTGTATTTATTTTCCTTAGAATTGAACTTTTACACGCAATTCTGACTTTATATCTTGCAATTATGAGTCTCGGCAATTCCGACTATATATCTCTCAATTCTGACTTTATATCTCGCAATTTGGACTTTATATCTCGCAATTCGGACTTTATATCTCGAAATTCTGACTATATATATATCGAAATTTTGACTATATCTCGCACTTCTGACTTTATATTTCGCAATTCTGACTTTATATCTCACAATACTGACTTTATATCTCGCAATTATGACTTTATATCTCGCAATTCTGACTTTATATCAAACAATTCTGACTTTATATCAAACAATTCTGACTTTATATCTCGCAATTCTGACTTTATATCTCGCAATTATGACTTTATATCAAACAATTCTGACTTTATATCTCGCAATTATGACTTTATTTCTCGCAATACTGACTTTATATCTCACAATATCGATATGAAGTCACATTCATGTGAGATAAAGAGTCACATTTGCCTATTTTTTTTTAATTCTATTTATTTATAGCCAGAAGCTTATCTTCTAAGAGTGTTTGTTTTTTGCTAGGTAGGCCTGGATTTTTAAGTTGTATTGCCAAATTTATATGGTGGTCTGCAGATCCTCTTCATACTTCCCAGCTCTGGTGTGTTTCCATGGTGCAGGTCAGTGATGCGTGAAACGGTCCAGTGTCCGTCAGGAACGCGGCATCACACACACACACGCCACTCCTCCGCCCCCCGACCCCTTCAAAAGCCCTGCATTCATCCATCTATCTGCCTCTCATTCTCTCTCTCTCTCACTCTTTGTCTGCTCTGCTTTTGTGTTTGCCAGAGAGTCAGCGGCGCATTGTTCGCTGCGAGTGAAATGTAGTGGCGTTGTGCTCTCGAGGTTCGGATCGTGACATACGCTGAGGGGAAAATATTTATCCCACGTGAGCGACTCATGCAAATGAACGCAGGGGTCGAGCTGCAACAACGGTGTTAATTTGAGCTTCACCCGTTTAGCTGAATGAGAGGCTGTTCATCTTGTCAAAGAGGTTCATGGAAATTTGTTCGTTATTGTGTTTTTTTGTGGGAAATGGGATGTTGGTGGACAGTTGCTCATCATCAGGTGCAAATCCTTTCATAGATGCACAGTTTTGAGCAAAACAACTGGGAAAAGTTATTTTTTAAATGTTTTAATCAGGATGACCACATGATATATAGACATGGAGGTTGTGTGTGTTGATTAGGATGTGTATGTCAGTCAGATTAACATCACACTTATATTCAGATTTGATTGAATCATGAAAAGGCTTTTCTGGCCACATGGCCTTGGTTATGTCTGCAGAAAAGTTCATTTAAATGGGGGAAAGAATTTTCTCCTTCCTGATAAAATAAGAAAAAATATAAAATACAGGTTTAATATAAAACAAAATAAAGATATAATATAAAATAATAATAATTACATATATATATATATATATATATATATATATATATATATATATATATATATATATATATATATATATATATATAATATATATATATATATATTAGTTATTTATAATTATTTATATGTTTATTATTTTATATCTATAACCATTATATATATACATACATACATACATACATACATACATACATACATACATACATACATACATAAATACATACATATAAAATATATATGTATTTATATGTAATATATGTTTTATATGTAAATAATAAATATATAAAATATATATGTATATGTAAAATATATTAATATATATATATATATATATCAAATAAAAATAAATATAGAAATATAGAAAATAATATTATGTAAAATAATAAAATAAAATATATAAGTGAAAAAATATAGTATAAAATAAAGGATAATATAAATTAAAATATAGAGTACAATTTAAATAATTAAAAAACTAAAATGTAATTTAATATTATTTATTTTGATAGTAATTGTAATATTTAATCTAATTATTTTTTTAATTTAAATTACTTTTTGTATAATTTAATTGTCGTAATGTAATGTTTGTAAAACTATGAAATATTGTAAATAGTTTTTAGTTTAATTTTTGCATTTCAAGTTTTGTTTCACTTAGCTAAATGTGAGAACTTTTTAAAAACCTTTTCTGTCTTAGAAAGTTGGTGTCATGGAAATAATAATGGAATATAATTGAATGATTGGTCAGGGTTGTGTTCTGTTCACTCCAGTTCTTTTATTCCAGATCATTGATGAGTAATCAAATGCCATTCTGCTTATTACACATGAAGAATGTAAACCGGAAGATCTTCCACCCTGGTGTCTCCTCTCGCTCTGTTTCTCACGGCTGGGGAATGTCAAGCATCTGGTGGGATGATGTGATGTGTGATTGTCCTGGTTTACAGCGGTCCAGTGTTCTCGCCGTGACCCGGTCACACCTCAGCTCTCGTCATCTGACGCTCTCAGGCGTTTGGATAAACGAGCCGAGCCAGACGCAAACAAAGAACCAGGCCAAATCTGTCAGTCTTTGGCGGCTGCTCTGCAAACACACACACACAGAAACACAAGAAACACGGGCCGCGAGGACAGAAACTAGTCCAGCTGCCGACTCGGCTCACTCCTGTGGGTGTTTGCATACAGTGAGATCAGCTTATTATTGATTCTGAATAAAATGACTTTGACTGTGGTTTTGTTTTGTCCAGACAGAATAATGTTAAGCTTGAACATGCAAATCAAGTCACCATGAAATCTAAATGGAGAATGGAAATTGCAGTGAAATGTATTGGTGTACATCATTATTGTTTTAATAATCTTGAATCAGAACAAGTTCTTCTCACAGCATCTCTTCTCTGATGATGAGGGCGGGGCTATAACCTGTCACTCACATGAGATCAGCCAATAGCAAACCACAACAGTCCAATCAGTTCCTCACAGACACAATCAAGCCACGCCCATATTTGTTCTTGTTCCAGAAGCGTTTCACTCGGATATACTTCACATAGGGAAGAAAAAGTGGCATTCGGTCTGCTGTAGTATACAATATTTTTCATTGTGTGTTGAGTGTGTGTGTGTGTTCGCACCTGCCGCCAGCTCTCAGGCGTGTGTGTGACTGCCGTTGGCAGGATCTGCAGGTTCTTCAGCTTGTGTGTTGAGAGTTCAGGCTCCGCTCGTGTCAGGGCAACAGCGATCGGCTCGAAGGAAAGAATGCTGGGAATTTAACTGGGCAAAACCCTGTGATGAGGGAGTGTGAGAATGTGCTGAGCTAGTTTTCTTAGTTCTAGTTGGTCATATCATATTTGATACATCAGGCTTTTATGGCTCATATAGTATGATCATGTGAGAATATTGAGGAAAAAATCGACTAAATTTTATTCAAAAGCTCAAAATGTGCAAAATATGGTATTTGGTCCAGATACTGATATTAAATGGCCAGAAAGAATTTGTCAGTTTAAATCTTTATAACAGACTTACAATAAATGGATTCTATATCTCTATATCTGCCAATAATAGTAAGATTGATTTTAAATGCTTAGTTTTATGTTCAAAGCTCTGTAGTATTAAAACATAAAATGCAATGCAATACAATAGTGATTGAGAGATGAACTAATAAATCTTCCTCAAAAGCCTGATGATCATATTTGATACTCATGATTTTTCTAATAAATGGTGGATAATCTAGTAAATCTCAGCTGCTTCATTCCAGTTGAAATATTAAAAATATTAAAGTTACTCTTACGTTTACTTGATAAAAATCAGTAACCTGGTTGCCTTAATTTTAAGTTGATTGAAATAGAAAAATTGAGTTAATACAATGAAGGAGATTGATTTAATCATCAGAAACTCAAAATAATAAGTTATCTGAACTAAATAAATTTAAGTTGATTTGACAAAAGAAAAAATGTTGTGATAACAAATCTTGAATTTTTTTACAGTGTACAAGATTCGGTTATTTTTTTAAAGTCAATTTAATGCAATTTAAGTTTAAATGACTTAAACATCTAAGTTAAATGTACTTAATGTAGAGCCAGACCGATATATCGGGATGCCGATATTATTCGGCCGATATTAGGCATTTTCCAAATTATCGGTATCGGCAGTTATAAAGGCCGATAAATGAATATTTAAATAATAAAAAAATAAAAATAGACGAAACACGCTTGAACCATGTCATGAGTGTTGGAGTTGTATAGTTTGTCCACCAGAGGGCGCTCTACACCGTTCCTGTTGGCAACACTCGTTAATTTGGTCATGAGACATTCATTGCTTGAATAACAATTAAAAGAACATCCCCATCAGTCGCGAAATTAGTTAGTAATAATTACGTTACGTTGTTACAGTGTAGTTGACTGACTGTCCTTTTAACTTTTGACAATGTGACTTAAGTATTTCTTTAATAGCGTGTGTTTCCTATTTTTCGCGCAAGTATTTCTTTAAATAATCTCTCCTTGGCCTGTTATATTGAAAATGTATGTTTTTACACTTTGCAGTATGACGTCATCTATTGCTAAATTATGGCTCATCATAGACTAGCTAATCACAAAGCTAGCTAATGCCACTAACATCAGTCTGCTCTTTTGTGACAATAAAAGAAACAAGTTTCTTTTTAAAAAGCATGATCATAATATTTTAGTTAAAAATCATAAATAACTACAAATAACTAATCTGTTAATGTTTTGTTGTGATTTTCGAAAAAAAAAAAAATCGGCCAATATATCGGCATATCGTATTTTAAAACCAAAAAATATTTGAATCTGTATCGGCCTTCAAAATCCTTTATCGGTCGGGCTCTAGTAAGGACTGAGATTGTGCACAACAGGTTTTCCAGCAAATTTTTTGCCTATCAAATATGATAAAGTGAGCGGTTTATGCAGTGCTGGATCTCTCCATCTCCAGATTGTGTGTGTGTGTGCGGTTTCTTTGCATTAGTTGCATGAGTTTTTCTGGTTCGCGCGGTGTCGGCCAATCGCGTCGCAGCCGGCTTGATTTCGCCGCTGGAGGTTGGGCTGAGAATCAGTGTGTTGATTGAGCTGGGATCAGAGAACTGATTGCTGGAGACGCGAGCCGAGAGCGGGTGAAGAACGAGACGCTCTGATCATACACACGTCTGATTGAATGATATCAGCAGAGATGAGGAGAGGAAGAGTTATTGAAGAACACAAGCGGCCAACCAACAATACATTCTGATGGATAAAATCATCAGCGTTTTGTGTGTTATCAGACTTGTTTTTTTAAGATCTTGAATGTTTGTTGGATAGTCCGTTCATTAAGATCAGATTTGACGTGTCTGATGGACACAGTGTTATATGGAGACTATTTAAGACTTTTATTGAATTAAAGTGTGGCGTCCGGTTATTGTCTTGGAAGTTAAATGTTGTTTAGTAGTTTTAATGTCATCCTGTGTATCTTAACTCTTGGCAGTCTGATCCAATTTTGGTTAAATATAGGCTTTTTTATCACAAAGTTTGTTTAAAGCTCAACAAAAGGTGCATTTATTTGATAAAAAATACAGTAAAAATATTGTGAAATATTATGGTAATTTAAAACAGTTTTCTATGTGAATATAAAATAAAGTGTAATTTATTCCTGTGATTAAAGCTGTATTTTCAGCATCATTACTCCAGTCTTCAGAGTCACATGATCCATCAGATGTATTATACATGTTTCTGTTCAAGTTTAATAATGACTCACTAGTACAATATAATACATATATGAAAATATATTGTTGACTTAGTATCTTTGGGTACTTTAACATAGATAATATCATTTTTTAAGAGTAGCTTGACTTTAAATTGAGTGGCTTGTAGTTTGAGAAACACCGTTTTTTAAAGTAGCGAACAAATATGATTATATTATCCAGTCCTGTATGTTTACACATGCCACCTTTATCTAATGTAAATGTTGAGGTTTGAGAGGAGAAAACCACACACTGACGTCATTGATGTAAATTAAAAACCGCTCAAAGTGTGTGTGTGTGTGTGTGTGTGTGTGTGTGTGTGTATGCAGTAAAGAAGTGGAGCTGGTCTGTCTGGTTGAGTCACTGTTTGGAGGTTTATGAACCGGTTGGTGGTTTTGTCTCTTGCTCAGCTGCAGATTGAAGTTTGATGACACATACAGAGACACACACACACACACACAGAGAGATCTGCAAAATACACACACTCTTTCTCATGGTCTGCTCTTGTAAACTGTATTGTTTGCAAGTCACTTGTCTGTAGTTCTAGTGCTCTCAATGTGATTAAAGTATTAAAGGTCTGTATGTGTGTGTGTCGTCTTACATTAGTAACAAAATGCATATTACTTTTCTAGAAATATAGTCCTCTGTGTCATGTGTAATGCAGTAGTGTGTGCTTTATGGTAGGGATGCACGATATATCGGCCAGTATATTCGTATCTGGCCGATGTTCATTTAAAATGTTACTCGTTCTCGGCCTGCTAAGAAAACGTGGCCGATATATTAAAGTCGATAAATAATGTATTATTTCCTTCAGCTGAGACGCTTGTTGAGCACTGTTTGTTTTTGAATTTCTTGAAATATGATTGAAATCTCTTCAAAAAACTAAAATACGGTTTGTTGCAACACGTGCAGCATCTGTCATATCGGCTATACAACACTATAATGAGAACATTATTATAATTGTGCGCTTGGGACATTGGATTAATTGTGAGACTTTTGTTTTTGTAATCAGGCTCTCAAAAATATATAAAAATTTGTATTAAAATTTATTGGCCGATATATCGGTTATCGGCTTTCAAATACAAAGAATTATCGGTTATCGGTATCGGCCAAAATGTTCATATTGGTGCATCCCTACTTTATGGACATTGATGGTTTCATGAAGAAACCTTTTTATTGCCCAAAAGGTTCTTTACAGTAAAAAAAGGTTCTTTATATATATTGTGATGAACATTTAACACTACCGGTCAAAAGTTTAAGATCGGTAAGATTTTTTATGTTTTTAAAAGAAGCTCTTCTGCTCACCAAGGCTGGAATTTTTTATGAAAAATACACAAAAAACACAGTAATATTGTGAAATATTATGACAATTTGAAAATACTTTTTATGTTAATATATATTAAAATGTGATTTATTCCTCTGAAAAAAGCTAATTTTCATCATCATTACTCCAGTCTCAGTGTCACATGATCCTTCACAAATCACTCTAATATGATGATTTCATGCTCAAAAACATGTATGATTATTATCCATGTTGAAAACTGTTTTTACATTTTTATTTCAGGATTCTTTGATGAATAGAAAGTTCAAAAGAACAGCTTTTATCTGAAATGGAAAGCTTTGTTACATTAAATACGACCCTTTAAAAGCTTGGGTCAGTAAGATTTGTATTTATATTTTTGGGGAAATAAATAAGAAATCAATACTTCTATTCATCAAGGATGAGTTACATTGATCAAAAGTTACAGTAAAGACATTTATAATGTTAGAAAAGATTCTAATTAAATAAATGCTGTTCTTTGAATTTCTATTCATCAAAGAATCCTGAATAAAATGTACAAAACTGTTATTTAACATGGATAATAATCATACATGTTTTTGGAGCATAAAATCATTATATTAGAGTGATTTGTGAAGGATCATGTGACACTGAAGACTGGAGTAATGATGCTGAAAATTCAGCTTTTTTTCAGAGGAATAAATTACATTTTAATATATATTAACATAAAAAACTTATTTTTAAATTGTCATAATATTTCACAATATTACTGTGTTTATCTGTGTATTTTTTATTAAAAAAATGCAGCCTTGGTGAGCAGAAGAGACACATAAATATGATGTCATCATTGCAAAAACCTATAGTTCTATAAGACGACTGCATTCACGTGAGTTCAGGTGTGTTCATAATAACACCAATTTAATGTCTTTTAGACATTATCTTAATCATAATTTTCCACTTTTAAAGTTTGTAAGCATCTAATTGTGTGACATCACTTTTCCTGATGTCGCAATCAGCACCTGTTTTATATACGAGGTCTCTCTCTCTCCTCTCTCTCTTCTCTCTCTCTCTCTCTCTGTGCAGTGGCACAAATCTGCAATTCAATTTGCAACAGTTTAATTTGTGTTTAAGATGCAAATGTAGCCTTTCTGATAGTGAGAATGCTAAACAGAGAGGAGGAAGTCCAGAGCGCTCACACACTCATTCATTAGCTCACAGTAATCGTGTCAACACACACACACACACATGTAAGAATCCACAGCAAAAGAGACGCAAGACAGAATAGAATTATCTGTCTGTAAAGGTCACAAAATGAGCGTTGAGACAGCAGAAAACAAATCGAATGGAAAATGTCGTTGTCCTAAAACTGAGCCAAGAGACCGACAGCTTACACCGCGACCATCGCTTCCTTTCGAGTTTATATCGAAAAACTTAAGATAAAATATAGCATGACCACCACAATGGTTTGTAACTGTAGTTCTTTGTCTATAGTTATCGTATAGCCAGTTAGAGCTCGTTTGATACTTGTTCACTTCTTCATCTTCATGCATCTGAGTTCATTTGAAGCACTCACAGTAATGCACTGCTGCACTGAAAACAATTCATGTGTTTCTGAATTCACTTAATTTACTAATTTGCATATCAGCATGTGACTGGAATTTAAAGTGCACCATAATCAGTCACTGCCAAAAAGCGCAATGTATGTGTGATGTAATAATCGCGGCAGAGACTGAGAGACGGATGAGTCGAGGCAACATTTCTCCTGATTTACTAGTTTATCATGTCATGCATATGCATGTAATATGCAAATATGCACATCATCATGTGATACAGCGTTTGACTGCTCAGATGTGCTTTCGTTCTCTCAGATCACATGCCTCTATGCTGAACCTGTAAAGATTTAAATCTTGTGTTTTATCTCTCACACACTGCAGCTGTACGAGCCGTACCGTATCTTATGCTTCACTGACCATGTGAAGAGCAGAACTCGGGAAGAGAGGAGGACAGACAGGGTTCACGTGCTTCAGATTCACTCGTCTTCCTCTCTTTTCCTCTGGACTGAACCCTCACGAGTCTTCAGAGCAGGGGATTCTGGGTAACGGGCTCGTAAACCCGGTGGCTAGGTGGTGGAATGGATGTTTTTTTGCAGTAATTTGAGACACCTGGTTTCCCCAAATGCTTTTGCTTCACTGAATCTTTCTCCTGTGAAGGACTTGCATGAAGTCCAATTTTAAATAAAGGCTGAGGGATGTTCAACAAACACACACTTTCATGTTTTTACCAAAACAGTCAAAGTTTGAAGGTCACACACTTATTCAAGTTGCACCGGCTTTCATTTATGAACAGGAACGGGCATAATATCTCCAAGTCCAAATGCTTAAAAAATATTGATAAAATATCATGTGTGTATCGCTTTTCTTTAGAATTCTCTGATGAGCCCCGCCTCCACCTCACTCACTCAGAGATCCACTGGTTGACGATCACACGTTGATCTGATTGGTTACAAGGTGGTTTGTGACGTCAGAAACACCAGCGATTTCACAGCGTGTTTTTGAGACTGTCTTTGGTTCACTGCAGTTTTAAGGAGGAAACACTCAGCAATGGTGAACACTTATGAACTTACACATGGTGTGTGTTAAAGCACATTAAAAACACCACATACACACAAACAACATTTAAAATAATGAACAATATTATATTTTCACCACAGGGGGCTTTTAAGTTTACAGTCTTTTTTCTTTGTCTTTTTGTCTGATTTTTAAATACAAAGTTTGTAATGTCGTGAATGTGATCCTCCTCGTGGCTGATTTGTTTGGTTCATGTATTATATCTTTAAACAAAGACCCTTTTCAAAGAACCAACCCCCCCAAAAAACATTCTTTCATCATGAATAACATCAGTACAGGGAGAGGATTTAGGGCCAAGCAATAATAAAAAAATAAAACCATCTCAAGATTAAAGTCATAATAAAGATTTAACTTAAACTAAATTCGGAAAATTTTGAGAAAAAGTTGAAATACAATCTTGAGAAAAAACTCTTTAAATATCAAGAAATAAGTAATATTTTTAGAAAAAAAAACTTGTAAAATTTTGAGGAAAAAAGTCGAAATACAATCTTGAGAATAAACTCATTAAATAGAGAATAAAGTCATTGTGTTTAAAAAAACTGGAAAAATTTTGAAAAAAAGTCGAAATACAATCTTGAGAATAAACTCATTAAATAGAGAATAAAGTCATTGTGTTTCG
The DNA here is from genome assembly GCA_030378365.1 of Hybognathus amarus. Taxonomy (NCBI): domain Eukaryota; kingdom Metazoa; phylum Chordata; class Actinopteri; order Cypriniformes; family Leuciscidae; genus Hybognathus; species Hybognathus amarus. The sequence continues at coordinate 82,117 of JAQIUQ010000070.1, forward strand.
AGAAAAAGTCGTAAATACAATCTTGAGAATAAACTAATTAAATAGAGAATAAAGTCATTGTGTTTCGAGAAAAATGTCTGAAATACAATCTTAAGAATAAACTCATTAAATAGAGAATAAAGTCATTGTGTTTCAAGAAAAAAAGTCTGAAATACAATCTTGAGAATAAACTCAATTAAATAGAGAATAAAGTCATTGTGTTTAAATAGTTGAAATACAATCTTAAGAATAAATTCATTAAATAGAGAATAAAGTCATTGTGTTTAGAGACAAAAGTCGAAATACAATCTTAAGAATAAACTCATTAAATAGAGAATAAAGTCATTGTGTTTCGAGAAAAAGTCTGAAATACAATCTTTAGAATAAACTCATTAAATAGAGAATAAAGTCATTGTGTTTCAGAAAATAGCCGAAATACAATCTTAGAATAAATTCATTAAATAGAGAATAAAGTCATTGTGTTTCGAGACAAAAGTCAAAATACAATCTTAAGAATAAATTCATTAAATAGAGAATAAAGTCATTGTGTTTCGAGAAAAAGTCGAAATACAATCTTGAGAAAAAATAATTAAAAGAGAATAAAGTCATTGTGTTTCGAGAAATAGTCGAAATACAATCTTAAGAATAAACTCATTAAATAGAGAATAAAGTCATTGTGTTTCAAGAAAAAAACTGGAAAAATTTAGAGAAAAAAGTCAAAATACAATCTTGAGAATAAACTCATTAATTTTTGAGAATAAAGTCATTGTGTTGCGAGAAAAAAACTCTATTTTCTACTTGCTATTTTGTTGCAGCTGTGTTTTGTTTGGTTGCTGGGTGGTTTCTTTCTTATTTAAAGATGTTTAGATCAGATAATGTGATCTGATATTATAGCTCTAGATGTGTGGTAGATGTCTCTCTGCGTGTCTGTTTGCTTGGCCTCAAAAACCTGTTTCTGAAAGCTTAAATCTGGAGATGAGTGTGTGTGAGGGGGTTTTCTCCTCTATGGGCGTTGAGAGGCCCGACGGGTCAGGCATTAACGGGATGAGTGTAAACAACATCTGTTTATTCCCCTGCCTTATTTCAGGTATTACTACTGTAAATACTCCCATAGTTTTAGATTATAAATCTTACGATGTTTGAAGATGATCATTTTCATTTTTTTATGATTTTACACTGGTATTTTGGGGTAAATGTTATGCATACAGTTTTTAATTGTTGGATTATGGTGTGCATTGATATATTCTCGGAAGTAAAATAATGGCAACCGCATTAACCATGCTTGTATTTTAATGCGTTGTATTTTTAGGGCTTGCATGAAATTCAACATGGTTGTAGGCTATATTTAAGCTGTGAATAACTCAACTACAAACATTTCACACATTTTTACATGATTAAAAAGTTAATAATCCATATTAATCTTTCAGATTTCACTTCCAAAATATACTTTTGGTTTAAAAAATATATAATATAGCCTAATATTCGACATGCAATTTTCAGTCCGTTATATTTCACTTTGCAAATTCACTTCAGTGGTTCAAATTTGATTCATGCAATGCATATTTTTTCAGTTAATGCAAATTTAACGAGTGTTTTGGTTTCAAAAACATTTTGCATTATTTTACTTCCATGCACAGGTCAACGACGCTGTGTCATCTGTGTAGAGTTTTGCATGCAGTTCGTTTCTCTGAGGCCTATTTAGCATGTTTAATTAATGGGATAATGAGCTGTGAAATGACCGTGTCTTTGCTGACTGGCCACTTCCTGTAAACTCGTGTTTGCGTGTAAACCCATCCTCCATTGCTCCGAGTTTAATCATCACAAATGTCATTATTCAAGCAGTTGAAAGTGAAGAATCACCTGAATATTATGTAAGCCTTTTTAACCTTTAAACTTCGTTAAAAGCCGCACGTGCTGTCCGGTTAGTTCGTCACACTGCAAATGGAAAGTCATGTTAAGCACGTTGCATTGTGGGATTCAGGATCCACGGTGAGAACATAATTCACATATTGTGCACAAAAATCTTATTGTATAGTAATTTCTTCTTCTTTTCTATAAGTTTCTTATAGTTTGTGCCTGCTTTTTCCCACCTGAGACTGCTTGTTTATAAGAGCATATTGCTTCTGTGTGTGTTTTAAACACGTGAGCCGCATCTCGTCTTTTTCGGAGTGTATTCTGTGTGTATTCTCGCTCTAAATCTGAGAAGCGAGTTCTGTAATTGATATGCCACAAGTAATAAATCAGCCGTCCGCCTGCAACCGCTCGCCATTATCTGAGGAGACGGGTTTAGAGGTCTGTCCGCAGTGTGTGTACGTGAATTTATGCTCTGTTTTCTAAAGCAGAAGGGTTGCGAGACGACTCGCTGAATAACGTGTCCTCGGGCAGCTGTGGGAAAAATGGAGAATGAATTGACTTCCATATTAACTCTGTCTCATGTTCCTCATGCTGAAATGTGCTCCAGTGTTTGTGTGTGGCGGGTGGATCTCACTAGGAACATCTTTTTGCCCAAAGCAAAAAAAAAAACAAAGACATTTTAATTTTATATGTTGCTTACAGTACCTTTTTTTTTTGCATTGCATTGCGCTGCGCTGCTAAGACATTTGTGCATTGCATTGCATTTCCATGGTGGTGTTCATAAAATTTTTGTTACGTTAATTAAATAAAACATTTAAAAAGTTTCTGCATGTACATAAATAAATCTTGTTGTAGATGTGCCAGTACATACAGGTTCTAGGATTGTAATGTTTGCTCAATAGTCTGTGGTTTTCAGGTTGGATGTGTGTGAACGGCTCATTTGACTGACACTGATGCCACTGATAATATTGAGCTAGGCTGAGATCTGTGATGCAAACAAGGACATCTATGATAACAGCACTATGCACAGACAGATAAATATTCAGTGGTTTATTCAGGCACTTGCAGATTCATTGATTGGCGTCATTTAAGCGCTTACTGATCGTCTGAAGTGCAGGTACTCTTGGGAAATTGGCGAATCTAAAAGTGGAAGATGAGAACACAAGATGAAAGAAAGCATTCAGGGATGTTAGGCAAGAATTTCTTTTATCTCTTGATGAGATTGATAATTCTCTTAAGATGTCGGTGCTTTCTGAGGCATTATGGCTTACATTTTTTATCATTTAGCCTATAGTTTCATGTTCATTCCCTTTAATTCTTAGACTTAATCTCTAATATCACTACAAATACTTCTGAGGAGACGGTTTTAACCATTCCATTGCCAGAAAGCAATATGAGGGGATACAGATGCAATTTGGTTTGATATTTACGGTTGACTCTGTCCCAACCGATGCGCTCAAATGAAGAGAAATGAGGTTTGGGAATCTAGTACAGGTTTCTGCCTCTTTCTATTTTTCTTTTGCACTGGTTTGCACGCAAGTGCACACACTCTCATCTAATGAGTTCCCTTACAGTACAGTGGTGGTACCACAGTAGAGTTATGGATATTGCTGCATAGGACTGAATTGTTACCATATTGTGGTGCTTAAAATAATATACAATGCTACTATGGCACTTGTCCAAAAACATGGTAGTAGCATACATTTTTGTTAGGGTTAAAGAGCCTATGTTTTATGGCTCCCTATAAAATAAATGAATACAGTTATAAAATAACCTCTAGCTATTAGCCACTACTATCATAAAAATAAAAACGAACAGATTCTGAAAGCTTCTTTATGCTGTTTGAAGGAGAGCTATATTGATGTACTATGGTTTTACAGTGTTGTAGGAACCATTTTGGGTTACATGTTATGGTTACTAATTGTATGGAAAAATAACAAAGTTAAATTTCCTGTATGAAATATGATAGTAGCTCATCTGAAATTCAATTTGAGTTCTAGTTTTGGTTGGTTGGTCCTTTGCTGATAGACAGAGGAATAATTTCCTTTCTCTGGTCCATTTCTGCGCATGTTTCTGGAGATCTGTGGAATGACGCCACTTCCCATCATCTCGTCCTTGGGGAATGATGGACAGATAAGAAGAGCCTTAGTTCACCGCAAAAAGGAAAAAGGCAATGGAGATAAGACATGGGCAAAGAAAAGGATAGAGAAAGGAAACCATTCCTCCTATTTTCCCCCTGCACTATCTCCTCTTTATTTCCTTTATCTTTCACAGTTTTCGCTTGCCTTCGGCTTTCTCCTGTTGCCGAGATTTTCCTGTTTTTGTAGTTCTGTCGTCTCATTTTTTCCAGTGGAAATGGTGGTGGACTCAGATTTGTTTGTTTGGATTTATTTTCTGTCACCAGCACAATTTCAATTGGTTTTCCTAACAATTAATTGGGTAGTAATTGAGTAATTGGTGTACTTTCTCTGGAGTAACCAGTGGTTTCATGGTTGGCCACTCTTTTGAGTTACCAGTCCAAATCTTTATTCACTGTGATATCAGTCCTGGGTTTGTTGATCTGTTGACTTAAATGGCAACATCTAAACCAGGGCTAGTTTAGCTCAAACCCTGATCATACACACTTTCCTGTAATTTTCTAGTAACTCCGAAGGCCTTAATTACCTTGTTCAGGTGTCTTCTATCTATACACTGGGCAGTGACTCTCCAGAGCTGGATTTGAGGAGCTCTGATCTAAACGTTAGGCCTAGTTACTTCAAATAATTGCTGTATATCATATTTGAGTGCAGTTTACCACATTTCACTCAATGGTCTGTCACCATTCTGAAAGAATTTGGGATCACATAATCAGTGGTCGACAGATGCATATGAATCATCATAACGCATTGTGGAACAGGAACTTTTATTGTTTTTATACTGAAATGTGTGTTCTCACGGCTGTGAATTAGAATAGAAAAAGCTGTATAAATCATCTCATGTTGACTTGAAACAGGACAAAGTAATTTTCTTGCCCTTGTAAAGCTCAGAACAACTTCAAGCTTCAAAGACTTACTATAGACTTGTTTGTTGTTCGGGGCCCTTTTAAAGGTACACTGTTATATGCTTGCATACTTGATCTAACAAAGCTGCTGTCAGACACTTTGTGATGATGGATGTCTTGTGCCGGTACTGAAGCGGGTCCAACTCTGCAGCAGTGGTGTTGAGTTTGTTTACAGTACATCTCTAATCCATCTTCACCCTCAGAGCTATCCGTCTTAGTAATTAAAAGTTGACACGGTTCGCCTCATTCGACCACACGGTTCTAAATGATTGGTTGCAAACTGAAAGATATTGTATTGACTCTTATTCCCCACTGTTTGACTTTGAGAAATGATGCATAATGAATCAGATATGTTACATTTGCACTCATAATGTGTTTTTTTTGCCCCGCAGGAGCCCAGGACGAGGAATTGAGGTGGATGTTGGAGTGGATGACTGTTGTTTGAGAAGGCAAGGAAGTATTGAATCAATAAGGCTTGTCCTGCCTTCCTTTATTTGTTGAGTTTGTTTAAAAGTCCCAGATTGAAGACTAATAGCGTGGACCACCACATCTTTCACTTGTGAGGACCAGCGCAAATATGTGGCCTCAGCAGGGGCCGCAATGCATTATTAGCCCAAGGACTGTAATGCTCCTTGGGCTGGTGACAATTTGCATTTCCCCCACCTTTCTGGAGGAGCACCAGAGCCATTTAAGTCCTTCTTGCCCCCTGACTGGGGTCTGACGCATTTAGCCATCCATAACAAGACAGGAGATGTTTACGTTGGCGCGGTAAACTGGATCTACAAGCTCTCTAGCAACTTGACCAAGTTGAGGAGTCATGAGACGGGTCCGGTAGTGGACAACGAGAAATGCTACCCACCTCCAAGTGTACAGTTATGCCCCCATGACCTTTCCCCAAATAGTAATGTGAACAAACTGCTGCTAATAGACTATCCCCAAAACAGACTCATTGCTTGTGGAAGCACCTCGCAAGGCATCTGTCAGTTTCTGCGCCTGGATAACCTTTTCAAGCTTGGCGAGCCACAACACCGTAAGGAACACTACCTCTCCAGCGTCGTTGAGTCGGGAACCATGTCCGGCGTCATCATCTCTGAGGGTCATGTCAGCAAGCTTTTCATTGGGACACCCATTGACGGGAAATCGGAATACTTCCCAACACTTTCCAGCCGTAAGTTGATGGCCAACGAAGAGGATGCTGACATGTTCAGCTTTGTCCACCAGGACGAGTTTGTCTCGTCACAGGCTGAAGATCCCCTCGGATACACTGTCCAAATTCCCAACGTTTGACATCTACTACATATACAGCTTTAGCAGTGAGCAGTTTGTCTACTACTTGACCTTGCAGCTTGACACCCAGCTAACTTCTCCTGATGCCAGCGGGGAACAGTTCTTCACCTCTAAGATCGTCCGACTCTGCATCGATGATCCCAGGTTCTATTCCTACGTGGAGTTCCCAATTGGATGCACCAAAGATGGCGTAGAGTCTCGACTGATCCAGGACGCCTACTTGAGCAAACCCGGAAGGCAGCTTGCCAACTCTCTGGGAGTGTCTGAGCAAGAGGACATATTGTTTACAGTCTTCTCCCAAGGCCAGAAGAACCGAGCCAAACCCCCAAAAGAGTCAGCACTCTGCCTGTTCACGCTGACCAAAATAAAGGAGAAGATCAAGGAAAGGATTCAGTCGTGCTATAGAGGAGAGGGCAGGCTGTCTTTGCCCTGGCTACTCAACAAGGAGCTACCATGCATCAACTCGGTAAGCTTCTGATGGCAGGCCATTAAGACACACTGCATGGCTATGACGATTGATTTGTTGGGTTGGATGAATGAGTGTGCTTCAGTAATGTCCTCTGCTGGAGTTCAGCCTCCATTATCTTGGTGCAAAGGGTGATTGTGATTAGATATGAGGGGAGAAATTGTAGAGTTGTCCGGATAGGGCAACTGGGAACTTTGAGGAGTGGCCTAGCAAAGTCCTCTATAGCAGTGTTTATCAACTCCAGTTCTGGAGACCCATCTACTAGAATGTTTTAGATGTCTTACTACCTGATTTAACTCAGGACAGAATTACTAAACAGGGCAAATTAGCATGAGCCAATATAATGACCAACGCAATCTACCTGGTAGCATCTGGTTTAAGACATGCTTTTTTGGGGTGGTAAATAATGGCGTAAACACCAGTACATAGATGAGCGCAAACCTTAGTAAATCACCTTGCGTGATTCATTTAAATACTCTAGTCTCCTCCCATAAATGTTGAGCCTGCAAGGGAAACTCCTACAAATGCATTTGCAATAAGGTAAGCCGCAAAAATAACGGTTCTCCACGCCTTTTCGACGTTCATTTTTCACTGAAAGTCTGGCCCCTACTGTGTTGAATATGGAGGCATCTAAAACATTCTGTGAGGTTATTGGGACTGGAGTTGAGAAACACTGCTCTTTCAGACTGATCTCATGAAGTAGCGTGTGTATGACACGCCAATTCGTATTTCTATTTTCAGCGTGCTGTCAACACGCATAATCGCTTTTCAGCGTGTTTATGAACGCCGTTGACTTAACGTTATTACTGTATATATAAATATATTACTTACCTCAATCCCGTCCCTAAACCTACCCGTCACGGGGTTAATGGCATTTATGACTGTTCCCTTACCATCCTAGGTAAGAAAAAGATAGCTTCCCAGATGTAGATCTACATTTTGCTTCGTTTCGCTTGGACATTTGACGGCGTGTACATACACACGTAATCACACGGACGTTAATGGCGTAGACATACACGCATAAGCGGATACACTCAGATAGCTCAAAATGCGTAGAGATAACACGCCACTTGACTCGAAATTGGCATGTATGTTTACGCAAAAGTCATGTTGTCATGTTGGCTCTTTAGTAGAGTCCGTTTATTGGGCTGGGATGCCAAATTTAAGGACGAGACTGGATAAGACTACAGTGCAACTATTGTCAAGTACCTCGACTACACTATTAGCTTGTGTCTAACTTCATTAAAATGTTGTAGAATATAAATATCACAAGCACCCTTCCTGTCACCCACCTCCTGTTTCCTTCTGCGTCCGTTCTCTCTTGCTGTCTTTCTCCCAAGCGCTTCCATTATTCAGTCAGACAGGAACATCATTAGTGGAGTTGAGTAAATTTCATGAGTTGCTCTCTCGCTCATGCTTTCTAATTCATTTAGAGAGGCTTGATCCCATCTTCTCTGCCATCACGGTCCTCTGGGACCAGGGCTTGCTTTTCGTCCTCTCGTTCGCTCGCTCTTAATCTCTCTCTCCTCATTCGTCTCTGTTCGTCTCACTCGCTCTGTCTTTCTTGGGGCTTTCAATGGCAAAGAATGGCTTTCATTTAACCAAGCACTCAGAGATAAAGATCCCCATTTTTATTTTTCTGACTCGTTCCAAATCGGTTGGATCTTTTTCCCTTTCTTTATATTTAAAGTCTATCTGTAGAGCTCTAAGCGAGTGGATTAATAGAGAATGAAAGAAGTTTTTGGGAATCAAAACTGATACAGAGTGGCTGTACGTGTGGCGATCTAAATACTTCAACGCTAGAAACTGTTTAAGACTCTTGAAACTCTCTTTTTTTTACACTTTCACGATTTATAGAGTCAAAATAAATTATAATAGGGTCAGTGCTTACCACTGACTTAATGTGTTTTTAGTTTATTTCATGTTATCTTTTTTAGCTTATCTTATTTTAATCATAAATAAACCTGGCCTTAAAAAAACTGACCCCAAATTTCAGTGGTAAACAATTAGGGACTGTCCAAGATGGTTGTAGTCATCCAACAACTAACTAGGCAATTGGTGACGTTGATCAGGGAGTTAAACAATTTTTTTAAATGGAGGCTCATATGACAAATAATTATTGCCCATTGAGTCCAAAAGTTTAATTTGAAGGGTGTTTTTCTGAGCATTTTTTATGACTAACGATTTAAATTTTAACTCAGGAGTTAAGCTGCTTTAGAATAACAAGAAGATAAATAATCTTTTTGCCATCTAAATGGAAATCAAAGTTTCTGCTTATCTTTGGTGCAGTCCATGGTCACATTTAAAAAAAAAATCATGTTTTGTGTTTCCAAATAAATGTTTTTTTTAATTTTATATAAACTGTCAGATAAAGAATGTATTACGGTTTTTGAAACCACAACACAAAAAAATTAAACTAAGTGACATGAATTCTTTATTGTTGTTGTTGGCATCCCGCTTGACCTCAGAGATTAAGTACACTGCTTATTAACCTATTTACTGCCGTACGTCTGACAGACGCACCTGTGTATTCTTGCTCACAGAAACAGAAATCAGCCGTTTAAATCTCATCAGAACAGAATGTTAAAAATCTGGCAGTGCTTGAATGATTCACACTGATCAGATCAGGGGAGTGTGTTTAATAACTTGTTTAACGCATGAAATTTTTAGAACGTAGTTTACATAATCACATGTGTCTCTCTCTCTCTCTCTCTCTCTCTGGAATGTGGTGTGTTGTGTTTGGTTTCGCCTCTGCCCTGGCAGACACACAATCAGCAGTCTGAAAACCACACACACACACCTTTTGTCATGGAGTTATGTTTGTGTCTGTGTGTGTGTGTTTTTCTTTTTCTTGGTTTGTCTTTCTGCAACCTGTTTAGTCCTGCATTAGTTTTCACCTCAATAGTAAAGTGTGAATGTGTGTTTGTGTGTGAGAGAGAATGTAATTACTTCAGCACACACACTTCTGAGTGAATGTAATGCTCATCTTCTCTGCGTGACCCATGAGGATTGAGAGAATACTGCATCACATCAGCATCAATCGAGTGTGAAATAGCAGTGGGACTCGAGCTCTGTTTCAGTCTTTGTGTCATGAACACCTGAGATGCATCTCATACATCACCATTCAGAAGTCTGGTGTCAGTGAGATGTGGTGGTGTTGTTGAAAAAGAAATAATTCAGGAAGAACACATTAAATTAATGTCAGTAAAGGCATTTATAATGTTATAAAACATTGCTATTTAGAAAATAAATTTAAAATAGGATTATTTGATAAATAGAATCACAGTTTCCATGGAAATATGAAGCAGCGCAACCGTTTTCAACACTGATAATAATCATAAATGATTCTTCAGCAGCAAATCATCATATTAGAGTGATTTCTGAAGGATCATGTGACACTGAAGACTGGAGTAATGATGAAAACTGGAAAGACAGGAAAATGATCAATTCAGCTTTGATCACATAGAAACAGAAAACAGCTCATTTTAAATTGTAATAATATTTTATACTAATTACTGCCTTTACTGTATTTTTGATCAAATAAATAAACCTTGGTGAGCAGAAGACCTTTCTTTCAAAAACATATGGAATGGTAGAGCATCTCTTTCGAGAAGACAGTCCCATAATGCATTGCATCAAACTTGGTAAAAATATATCCAATAGCAATTTCCATAATTTTTTTTTGTGTTTGGGGGTTTTCACAGGGATTTGCCTTTATGTTAATCGTTTAAAGTTTGACAACACAAGACTGATATTTAAATAAGCTCAGCTCATGATGGCATAAATATGGTGAATTAAATTACTTTTGATGTTTCCAAAGCTATAAATCCTCCAGCCAGGCTTTGTGTGTGTGTGTGTGCACATGTGTCTGAAGTGTCTGACTGCTTGACATCAGGTTTTTAGCTCAGAGGAGAGAAAGTGAGTTTGCTAAGTGATTTGATGTCCATCTTCCTCTTCTTTTCTTCTGTTTCCTCTTTTCCTGCTGTGAGGTAGAGACCCTTCTGGATGGATTAAGACAGAAAGAAAAACAAAAAGAAAAGGGAAGGTGAAAGAAAGAAAGAAAGAAGAAAGAAAGAAAGAAAGAAAGAAAGAAAGAAAGAAAGAAAGAAAGAAAGAAAGAAAGAAAGAAAGAAAGAAAGAAAGAAAGAAAGAAAGAAAGAAAGAAAGAAAGAAAGAAAGAAAGAAAGAAAGAAAGAAAGAAAGAAAGAAAGAAAGAAAGAAAGAAAGAAAGAAAGAAAGAAAGAAAGAAAGAGGTTATTAATGTGTGCCTGGGCAGCTTTAGAGGACACACACACACACACACACATACACACTCACTCTCACACTCACACTAACTTAGCTTTTGACTGAGCACACACCACAGACTATTGTTTATTTATAAAGCAAAGTCTAACCTAAACTCTTAACCCCTAATTCTTAAAGTCTACAGCTGTGAAGCCATATATTTAACCTTTTATTTAAACCTTTTTCGAAATATGGGGTGGAAAATGTGTGGAATTTTGTATGGAATTTTGTGAATGGATGACATTCACATTCGGTGGAACATTGGAGTTCTGTGGAATCAGAGACTTAATGTTCAGACAGCCTCTCTCTCTCTCTCTCTCTCTCTCTCTCTCTCTCTCGCTTTATTGGCATGACTGTGTACATCATACAATATTGACAAAGCTTGGAATACATAGAATAATTATAAAGACATCAAAATAGTAAAATATTATAGCTTTATAACATCTAAATGTACAAATTAAATTAATTGTACAAATTAAAAGTGTAAAATAAAAAATAGAACAGTTTATGAACATTAAAAAATTCAGTGAAAAATTTAGAATACAGTGTGTAAGTGTTTTTTGTTAGGTGTGTGTGTGTGTGGGGCGCATCACCTGATTAGTCGTCGACTCTCTCTTGTTGTGACAAGCATCAATGTATCTGTAAAATCTCTTTTTTCACCTAATAAATGTTGAAATTATGTTTTGTTGAAGTTAGGGTGAAATATTTCAAATTTTGTGTAAAAAAATGTCTCTCTCTCACACACACTCTCTCATTAGTTTTATAAGTATGTTATGTATGTATTAGCCTTTCTCACTAACTTTTGTGTCCTTACGTCACATTTCCAGTGTTTCCTGCAATACAGTGACCTCGCTTTCCCGTTCTGGCATCCATGTAATAAATGACCTTACTGCTGCGAGTGTGTGTATGTGTGTGAGAGAGTGTTTGTGTGTGTAACTTCCGCTGATACTCTTTTAGGAACACCCACCCTTACCCAGTCATTGACCTTTCGTCTGAGTCTCTCTCTCTAACTCTCTCTCTGTTCTCTCTGTTCCAGCCTCTCCAGATCGATGATAACTTCTGCGGGCAGGATTTTAACCAGCCTCTAGGGGGCACCAGCACCATCGAGGGCATTCCCCTCTTCATCGACAAAGATGACGGCATGACTTCAGTCGCTGCGTCCGATTACCGCGGGAACACGGTGGTCTTCGCAGGAACGCGCAACGGACGGATGAAGAAGGTACGAGGCGTGCAGCTCTATTTCATTGATCTCTTTGTTCACTTAACACAGCGTGGAACGGAAGAAGAGAGTCTAAAGTTGTTTATGATCCAACCAAATCAAAACTGGCCCTGTTTCGTTTCTCAACGCATGTTCCAGGTCATTTATTCGTGCAAATTATTCCAAAGTAAAAGAAAATTGCTTGATTTTCATGTTATTATTCAGTGTTTAATGCTGATTAGATTCAGATGTTGTGCTTGGGACTGTTTGTAACTGTTAACTACAAATAGCCGAGTGTTTGAAACAGTCTAGATGTGTCAGCAGAGATTTGGAGAGGATTGTGGTTTTCATGCATTGGTTATTTTTGATCGTTTCTGTTGTTCTGATTCAGGCATTGATGCGCTGTGGAAAGTGGTTTCAGACCATCAACCACTGATGTTGACGTATAATTTGCATGTTTTCAGCGATATATCGGCAGTAGCACCTCATTGCAGTACATGAGATCCAGGGGGCGGAGTTGATCCAGATCTAAGGGGTGGAGAGGGGTAGGATTAGGGGTGGGGTTATGGATCAGTGGGGTGGAGATTGGTAGGATTAGGGGTGGGGTTATGGATCAGTGGGGTGAAGATGGGTAGGATTAGGGGTGGGGTTAGTGATCGGGGTGAAGATGGGTAGAATTAGGGGTGGGGTTATGGATCAGTGGGGTGGAGATTGGTAGGATTAGGGGTGGGGTTAGTGATCAGGGGTGAAGATGGGTAGGATTAGGGGTGGGGTTATGGATCAGTGGGGTGGAGATTGGTAGGATTAGGGGTGGGGTTAGTGATCAGGGGTGAAGATGGGTAGGATTAGGGTGGGGTTATGGATCAGTGGGGTGGAGATTGGTAGGATTAGGGGTGGGGTTATGGATCAGTGGGCGGAGATTGGTAGGATTAGGGGTGGGGTTAGTGATCGGGGTGAAGATGGGTAGGATTAGGGGTGGGGTTATGGATCAGGGGTGGATCAGATGATTCGGGGTTATGGAGATGGGTAGAATTAGGGGTGGGGTTGCCTGCACTGATCAGGCAACCTTTGTTCCCAGATCAGTGCAGCTTTTAAATTCCCAACCTTTTTTAGCCCTTTGTTGATTATGTTTTGATTTAGATATTTTATATATATTTATATATTAGGTATTCATTAATGTATTTGTGTATACTGTGTTATTTATTTAACGTAGGATGTTATAATGTATAATGTTTCGTTACTGTATGTGGCCTCACAAATTGCCCCTTGGGGACAAATAAAGTGTTTGAAATTGAAATTGGGGTTAAGTTTAGGTTTAGGGGTGGGGTTATGAATCAGGGGGTGGAGATGGATAGGATTGGGATGGAGATTGGTAGGATCAGGGGTGGGGTTAGGGATGAGAGATGAAGAGTTGGGTAGGATCAGGGGTGGGGTTAGGGATCAGGATGGAGATTGGTTGGATTAGGGGTGGGGTTAGGGATCGGGGGTGGAGATTGGTAGGATCAGGGGTGGGGTTAGGATCAGGGTGGAGATTGGTTGGATTAGGGGTGGGGTTAGGGATTGGGGGTGGAGATTGGTAGGATTAGGGGTGGGGTTGGGGTCGAGGGGTGGAGATTGGTTGGATTAGGGGTGGGGTTAGGGATCAGGGGTGGAGATTGGTTGGATTAGGGGTGGGGTTAGGGATTGGGGTGGAGATTGGTTGGATTAGGGGTGGGGTTAGGGATTGGGGGTGGAGATTGGTTGGATTAGGGGTGGGGTTAGTGGATCGAGGGTGGAGATTGGTAGGATCAGGGGTGGGGTTATGGATCAGGGGGTGGAGATGGGTAGGATTAGGGGTGGGGTTAGGGATCAGGGGGATGGAGATTGGTAGGATCAGGGGTGGGGTTAGTGGTCAGGGGTGGAGATTGGTAGGATTAGGGGTGGGGTGATGGATCAGTGGGTGGAGATTGGTAAGATTTGGGGTGGGGTTAGTGATCGAGGTGGAGATTGGTAGGATTAGGGGTGGGGTTATGGATCATTGGGTGGAGATTGGTCGGATTAGGGGTGGGGTTATGGATCAGTGGGTGGAGATTGGTCGGATTAGGGGTGGGGTTAGTGATCGGGGTGGAGATGGGTAGATTTAGGTATATGGAAGGTGGATTTTGTGTTCTGCAATGAGGACCATCTTTATATTTGAGTTATCGGCACCGGCCACTGGAGGACTGTTTCCACAGAGCACTATCTGTATTGAGTTCTCCTCTAGATGAATCACTCATGCATGCCTGTTGGTGTTTTAGATGCTTGAGGAACTGTGTGGATTAGCTGAAGTCTTTAAAAGTAAATGGTAGTTTGGCAACATGACCTATTTTTGCTGTTTTGTGGTGCGAGTGTGTAGTATGCATCAGGTGTGTGTGTGTATAATGAGCTCAGAATTCATCATGTCGTGAGTGTGTTCGAGGCTCGCAGGAGTGTAAGGACTCACTGGAGCATCACATGATGGATTCACTGAGATGTGAAATGGAGGACAGACTCTGTCCATCCCTGAGAGACGGACTGAAGATGCGAATGAAATATCCAGCAGCTTAATGTGATGTGTGTGTGTGAGACAGTCAGGAACTGAAGTGCTCTTATCACACAATGTCTTTTCAATGTTACCTTCAGGTTCTTCAGTTTAGCTTTTAGACATTTCACATTTAAATGGAATGGAAAATGAAAAATATAAAATCTAAGGCTCTGGTATTAAGAAGCGTTTTGGTCGAATCGGATCACAAATAGGCGCTAAACACAGGTGTAAAACGCTTGAGCACTTCCAGAGGGAGTAGTAAACACACTCGACCGGATTGATTTCGTAGGGTAAACGCTCACGTTTGCACAGCCACTAAAGAGCGTCTACTCTCCGTCTACTGAGCTCATGCGTAACCTTAGAGGAAGAGCTCGAGTCACGTAAAAATACAGAAGTACTTGAGTATCAAAAGTAAATTTTAGGCTGTCAAACGATTAATCGCGATTAATCGCGTCCAAAATAAAAGTTTGTGTTTTCATAATATATTTGTGTATAATATGCACTGTGTATAATTATTTTATATATAAAAACACACATGCATGTATATTTAAGGAAAAAATAATGATTTATAAAATATTTATATATAATATAAATTATATATAAATCTATATACATGAAAATATTTCTTAAATATATACAAGCATGTGTGTGCATTTATATATGTATAATAATTATACACAGTGCACACACATATTATGTTAACACAAACTTTTACTTTAGATCCGATTAATCGCGATGTAATCGTTTGACAGCCCTAGTAATTTTTTTTTTTGTCAAAGCATTGTTTTATTATTGTTGTATGAATGTACGCTGTCATCATGCACATGCACCATTCACCAGACATTAAAAGAAAATATGCTTTAATGCAAACACTTAAAATGAAACCATATTTTGAGGGAAAACGGAAACAAAACATCCATTTTGCCATCAACTGATCAGTCTTCAGAAAACGCTGGGAAATCAGTGAACTTCACGTGACCCCACCAGAGTGATTACTGTCTGAACTCAAATCATGTTTTAGAGAAGAAACAAAATCATCCGCTGACGTTCAAAGCTGTTGCATAGAAACAAAGTCCTTGATAGATAGATGTAAAAGAGCGGAAAGTGCAAAATTTGTCATTGAAATGCAGTGAAGTTAGTCATACGTTCCCAGAAACACTCAAAAAGTGTACTTTAGTACAGCACAGTAAAAGTAAGAAGTTGTGAAAACATGAATGTACTTCATTACTGCTGTTTTGTCTGGATCATTTAAAATAAGAGTTTAGTCAGTCATAACTTCAGGCTCAACGGCATTTCAACTAGAGATCATCTATACGGCGATCTCTCGATTCTTTAGCTCTACATAAGTGTGTATTAAACATCAATGCAATGTTGCTTTTCCACTTGGTTAGTGCTATTTTAGATGTGTGTGTGTTTAGAGGTGGTAAACCTGGAATAATCCTGATCTAAAGCGTCTGGGCACCAGTGACCCGTCTTGAGCTCTTCCCGTCTGGGTTTGCCTCGCTAGACCATTCAGTCTGGTCAAATCAACAACAGATGGACGAGCCAACTGGGCCACATACACACACACACACACACACACACACTGCGGTCTGAACTCACAGTAAAACCCCCTCTCTCTTACTCTCTGAGTGATAATGTTGTTAATTATGGCTCCTCTGTAGAGCAAATTCTGGTCTTGAGTGTCAATAGCAGGTGTGTGTGTGTGTGTGTGTGTCGTCGTTTACGACAGACCCTGAACTCAGTGTGAAATACAAAGCAAAACTATTTTAGCTGATTTTGACTGATGCACATTGAGGATTAGCATCTGATGACACAGAATTCGAGCTGTTTTTAGAAGTTAAACTTGCTGTAAGCTCAGGATTGACCCACTGACCCGTTGACCTCTGTGACCTCTGAGCAGATCACAGTTTATTAAATTACTTATCTCTGTCATCTCTCTCTCTCTCTCTCTCTCTCTCTCTCTCTCTCTCTCTCTCTCTCTCTCTATACGAGTATTTCCCTGAAATCTCTGTATTGAATCGAAGGTGTTTCCTCCTCAGACAGTTCAGCTGTTCCTGTCATTGTCACCTTAAGTGTCTTTAGATTAGAGCATCTGCCAAATCAGTCATTTCCAAACACATCAAAATGAAATGACTGTGTGTTAGTAAAAGTGATACTCAACCTAGTAAAACAGTACAAAAATTGACAATTATAATAATAACACATGGATAAATGATGTGTTGGGAATATCTGGGAATGCACAGGGTTGTACACACACTCGCACTCACACTTATATGTGCGCACACAACACACACACATACACTCGCACTCAGACATACATGTGCACATACATAAACACACAGACACACTCACACATATATGTGCACACTAAACACACACATACACACTCACACATACACTACCGGTCAAAAGTTTAAGATCAGTAAGATTTTTTATGTTTTTAAAAGAAGTCTCTTCTGCTCACCAAGGCTGCAATTTTTTGATAAAAAATACACAAAAAACACAGTAATATTGTGAAATATTATGACAATTTAAAATGACTTTTTTATGTTAATATATATTAAAATGTCATTTATTCCTCTGAAAAAAAGCTGAATTTTCAGCATCATTACTCCAGTCTTCAGTGTCACATGATCCTTCACAAATCACTCTAATATGATGATTTTATGCTCCAAAAACATGTATGATTATTATCCATGTTGAAAACAGTTTTTGACATTTTTATTTCAGGATTCTTTGATGAATAGAAAGTTCAAAAGAACAGCATTTATTTAATTAGAATCTTTTCTAACATTATAAATGTCTTTACTGTAACTTTTGATCAATGTAACTCATCCTTGATGAATAGAAGTATTGATTTCTTATTTATTTCCCCCCAAAAATAAAATACAAATTCTTACTGACCCCAAACTTTTTAAAGGGTAGTGTTTAATGTAACAAAAGCTTTCCATTTCAGATAAAAGCTGTTCTTTTGAACTTTCTATTCATCAAAGAATCCTGAAATAAAAATGTAAAAAACTGTTTTCAACATGGATAATAATCATACATGTTTTTGGAGCATAAAATCATCATATTAGAGTGATTTGTGAAGGATCATGTGACACTGAAGACTGGAGTAATGATGCTGAAAATTCAGCTTTTTTTCAGAGGAATAAATTACATTTTAATATATATTAACATAAAAAAGTCATTTTAAATTGTCATAATATTTCACAATATTACTGTGTTTTTTGTGTATTTTTTATCAAAAAATTGCAGCCTTGGTGAGCAGAAGAGACTTCTTTTAAAAACATAAAAAATCTTACCGACCCTAAACTTTTGACTGATAGTGTATATGTGCACATGCTCACACATGTGCACAAACACACAACACACACTCACACTTGGACATACATGTGCATAAACACACTCACACATATATGTGCACACACAAACACACACGCACACAGAGGATTTCTGAATCATCGCTCCTCTTACATACAGTTGAAAGTGTTGGCTGAGATTTGAGCCACGGAGGTTAATTACACAGACACACACACACACGTGTGTGTATCACAGTGCTGCTGGTTTTTGCGTGTGCTATGCTGAGCTCTACATGTCTGTAATTAGTGTCTCAGCATGAGATCTGGCTCAGAACACACACACACACACTACATCATGAATGTGCCGATTCACTCTGACACGTTTCCCTTTGAATGATGATTATTGATTATCATAACTCAGATTTATGAGTGTAGATTAGTGGTTGATTGATTATTACAGATAGCACTTGTGACAATCAGCGTCTGTTCATCTGTTGTTTTGCTGTGTGTGTGTGTGTGTGTGTGTGTGTGTTGGCCGTTATACACTACTGTTCAAACGCTTGGAGTCAGTAAGTTTATTTATTTTTAAATTAAATTAACACTTATCAAGCAAGGATGCATTAAATTGATGAAAAGCGACAGTAAATATATTTTCTGTTTCAAATAAATTCTGTTCTTTTGAACTTTCTATTTACTAAATAATCCTGACAAAAATATGAAGCAGCACAACTGTTTTCAACATTGATAATAATCATAAATGTTTCTTGAGCTCAAATCCTCATATTAGAGTGATTTGTGAAGGATCATGTGACACTGGAGTAATGATGATAAATTCAGCTTTGATCACTGGAATAAATTACACATTACTATATATTCACATAGAAAATAGTTTTTCAAATTCTAAAAATATTTTTACAATATTACCATTTTTACTTTATTTTTGAGCATCGATGAGCTTCTCTCAGAGCATTAACACATTATTCTTGGCGAGCCCAAAAGGAAATCCCGTTGTGTAAACACTTTTGACCCGACTGTGATTGGCCAGTGAATTCTGACCCCGCTGTCCATCAGGAGTGTTTGATGACCACTTGAGTTGTGTGTGGCATTTATGCAACGTTTGCTTTCACTTAGACATATTTTTCACACTGAACTGAATGTCAGAGTTCAGATGTCAGTGAGGGGTGATTGGCACGTTTGTTCTTGAAATGTCGAATTGAATCTTTGGTGATAGTTTAGTTTTGTCCCTGTTGGTGTGTTCGGTTCTGATGTTGATTGAGGATCAGAAGTGCAGATTGCCCAGAATAGTCCTTAAATGTAGTAATGGAGTGTGTCCCGCCGCTCTCTGACAGCTGTCAGCCTCATTGTTCTGTCGATTGTGTTTTATGATGTCGGATGTAAATCAATTACAGACTCTGAGAACTAGAGGAGCTTTAGCAGTGAGTGAGGAGATCATCTCTGTTAATGTTTCCTCAGATCGGCTGTTCATTCATAATAGTGACTCTTCTCCAGTACTGAGGCTCAGATCACACACAAACAAACACGCAGCCACACACACACACAGAGCTGCCACACACGCTCTCACTACACACTCAAACACTCAATCTCTCACTCACACACACAGCAGCCACACACACATACACAAACACACACCCACTCACACACACACTCAGACATGGGGACATGAGGACGAGCAGTTTGAGATCTTGTGTGGATTGAGTGGTATGTGAACGCAGCTCTAGACAACTGTGTGTGTGTGTGTGTGTGTGTGTGTGTATGCAGCGGTCACATGGAGATCATATGCCACTGGATTCTCCCATTATATCATTCCCACGGTCGTGTCCTAAACATACACACAGATGCCTCGGGACTGTCTCACAAAGAGGACAGTGTTCATCACCACACACACACACACTCAGACATGGGGACATCAGAACAAGCACAAAGACGCATCTGTCTGTGTGTGTGTGTGTTGTGTTAGAAATAACCACACACATGCACAAACACACACATTCCTCTTTGACCTTTAAATATTTTGAGTTTTTCTGTCTGTGGTCAGAGAGAGCGAGACAGGACAGGTTATAGAGAGAGAGCGAGACAGGACAGGTTATAGAGAGAGAGCGAGACAGGACAGCTTATACAGAGAGAGCGAGACAGGACAGGTTATAGAGAGAGAGCGAGACAGGACAGGTTATAGAGAGATAACGAGACAGGACAGGTTATAGAGAGAGAACGAGACAGGACAGGTTATTGAGAGAGAGTGAGACAGGACAGCTTATACAGAGAGAGCGAGACAGGACAGGTTATAGAGAGAGAGTGAGACAGGGCAGGTTATAGAGAGAGCGAGACAGGGCAGGTTATAGAGAGAGAGTGAGACAGGACAGCTTATACAGAGAGAGCGAGACAGGACAGGTTATAGAGAGAGAGCGAGACAGGACAGGTTATAGAGAGAGAGTGAGACAGGGCAGGTTATAGAGAGAGCGCGACAGGGCAGGTTATAGAGAGAGTGAGACAGGACAGGTTATAGAGAGAGAGTGAGACAGGGCAGGTTATAGAGAGAGAGAGTGAGACAGGACATGTTAAGAGAGAGTGAGACAGGAGAGGTTATAGAGAGAGAGTGAGACAGGACAGGTTATAGAGAGAGAGTGAGACAGGACAGGTTATAGAGAGAGAGTGAGACAGGACAGGTTATAGAGAGAGTGAGACAGGACAGGTTATAGAGAGAGAGTGAGACAGGACAGGTTATAGAGAGAGTGAGACAGGACAGGTTATAGAGAGAGAGTGAGACAGGACAGGTTATAGAGAGAGTGAGACAGGACAGGTTATAGAGAGAGAGTGAGACAGGACAGGTTATAGAGAGAGAGTGAGACAGGACAGGTTATAGAGAGAGAGTGAGACAGGACAGGTTATAGAGAGAGAGTGAGACAGGACAGGTTATAGAGAGAGAGTGAGACAGGACAGGTTATAGAGAGAGAGTGAGACAGGACAGGTTATAGAGAGAGAGTGAGACAGGACAGGTTATAGAGAGAGAGTGAGACAGGACAGGTTATAGAGAGAGAGTGAGACAGGACAGGTTATAGAGAGAGTGAGACAGGACAGGTTATAGAGAGAGTGAGACAGGACAGGTTATAGAGAGAGAGTGAGACAGGACAGGTTATAGAGAGAGTGAGACAGGACAGGTTATAGAGAGAGAGTGAGACAGGACAGGTTATAGAGAGAGAGTGAGACAGGACAGGTTATAAGAGAGAGAGTGAGACAGGACAGGTTATAGAGAGAGAGTGAGACAGGACAGGTTATAGAGAGAGAGTGAGACAGGACAGGTTATAGAGAGAGAGTGAGACAGGACAGGTTATAGAGAGAGAGTGAGACAGGACAGGTTATAGAGAGAGAGTGAGACAGGACAGGTTATAGAGAGAGAGTGAGACAGGACAGGTTATTGAGAGAGAGTGAGACAGGACAGGTTATTGAGAGAGTGAGACAGGACAGGTTATGGAGAGAGTGAGACAGGACAGGTTATAGAGAGAGAGTGAGACAGGACAGGTTATAGAGAGAGAGTGAGACAGGACAGGTTATAGAGAGAGAGTGAGACAGGACAGGTTATAGAGAGAGAGTGAGACAGGACAGGTTATAGAGAGAGAGAGTGAGACAGGACAGGTTATATAGAGAGAGTGAGACAGGACAGGTTATAGAGAGAGAGTGAGACAGGACAGGTTATTGAGAGAGAGTGAGACAGGACAGGTTATAGAGAGAGAGTGAGACAGGACAGGTTATAGAGAGAGAGTGAGACAGGACAGGTTATAGAGAGAGAGTGAGACAGGACAGGTTATAGAGAGAGAGAGTGAGACAGGACAGGTTATAGAGAGAGAGTGAGACAGGACAGGTTATAGAGAGAGAGAGTGAGACAGGACAGACTTATAGAGAGAGAGTGAGACAGGACAGGTTATGGAGAGAGTGAGACAGGACAGGTTATGGAGAGAGTGAGACAGGACAGGTTATTGAGAGAGAGTGAGACAGGACAGGTTATAGAGAGAGAGTGAGACAGGACAGGTTATAGAGAGAGAGTGAGACAGGACAGGTTATAGAGAGAGAGTGAGACAGGACAGGTTATAGAGAGAGAGTGAGACAGGACAGGTTATTGAGAGAGAGTGAGACAGGACAGGTTATAGAGAGAGAGTGAGACAGGACAGGTTATGGAGAGAGTGAGACAGGACAGGTTAGAGAGAGAGAGAGTGAGACAGGAGAGGTTATAGAGAGAGAGCTGAGACAGGACAGGTTATTAGAGAGAGTGAGACAGGACAGGTTATTGAGAGAGAGTGAGACAGGACAGGTTATTGAGAGAGAGTGAGACAGGACAGGTTATTGAGAGAGAGTGAGACAGGACAGGTTATTGAGAGAGAGTGAGACAGGACAGGTTATGGAGAGAGTGAGACGAGACAGGTTATGGAGAGAGAGTGAGACAGGACAGGTTATTGAGAGAGAGTGAAGACAGGACAGGTTATGGAGAGAGTGAGACAGGACAGGTTATAGAGAGAGAGTGAGACAGGACAGGTTATTGAGAGAGTGAGACAGACAGGTTATGGAGAGAGTGAGACAGGACAGGTTATAGGAGAGAGAGAGTGAGACAGGACAGGTTATTGAGAGAGAGTGAGACAGGACAGGTTATTGAGAGAGAGTGAGACAGGACAGGTTATGGAGAGAGTGAGACAGGACAGGTTATGGAGAGAGAGTGAGACAGGACAGGTTATAGAGAGAGAGTGAGACAGGACAGGTTATTGAGAGAGAGTGAGACAGGACAGGTTATAGAGAGAGAGTGAGACAGGACAGGTTATGGAGAGAGTGAGACAGGACAGGTTATAGAGAGAGAGTGAGACAGGACAGGTTATTGAGAGAGAGTGAGACAGGACAGGTTATTGAGAGAGAGTGAGACAGGACAGGTTATGGAGAGAGTGAGACAGGACAGGTTATGGAGAGAGTGAGACAGGACAGGTTATAGAGAGAGAGTGAGACAGGACAGGTTATTGAGAGAGAGTGAGACAGGACAGGTTATGGAGAGAGTGAGACAGGACAGGTTATGGAGAGAGTGAGACAGGACAGGTTATTGAGAGAGAGCGAGACAGGACAGGTTATGGAGAGAGTGAGACAGGACAGGTTATAGAGAGAGAGTGAGACAGGACAGGTTATTGAGAGAGAGTGAGACAGGACAGGTTATTGAGAGAGAGTGAGACAGGACAGGTTATGGAGAGTGAGACAGGACAGGTTATGGAGAGAGTGAGACAGGACAGGTTATGGAGAGAGTGAGACAGGACAGGTTATTGAGAGAGAGTGAGACAGGACAGGTTATTGAGAGAGAGTGAGACAGGACAGGTTATTGAGAGAGAGTGAGACAGGACAGGTTATGGAGAGAGTGAGACAGGACAGGTTATTGAGAGAGAGTGAGACAGGACAGGTTATGAGAGAGAGTGAGACAGGACAGGTTATTGAGAGAGAGTGAGACAGGACAGGTTATGGAGAGAGTGAGACAGGACAGGTTATTGAGAGAGAGTGAGACAGGACAGGTCATGCGAGAGAGTGAGACAGGACAGGTTATTGAGAGAGAGTGAGACAGGACAGGTTATTGAGAGAGAGTGAGACAGGACAGGTTATGGAGAGAGTGAGACAGGACAGGTTATTGAGAGAGAGAGTGAGACAGGACAGGTTATGAGAGAGTGAGACAGGACAGGTTATTGAGAGAGAGCTGAGACAGGACAGGTTATTGAGAGAGAACGCTCTCATCTTTTCAGATGTGCTGAAATATTCATGACATGCTGCTTGGAAAGCTTTTAAATCACATTCTCTCTCACACACGCACACACACGCTTAATTCTTAATGCTTGTTCCTGCTCTTATTGTGAACGATTCGTCAGTGAAATTATTATAAAGATATATTGTTTGTTTTTGTAATAATTAAAACACTTATTATGCACCTCCTGATTTTTTAAAATGGCACTCAGTTTCTCATGTTTCTTCTCTTCTTCTTTGCTTTAAGGTTCCTCACATTATTCCATGATCAGAGATTCCCAAACCAAAAACTAAGATCCCCAATAAGATTTTAAGATGTTAATATTTAAGTAATTTATCAACATACTTGCATGTTCACAATGTTGGTTAATAGTCACATGACAAAAAAAAAAAAAAAAAATTATATGACAAACATAATTATTAGTTCTTCATTGACTCAAACCCCCCAAAGTTAATAAAAAATACATTATAATACATTTATGAACTAAATAATAATAATAAATCATGAATGTTTTGTTGCGTGATTCTCTGTCACACCTGATGGTATATTTGTGTGTATTCGTTGCTTTGAGCCGAGACACACACATCTCCACACACACCTGTCCATCTCTCGGCTTCTTCATCTTAGTGTTTCTATGGTAACTTCAGGGATTCTTTTGTTGTCTTCAATCTCTTCGGGTGAAATGAAATCACGACACACACACACTGAAACGCCTTGAGTTTAACACACACACACTGCATGTTAAGATTTCCCCAGCTGTTCTGACATTTTAATCAGTGTGTGAATGTGTCCAGGTGTTTCTCTGAGATGTGTGTTAATGTAATAGTGTCATAGTGAAGTGTGTGAGGGCTACAGAAGTGCAGCCTGGTAATTAGCCCTGTGTGTGTGTGTAAATGAGAGTTTAGAGGGAAAATGCTGCAGCAGCAAAGAATGTCCTGCTTTATTAGACCCTTGCCGGCTTTGATTTTTACTGTGTGTGTGTGTGTGTGTGTGTGTGTGTGTGTGTGTGTGTGTGTGTGTGTGTCTCCTTGGGCTTATGCTGCTGTCGCACTGGATTCTGTTTAACAAACACAAGCGCTTATTAGACTGAGTCAAACGCTAGATCTATAACCCATAGATGAAGCAGCACACACACACACACACACACACACTACTGTACCTGCAGTCTCAGCGCTCCATAAACGGGTCACTGAACCGACTTTAATCATAATGAATGTGTCTTGCCCAGCGAGAGGTTTAAATTTCAGGATTAACCTTAATTAAATATTAATGCATAAGTGTGTGTGTTACTGAGCTTCACCTCAATCAATATCTGGATCTGAAACCCGAACCGCAGTCAGATTATCATGCCACGTTTTTATTTCTGAATGATGTGTGTGTAGGCAGGAATACACATGGATGAAGACTTCAGAGAATAATAACACAAGGGCATACGTAGCATGTCACGATTGCTCATGATACCATATTATCACGATACTTCAAGACATATGGTAAAGGTTAACAACAAATGTAGCATTCATTAAAACCCTAAAACTTGGTTTTACATTGTGTGTGTAAACTCTTCTGGAAACACAATAGAGACACTAGAATCAACAAATTCATGATTCTGAAGCTGAAAATACAGAATTATCTTACATCGAATATGCTTGTATTGTTTCACTGACTGGATATATTTAAAAAGAATTTAACTTTTTACTGGTTACATCAGATATTTGGCATTATTAGGACCCACAAATATTTCCTCGTTGCATTAATATACATTATTTTCAACATTATATGAAACTGAAATAGGGTTGCAAAGTTTACAGAAACTTTCCAGGATTTTCGGAAACTTTCCAGGATTTTCGGAAACTTTCCAGGATTTTGGAAACTTTCCAGGATTTTCAAAACTTTCCAGGATTTTTCGAATCTTTCCAGGATTTTTGGGAAGTTTCTGGAAATTTACTGGAAATATTCAGCCCCTTTGCAACCCTAAACTGAAATTGGTCCCAAATTTGTATAAATGTATTGGTAGTCACTGTATGAAGATTATTTGGGTGTAATACGTCACAGTTTACTTTATTTTGCTCTCTCACTTACAGAAATAATTAACAATAGAGTCACATACTAGTAAGAAAATATAAAAAATGATATCTGGTGTCTGACTAATTTTTGGTTTGACTGTAGAATTCAGCTCATCCAATCATATTTTAGCGGCAGATCTCTGAAGGGCTGTGTAGCTCCTCTTTCAGGTGTGTGTGTGTGTGTGTGTGTGTGTGTGTGTGTGTGTGTGTGTGTGTGTGAAGCTCCTCGTTCAGATGAAGCGCTCTCAGTGGTGAGTGACTGTTGGAGAGCGCAGTACATCACGTGAAGGAGTGTGTAAGTGCGCTCAAACACTGCGCTGGGCTCATTTCTCTGGCGTGATCATCGAGGGTTTGCCGGAGCTTCAGGATTAGTGTGTGTGTGTGTGTGATGGGTAGTTTTAGGGGTCTGGTTAGTGTGTGTGTGATGAGTAGGTTTAGGGATCGGGTTAGTGTGTGTGTGTGATAAGTATAGGTTTAGGGGTAAGGTGTGTATGTGTGATGAGTAGGTTTAGGGGTCGGATTAGTGTGTGTGTGTGTGTGTGGTTGATAGGTTTAGGGGTAAGGTTAGTTTAGGAGAGACAATATACAGTTTGTACAGTATAAAATCCATTACGTCTATGGAAGGTCCCCATTTAGATGGTTACCGGCAACTAAACATGTGTGTGTGTGTCTCCCGTTTAGAGGTGATTCTTCATCTCACTTTAGCTATAAAGGAATATTTTACCCAAAAATGAAAATTCTGTCATTTGCTGATATTCAAACATAATAAATGACATTTGAAGGGCCGTTTTCAGCACTGGATGTGTGTGATGTCATTCCACTCTTAGAAGAGAAGGTTCTATATAGAATCTTAAAAGGTTCTATCAGCGCTACGTATTTGGAACCCTGAAACATTCTATACAGAACCTTTTTAAGGGTTCAATAATAAGAACACTTTAGAGTTCTTTGTAACCAGGAAAAGGTTCTATATGGAACCTTTGGGTTCATTCATTATCATTTGTTTTGTCCTTTCCGGATTAAATATTTCATATTATTGACAAACATCAAGACCCTAAAATGTATTTATGAATGCATGTGAATGATCACAAAATTTAGAAAATGTCTATATTTATATCATTTTATGTACTTAATATCACATCGAAGAGTGCCATTTCAGTTTTTCTCCTCTAAAAAGAGCATGATAAAAATGTGATCAGAACAGTTTAATAAACAATAATTTAATTAAAACTACTAAATGTTGCAGAATAATGTAATATATGAATGAATAATAGCCTATAAAGAACCTTTGTGCCAAAACTTTAAGAGTTCTTTCTTGTTATTATTTAACCCATTTTAGCATAAAAGGTTCTTTGGAGTTGAGTAAAGAACTCTATGCTTCATATACAGAACCCCAATCAACCCTTTATTCTAAGAGTGTATCCTGATCGAGATCATTGGGGATTTTGCTAAGATGTCTATCTATAGTCGGGGTGTGAGCTGTGCAGAAGCCCACTGCACATGTGATTAGATGATAATGTTATACTTAGTGTCCGTTCTGCACAAATCTTTATTGATTTTATGATTTAATTCTCTTTATGACCGGTGTATCCTGCATTACCTGAGCTGCTGTGTAACCCCGAAGCGTTTGCAGCTGGAGATGAAGCTGGAGTTACAGTGTTTAGATATGAAAACCTTTTCACTATATTCTCATTTTCATAAGCTGTAAGCCATAAAAATCAAAAGAATTATCTCACTTTGCACATAATGAGTCTATATAATATATTAGTTTCACTTTCTTTTTCTAAGGTTGTCCTCTTTTGGAAGGGCAAACAAATAGTATAAGCAGAATTTCAGAAAGTTTGGCAATTTAAAGTTCTGGAGGTATTTTGTGATCTATTGTGTATATATATTATTATTATTATTATTATTATTATATTTCTATTGTACAACATTTCTAGGGTTATTAGGGGGTGCTGAATCCAAATCTGCTGTATATAAAGCTCAAAAATGTCCCGAAATGCCTCAAAATTGAGAAATTCATAATAGCTAAGCTTGATAATAATATTAATAATAATTAATTATTAGTTAATTATAGATATTTGCAATATCTAAGCTGTTTCTTCACTTTACTTCCCAAATCTGAATATGGCATCGAATTGCACATGTAGTAAAACTTACAAAAGCACAATTTATTTCATGTTTGTACCTTGTTTAGTCATAATGTTATACTGGAAAATAGATTTCAGCCTGGCGGTGATGGACATTTTGAATTGCTCAATTTCGAGGTGTTTTGGGACATTGTTGAGCTTCATAGAGAGCAGATTTCAGCACACCTTATTACCTCTAGAAATGTTGTACAATATAAATAATCACAAAATGCCTTCGGGTTCTGACTTTGTGAAAACTGAATTGTTTTTCGGAATTAAGAGGAACAGAAACTAATATTCACTGGATGGTCATATAACTTTTCACCACTAGATGGGGGTAAAAATCACACAGTGTAGCTTTAAATGTAATTAAAATGTATTTTTCTCACTTAATGCATTATTGTACCAAATATCATATTATGTAACAAGTCTTCAATAATGTGCAGTCCTAGTGTATAAATGTGTGTGTGAATATGTGTAGTTAAGACGGGTCTCTCAAACACACTCTTGACTTCTGTCATAATTACCCTGTGTATGTGTGTGTGTCGCTCTCATGATAGCGTGTGTGTATTGTGCTGTTTAGTGGGCCAATAACTGCAGATGGAGTGTGTGTGTGTGTGTGTGTGTGTGTGTGTTGGATGAATGGATTTTCAATTGCCCTGCTCTTAGCAGAAAAGGCTTGTAATAGTTTGTGGCCCTCCATCAGGCGAGGTCAAACCCCTCAAGCGGCGCGAGCCGTGTGTGTGTGTGTGTGTGTGATTATTACAATCACTAGCGCTGCCGCCGGCGTATCGAGGCGCTGTGTTCGGACCGCCTCTGTGAAACATGAAGTACGCTGGAACACAGGGAATGTAATGATAATCATGTCAAATCACTGAATGTCTAAAATCAATACTGAATTCGAACGTTGACCCCGTTTGCTTTTTAAAAACTCGTTCCTGCTCGATTCATCAGCGCACGTTAATACCAAAGAACAATGTGCAGAGACCTTTCACCCTCCAATCTGTTCCCAATGGAGAAGATCTAGAGATGTGGTCCATGTAGAGACGCTTGACACACACCATTGGTTCTGGTGTGTCATGTGACCGAGCACGAATGGGCTGAACCACAGTGTTAAACAGTGAATCAGTTTATAGAGCTTCACGATTGGGGGAAAAGACAATTGATATATATTTATAGCCATTATAAATGTTTTAATGTTTAACAATAATTAATTTAATGCTGTGTTTGTTTGTAGGGCTCACAAATTTTATTGTGATTTACATATCAATATGAAAAATAAATACTGTACAACTGTAAACAAGCCCTGACACTAAGATCATGAACAACTGTGTGTGTGTAAATGAACACAGTGTTGCGCTTCACTCTGAAACACATCCTATATATTTAGCTGTAGATTTGATGATTACACTAATATTAATATAAAACTGGGAATATTTTGGTCTGAGACGATTTAATCCTCCTTTACATATTTTTAGTCAAGGTGCCCTTTAAGATGTCTCTGTGTGTGTGTGGCCATAAGAAATGGATTTTATTTTTACTCAAATTTATTTGTGAGTAAAACATTTTTTTATTTATTTTTTTATTTTTTTTTACCAAAATATTTTTTTTTCGTTCTACTTTTTTCCTGGTTTCCATTTAAAATGGTTTAATAAATTTTTAATAAATAAAAGCATGTCTAATTAAGTCAGTTTAGAAAAAAATTATCTTATTTATTTATTTATTTATTTATTTATTTATTTATTTGTTTGTTTGTTTGTTTGTTTTTTACAATGATAGGGCCCTATAAAAAGTTTATAGTATTTTAAATCCAAAAAATGTATATATATATATATATATATATATATATATATATATATATATATATATATATATATATATATTATTTATTTATTTATTTTTCTTTGGGGGGGGTGGCACTTGTCAGTCAGTATAAAGGCAGGGGTGTGTTTAACTTTTAATTGTATGTCGAAGAGCCTACTAGTGCGTTACTTACCACCTGTGTGTGTGTGTGTGTGTGTGTGTGTGTCTGTTACATTTTTCAAATTTTTGGAGCCAAGATGTGTCAACTTTTTTTCCCTATTTTTATTTCTATATAATTTTTTGTTGAGCAACAGTGTTTTGCTGTGGATGTGCTTTGCTTTTGGATCTGATTTTACTAATATGGCCGTATTGAAGTTTATTTCTATGAATCATGCAGCCCTACTAATGCGTGTGTTTGGTTTGCTTCAGTTCACGCTGAGTTTAGACACTCTAATTGTGTCTCAAACTTCAATAATTTGCCGTCCTGCAGAGTTTTTTCCCTTCTTCTTTTACTCTTGTTTTTCTATCTGTCCGTTGGGAACAATGCTTTCCTGAGAGCAAGAAACATCGATCATCATAGCTGAACTCCTGAGAGAAGGTTGTGTGTTGTGTTCATAAGGAAGCTGAGTTCAGAGGGCCTGTAAACAGCCTGAAGAGAGAGAGAGAGGAGAGAGAGAGAGAGAGAGAGAGAGAGAGGGAGAGAGAGTTGATTTTGGGGGAATGGCATGAGATATAGACTGA
This sequence comes from Hybognathus amarus, assembly GCA_030378365.1. NCBI lineage: Eukaryota > Metazoa > Chordata > Actinopteri > Cypriniformes > Leuciscidae > Hybognathus > Hybognathus amarus. Next base: position 112,581 of record JAQIUQ010000070.1, read on the forward strand.
TAAAACATGCTAACACACTTGACGGCGAGTAAATGAAGATGTCTGTGTGTGTGTGTGTGTCTGTATTGTGTGTGTATAATGAGGTGAGACAGGTCATCTGTTCTTCAGATGGAGGAGTGCTACACATGCAGCATCTGCTCTTCAGCTGTGGGACGTGTGGGATTTCATCCCTCTCTTTTTTTGAGGCTGGGATTCCCTTTTTTGGTCGGTCAATATTTACATGAAGCCCACCTGAGATATTAATATTTCTATAATTTATCAACACATTCACATGTTCACAGTTCTCTGGTGATGATCACGGCATGTAGCTAAATTAATATTCTTTTTTTTTAGTAAGGGATTAATTGATACTTTACATTTTAATTCTTCATAATGAAACCCCAATTATATTCTAATTTAGGGCCCTATGAAATCTGTTAGTTTTTATACAGTTTATTTATATAGTTATGTTTCATTTCGCTTGAATTTTTCTGCATTTGTTTTTTTTCTTTTTTTCAGGTCTGTGTTTTAATGGCTAAATTATATTTTATTGATCCAAAAGAAAGTCTAATTATTTAAAATGATGAAACTTTAAGTTAAAACATGTTGGGCCATATGAAATGCATTTTATTTTTACTCAAATTTATTTGTGAGAAACATTTTTTTCATTTTTTTTTTTTTTTTTTACCAAATTAATTTTTTTTTCATTCTACTTTTTTCCTGGATTCCATTTAAATGGTTTAATAAAATTGTAATAGATAAAAGCATGTCTAATTAAGTCAGTTTAGAAAAAAATTATCTTAATTATTATTTTTTTTTACAATGATAGGGCCCTATGAAATGTTTATAGTATTTTAAATCCAAAATTGTTTTAGCAAACAAAGAGCTGAAGAGGTTTACTGTAAAAATGAAACCATGCAAGAAAAATTGTGAGTATTCCATAAAAAAGTTGCATTTATTGCATTACTGCTCCTGCATTAAGACAATAGAATATATATTTCTGTCACAATTTCTTCAAGTTAAGCCAGACTTTTATTTTGACGAGTTGTCGTGATGACCTTAAAGCTTCTCTGTTTATGATATTTTAATATTTTAATCAAAAGAAACAGTGAAATGCTCATGATGTCATCATTGCCGGACTCTTCTGGGTCATGTGATGCTTCATGTGAGAAACCAGACACGTTTCATCGATATTCTCTCGCATGTTTCGGATGATCGGCTCTGAATCCTTCAGGAAATGTGAAACGTCTCGTTTTGTGTTCTGTAGAGGAAGATCAAACCATGAGGGTGAAGAAATGATGACAGGATTTAATTTTTAAATGAACTATCCTTTTAATCTTGTGTGTGTGTGTGTGTGCTGATGCCAAAAATAAGCATGTCCTCATTTAGGCTGTTAATTAGCTAATAGAAACTGTTGCCAGGAGACGGATGTCTTATTAGGAGCGATGAATCCCCGGAGGACACAAAACAACACTATCATATTATTAACCTGCATTTCACCAGTGCAATAATCACAAAAGGTCCATGTATCGAGTGTGTGTGTGTGTGTGTTTCTGTATGCTTCAGTAATTGCTCCGTCACTCATCTGTGTGTTCTGCTGTGTAATGGTTGCGGATCAATCTCAGTGTGTGTTAGCTGTGATCTTCCCGCCGTACTCAAGCTAATCATTTTGATTGATCTGTTCATTGGTCGTGTTCTGCAGCGATCAGCGCTTCAGGAGGGGTTACCATAGCAACCTGTTGCATTAGACACACACACACACACACACACACACACACACCGGTCCCCAAACACGCACATGACTTGATCATGTGCAGTTAGTGGAGTGAGATATGAGCAAGACGGCATAACTGAGATAAAGCAACATGAATGACACACACACACACACACACACACACACACACACGCACACACATGTGTAAAGCGAGATAATTCACTCTCTTTTAATTTGCACTGTTGATGTCGCTATTGACTTATCTGATGCCTTAACAGCCTTAGAACAGCACTGTTTTAAATTTTATTTTATTTATTTTATTATTTTATTTTTATTTTAAAATATGTAATATTTCTATAATTGTATTTTATATTTTATTTTATTTATTTTATTTTTATTTTAAAATATGTAATATTTCTATAATTTTATTTTATATTTTGTATTATTTTATTAATTTCACATTTATTTATTTTTATTTATTTTATTTTTATTTATTTTATTTTGTTATTCTGTGACAGTGGAGAGATATGATGCTTTACAATCCATAGAATCAATTCTGAAAATATTTGAAATGAATTTGATTATTATTTTGTTGCATCTGTTCTCTTATTTAATTGCGTATTAAACTTTCTGAGCAATTAACGTAAATAACGCAAATAACGCAAATAACGTAATTATTCTGTCAATAATGTCTAACTTGACATATGCAGCGATGAGGCTGAACCTTTCTGCTAGCTTCAACTTCCTGTTTGACCCTGAGAACTTCCTTCCAGACGCCCCTAGAGCGCCGTTAAACAAACACACACACACACACACACATCGATCGATACACACTTCAGTCTTAATTGTCGGTGCTGGCGTAGGCTTGCGGTCGCTCTGATGAACCTTTAAACACTCTCGCTGTGAGTTCAGTCGCTGTGCACCGGATTCTGTTTCAATACACACACACACACACCGCGTCCAGGGGTCGATGCCACCGGTGTTACCGTGGCAACAGGCCAGACTGCAGCTGCAGCATCTGTTTCCCACCTGGTTACCTGGAGACCACCCAGCTGTCAACACACACCACCACATGCCACCGCTGAGAGAGAGTGTGTGTGTGTGTGCGGGGTATGCATGCCTGCGAGTGAGTGTGTGAAAGAGATTGTGTGTTATATTTATAATAATTTTACACACTTACACAATTCCCTTCTTTCTCTGATGATTCTGTTGAACTGAAGAGGAACAGGCTGGACATTTATAACTCTGTGCAGACCGTGTGTGTGTGTGTGTGTGTGTGTGTGTGTGTGTGTGTGTGTGTGGACGCTGCGGTAACATCGAGAGACAGGAAGTGGAATATGTCATTGTTTAATTATGCCTGGCTTCCTTAAACACTCATTTTAGGCATCGGTGATTTAGTAATCGCCTGCTTCTCTCTGAGGAAGACCAGTCCTCTAGTGACTACAGATTAACACACACACACACACACCTCCTGTGTTTGTGTTATTTGTGTCTCTGGTGGGGGAGTGGTGTTTATTTTCTTCCCTTCCCACAGTATATCTGCATTGTTTACACTGTGTGTGTGTGTGTGTGTGTGTGTGTGTGTGTGTGTGTGTGTGTGTGTGTGAGAGAGATCTTTGTGTTTTGTGAAGTTTATTTTCCACTGGTGTGTTTATCAAGCTGCAGTCATATAGTTTGGATTTGTGTATTTTTGTTCTTGTTTAAGTCTGATTAATATTTTATGAAAGTTTATCTACGATTGAGTGTGTGTGTGTGTGTGTGTGTAGGGATGGGCAACTTAATCGCATCCAAAACAAAAGTTTATCTTTACATAATATATTTGTGTGTAGTGTGTATAATTAATTTGTATATATATATATATATATATATATATATATATATATATATATATATATATATATATAAAAATACACACACATGCATGTATATAATTAAGAAAAATGTGTTATTAATATATCAAATATTTATATGTATGTATAATATTAATTATATATAAATATATATAAAGTATATACATGCATATATTTCTTAAATATATACATGCATGTGTGTGTATTTATATATACAAATTAATTATACACACTACACACAAATATATTATGTAAACACAAACTTTTATTTTGGATGCGATTAATCATTGCCCATCCCTAGTGTGTGTGTGTGTGTGTGTGTGTGTAGTCAGTACATGTTTAAAGTGTAACACATGATGTCTGAAACATCACACAGCTTCATCAAAGTTAATCAGGGGAGGGAGATCAGCGCCGCTGGACGGCCTTCATCACACACACACACACACACACACACACACACACACACACACACACACACACACACACACACACACACACACACACACACACACACACGGAGATGTTCAGCATGACTTCAAGCTGTGTTCATTCACTGTCACTGACTCAGACTCGCCTGAATACAGTGACCGCTTCACGTGTGTCCTTCACTGCCTCAGATATCCCACAATCCTTTGCTCAGTTGAGCTAGAAAGTAAAGATAGCGACTGAAAGCTGGTCATCATTTTGTGTGTAAATACATATTTTTGTTAATGTTTTGCTCTTGTAATGTCAGTTCTAGCGAGAAATTACTTTTGTAGTCATTAAATATTCCCTGAGTTTCTCCAAAGCTGTAGAGCATTAAAGCGTGGCGCTGCGTTCCTCTGTCTGAGATCAGTTTCACACAGTTTTGGGATGCGCTCTCAGTCTGCCAAACGTTGCAGATCGTTGATGTTTTCCTCAGTTTGCCATTGTATGAGGTGTTCGTCAGAAATACATGAAGTCAAAACGTGAAATTTCACTCACAGCGTTCAGAGCGGCACAGAAGAAACACACCAGATTATTCTCATCTTTACTCTTTTGATTTACAACCTCACTCAAAAAAATAAGCTGTTGAACAAACTTAATTAAATTAAGAAAAACGTTTCCACAAAATTAAATAAATTAAATTCGAATTAGTTCGAAATTATTTACTCACAATTTACTCACTCCCATGTCATCCAAGATGTCCATGTCTTTCTTTCTTCAGTTGAAAAGAAATTAAGGTTTTTGATGAAAACATTCCAGGATTTTTCTCCATATAATGGACTTCAATGGGGACCAAACGGTTCAAATGAGAGTTTCAGTGCAAACTGTTCAAAGGGCTTTAAACGATTCCATGACGATGAATAAGGGTCTTATCAAGTGAAACGATCACTCATTTAATAAATAAATAAAGTTTGAGTTCATCAAAATGAACGAATCTTTGAACGAAATGGCTCTAGAAAAAAGACTCATTCATTTTGATGAACGAGTTCGAACAGGAGAGTCACAAACGCTCATCACAGAACAGAGCAAGGCGAGCATTTGAGCTTATAAAACTTAAACTTTGTTATTTATTTATTAAATGAGCGATTCGTTTCGCTGATAAGACCCTTATTCATCGTCTTCAATCTCAGTTCATGTTAAGTTCAACATTACGAGGTATTTTTGGGACAGATTGCACTGCAGATGCACAAACATCTCAGAAGCTCAACAAATGGACCTCCATTTTTGTTTTTTAAATAAATCTAGAACTGCTAAGACTTTATTTTAAGGTAGTTTCTTAACATACTATAGTAATAACAGTAAATTATGCATATTTACAAGCAACTAACCTTAAACCAAACCAAAACCCTGTAGTGACAGTGTAGTGGTATATATATTACTCATGACTAATTTATGTAATATTTACACTTAAAATAAAGGGTAACCAAATTCAAATATTGATAACATCTCAACTTACTGGACTATTTTTTGCTAAATTAAAACCTTGATATATTACGCAAATCATTCGTTTTGAATTCTGTTGTATTTATGGTGGATGATCATGGTTTTCTCTAAGGTTATTGTGCCGTTTGTTGCATTGTGATCCCAGGTGGCGTTATTTTAATATTTTCCTTGCATTGGGTCCGTAATGGCACTTAAACTCAGTTTGATGTGTGTAAGTGATGTGATGTGGTTTGAGATGTGTGTGTTGATCCTCTGAAGCGTCACGGCTCGGTTAATGGCGCATGTTTATTGAGAGCAATAGAAGTGATGAATGTGTTCAACATGCGCCTTCCCCTCGCCCCATCATATCTACATAAGTAATATATATATATACACTTCCACTGGGTTTCGTTACATTGATGCACTCATATATGCTCACTGTATCTGAACGAAACGTCTGTCATCATTCAGCCTCTGTGTCTGTCCCAGAGATTTGTAGTGAGTAATGACTTAATTTGCTTCTTCTCTCATATATACACCACGGTTCAAAAGCTTGGGGTTGGGAAGAGTTTATAGTCCTTTATGATCATCAATGCTGCATTTATTTGATCAACAATATTGCAATTTTAAATAACTCTTTTCTATGTGAATATATAGTAAAGTGTATTGTGTTTTCAGTATCATTACTCCAGTCTTCAGTGTCACATGATCATTCAGAAATCACTCTAAACTGATGATCTGATGCTCAAGAAACATTTATTATTGGTCAGTGTTACTATTTTTTTGTGCTGTTCATTATTCTTTTTTTTTTCGGAACTGATGCATTTTATCTTTCAGAATTTTTTGATGAATATAAAGTTCTAAAAGAAGAGCGTTTATTTGAAATATAATCTTTTGCAACATTTTAAATGTCACTTTTTTTAACTGTTTTTATTGAACTTTTCTTATACACAAAAATAAATGAAAGAAAAAATAAATAAATAATTTAAAATAATAATAATCAATAAAAGCTAAAAATAAATAAACAAATAAATAAAAATAAAAAATACACAAGCCCTTGACAGCACTTCAAAGAATACACTGCATACAGTACACCATCTGCATCAATCAAAAATTAACATATATCAAGTCTATTTATTTCCGCAAATGTTTAATTAATGCCCACTTCTGTTGAAAAATGTTAGATTTAAACTGCAAATCTGCAGTCATCTTCTCAAATATGTATATCTGTTTCAGTCTATGTGTCCATTCGGTCACAGTGGGTACATGCACCTTCATCCAGTTCACAGTGATTATCTTCCTAGCTGCCATTAACAATATATGCAATGCAAAAAAATGAGAGATTTACTAAACAGATCTGGGGGAAACCATCTAGCAAGATCAAATCTGGGCGCATTGGAATATCTCCTTCTAAAACTTTATCAATTTCCCTCTTAACTAAATGTCACTTTTTATCAATTTATTACACCCTTGATGGATAAAAGTATTAATTTCTTCTTTTTTTCAAACTTTTGAATGGTTGTGTCTTGTGTGTGTGTGTAGAATGAGTTGTCCTGTTAAATATCCTCATATTTATTCTCCAGAAATCCCTTTAAAAGCAACCCTGTCACCTTTAAACTTCTTGTTTTTGCTAAATGTTCTTTCATTCTCATTACTTTTTGATTACGTTTGCATGGAGTTTGAACAAATCATAATGATTAATTGATTTCAGACGGCCTTTGTGAGCGCTTAAGACGTTAGCAGTGGTGTGTTTTGTGTGTGTAAATGTGCCGTCGCTGTAACAGTTGCGTCTGTCTTCATTCTGTATGATTCAATTAGCGGCTAATGTATGTAATCCTCTCGTAGTGTACGGAGAGATTGATGCTGAATGAGGGATTTGATCCTGCGCTCATCCTCTCCTGAGAGATGATTATATTGGCGGCGATTAGCTCGTTCTGACGCTCTGATGTCATTATTGTAATGATGTTTGTGTTTTCACATGATGAAAGCGTCTTGGCCTTGTCGTATTTTTCTGTGTGTGAGAGGATTGTGCTGGTGTTATGAGATATTAATGAGATGTTGATGCTCTTGTTTTGTCAGATTCTGATTAATTCCTGTGAGCCCGTCCCGAGCAGCGCTGGTGTACGAGAGCGTCCCGGTGGGCGAGAGGCAGTCCGATGTTACGGGACATGCTGTTTCAGCCCAGACCTCCAGTTCATCTACACACTCACCGACAAACAGGTGAGCACGCGCTTCACACACACGTGAACAATCACCTGGACCGGATCACTTCCAAAACGTGTTGCAATGAGAATTTGATTCCATTAAAATGTCAAAATGCATGAAAAAAATGATGCACCTTGTTATGGAAATATGATGTTATTTCCATCATGCATTGATGCATGGTCAATATCTTATTTGACATGTGAAACAGGCTCAATAACACACAAAATGGACATTTTTTTGCATTGAGTGTTTCCTCATTGATCTATCAGTCATGTGTGTGTGTTATGGAGTGTAGAGTTATTTTAGTCTCTTACACACATCTAGAACATACAGTGAGTGATCAATAAGATGATGTACATTACAGTGTCATCTGATCTATTGATGTTTTAGCATACACACACACACTTCTGTAATGCTGCTGTGTGTGTATCTGCTCTATACGTCACATGAGACTCCATTGATTTCATTTCTAAATCCAGATAAAACATCACTGCCTGACACATCATCAATAATAATCATCACAAACTTATGATATTATGTAAAGTGTGACGTTTAAACTTATTCTGCTTTGATGTAATACACACACACTCTTTAATTTCCAGTGTTTGTGTCCTGTTCTATGAATGATTATTACACTTACTATGTTTAATGTCATCGTAAAATGCAGATAAACACAAGCATTTGCATGTCGACTTCTCAACCAATCACGTGAGTTTGGGGCGGGGTTATCTGTTTGACTGACCAATGACAGATGGAGAGAGTATTTGAGCTGGAAAAAGTTTAAAACCTACTTTTTAAAAGAATAATTCACTTTTCTAATGATTTTGATATGAATGTGAGTGTTTGAGACTATAGAGTGATAATTGTTTTTAACATTTGCGATGAAATAATGGTGTCTCCTGTACAATACGCCCTTAAAATACAAGAAGTCGTTGGTCTCTTTGTGTTCTGTCAGTTTCTATTTTCCTGTTCCTTGACTTTTCTTCTGCGGATAATGAAACCGGCTGGCAGAGAGTCTGAGGCGCTGCTCAGGAAAAGCACAAGCTCCATTTAAAGCCCTGACAGAGTAATTTAGCATTGGCCCCTTGTTCTCCAGCACTTAATTAAAAAGTGTTTGATAGCCTGTCTCCTCTCGCCGTCCGCCTCGCTCGGCCCGGGCGAACCGGCATCAGCTCTTACAGCTCCAGATTACACACACATCTGGATGACACTCCAACTGGAATCAAACTCAAAACTCCCTCCTCAGTCAGACTGCATTTTAACCTTAACCTTTAAAGGTTCTTTCAGCGCTACGTATTTGGAACCCATAAAAGGTTCTATACACTCTTAAAAAAGGGTTCCTCTGTGTTCTATATAGAACCCTGGTGTTCCATACTTGGCCAATAGAACCTTTTACCAAAATAAAGGGTTCTATATAGAACCATTTTGGAGTTCCATATATGAAGCGGGGGATGGAACCATTTCTGGTTCTAAATAGAACCATTTCTTCTAAGAGTGTATTATAAAGCTTCATAAATGTGTTTTAGAGTCCTACAACAGGTTTACATTAGGGCTGTGAATCTTTGGGTAGACAGCGAATCGATTCGATTCACGATTCATAGGTTTTTGATTTGATTCAAGAACGATTTATGCAAATTCAGAACGATTCAATTCAATGCGATTCACATCCCAATTCGAATTCTTAATTTTTTATATGCATTAGTATTATTTCAGTGCTTCACCCAATGGGTCTTTGTCTGGGTTTGAATTACACAGCGGCCTTCAGGGGTCAGATAGTGGGGATTTTGTCCATTGTTAATGTTAGTTCATGTTTGTTTTTAATTTTAATAAATATATTATTATTATTATAAAAAAAATCAATGGCCTACAAATTAGCATTTGAAGAAACCTAAGTAGCCAATTTTTGCAAAAGGCTTTTAAAGTATTGCATTAAATTACATGCACAAATTAATGGAGACGTTTTCATCAGTTTCATTTTGCATCCTCTCAGTGCACTCGTTAACATCGCGCTCGGTCCCATAGCTCTCATGTTCAGATTTTTGAGCAGTCCATGTTTGAGCTCTCTCTCTCGAGAAAGCAATAGTTTTAAGGGCAAACTGCTCAAGCCATTGATAAAGCTGCCATGCCATTGCGTGGTCACTATGAATAAAACGCTTTCATTGCATGGAAACTTTGCAGTTATTTTCTTTAAGATAAGATTTTACTGAAATGGGCCATACCATTGACATTACCCGTCCTGAGCTGTGACGTAAAAGCCCACTTTATTCAAGGGCGGGCATTTATTACATGGAAATACTCTCCGTACACGCGAGCTGGTCTCTCGCTCGCTCTCTAGTTATATTTGCGGTATAACTTAGCCGATCACGAACACGAGTTGCTCAACAGGTAAAAAGATAATCTCATTCTTTCAGTCATTTAACCGACCGGGCTTCAGCGTGAGAAATCAGCGGGTGTGTGAGCGCGTGAAACCAATCAAATGCGGATGTCTCACGGCCAATGCGTGAGGCAGCTTGTACCAGGAACACTTTATGTGTTTATATATTTTAAACCACTGAATCGCTATAGAATCACGATTAATTCGAATTCTAAGCCTTTTAAATCGATTATTCACGTAAATAAACGATTCACGATTCAAAATACTTGTTTCAGGATCGATGCATATGCATCGTCAGGATTTGTAATCGAATGCATCGAGAAAACGAGTGAATCGTTACACCCTAGTTTACGTGCATCCAAAGTCAAAAAACACGAATTTTCTCATTATCGCCACTGCGGCATCAGCATCTGAAACGCTTCGATCGGAAAGATTCAGTGTCTCTAAGCTCCGCCTCTCTGAGAGCTGCTCTGCTCTGATTGGTTAAACGGCCCAGTCTGCTGTGATTGGTCAGAAACCAACGCTCATTGTTGACAAACAGTAACGATGGTGTCGATTTTACCGTATCAATCTCATCAAAGTGGATTTAACCTGCAAACCAGAGTCAGAACGATATCACATCAATCACAGCTCATTTACATATTCGGTAAAGGTCATTTCTCCTCCTCTTGAACAAATATTATTATTCTTCTGTTGGATTACGTTTATTTTTCTGACCGCATTGGCAGATATTCTTACTTGTTTTAAACTTACTTAATTTTGATTTAATCTTGATAAAGTGATAAATTAATTTTGATTAATTTATTTCATCTTAACTTTGCATCTCAAGTAAATGAGTCTTGATTTTAGAATTTAGATATTCATACTAAAAATGGGAAATTGTAGAATAATGGATGATTTATACCGTAAGTTGAGGGAAAGAACTGGTTTAATAGAGCGAGTGTGATGGGGTGTGTGTGTGATGGAGGTTATCATGGACACACAGGAGTGTGTGTTAAACAGTCTTAACCTTTTTGTTCTGTCTAATCAAATCATTGATCATCTGGAGCAAAGTTAAATCCCATAATCCTTTATATCAGCACAGAGCGAATCATCCAGTCTTACTGCAATTAAGAACTTCAGAAGTGTGTGTGTGTGTGCTGTGTGTGTGGTTCAGTATTGATTGTGTGTGTGTAGGGTCTGTATTAAAAGCCTCTTGATTGGTTGAGATGTTTTTACTGAGTGCCACTGACAGTAATGGAAGAGAGAAAGTTTCCTCTCCTCTGAGTGTGTGTGTGTGTGTGTGTGTGTGTGTGCGTTCGGATGGTTTTTACATGCAAGTTAAAAAGAAAAAGAAAGCTTTCACATTGGATCAGTGTTAGTTTATAACGATAGACCAGTTAGATAATAAGCTTCTCCCATGAAGCATTGCAAAACGACATTCGCTGAATCAAAAGTGATGATACAATATAATAGTCATTTTGTATATATTTGTTCATGTTTATTGCAAAATATAACATACTGTTCAAAATGTAGTGTCCAGCAAATTGCAATTTAAAAAAGCTGTTTTCTATTGTAATATACATTTAATATAATTATTGCTGTGTATTTCCAGCATCATTACTCCAGTCTTCAGTGTCACATGACCCTTCAGAAATCACTCTAATATGAGATCTGATGCTCAAGAAACATTTATGATTATTATCATCAGTGTTAAACGTATATTTTAAAACATTTATTTAAAATGGAAATCTTTTACCACTATAAAAATGAACATTATAAATGCCTTTACTGTCACTTTAATCAATGCAAACTAACTATATATAGAGGTTGATATAGAGTGTGTGTGTGTGTGTGTGCACACACATGCGTTCATGGTAATCATTGTGTCACACATTTGATTGACGTTTGAAGCCTGAGGCGCTGAGTTTTCCTCATCTCTAGATTGAATGTGTGTGTTTTGACACACTATCATCAGGTGTGGTGTGTGTGTGTGTGTGTATCATTTATCTTTGAATTCATTTGCGTGTGTTTGGCTGCAGGCTGCAGTTTAACACGCTGAATATCAGATGAACGCCGCTCACGGCTGCTCGCCAGTGTGTGTGTGTTACATGATGACTCTTACCATGTATAAAATGACAAATTAATGTTGAGCTTGTGTCAGTGTTGTCCTTATTTTACACTGTATATTTGCTCACACATGCTCACACACACACTGACAAGGCTGCATATGGTGAACTGATTTTACAGAGAAACGGATGTGCCATGAACCCTAAACGTTCTCTCTCACACACACACACACACACACACACACACACACACACACACACACACACACACATAGAGAGAGAGAGAGACCTGACCTCTTCATCTCTACTATCTCACCATCTGTTCTTCATCTCTGCTTGTCTTCATCCCTCCTTCACTGTTTTCTCACCTTGTAAACCGATACTGTGTGTGTGTGTGGTGTGGTGTTTCCCATCATGCACTGGGTTTATATTTGCCTTTAGATTAATAAGTTAAGTTATTTATTAGTAATATTTTAACTGGGTGTGTGTTGTTAGTGTAATTACACAAGTATTTGCTGATTGATATTTATGATGTGTGTGCTAGGTTATGGTTTGGTTTATGTATGGTTTGGTCTGTAATTATACATCATTTAGTGTTATTAACCACATATAGCATGGGCTACTTCCAGGTTAAAATCTGTTATCCAAGTGTTATCTTGTGATATCTTTTTATATAATAACTTAAAATACATTTCATTATTATCATTCAACACACATGAACTGACGGACTAGAATGACACAATTTTGTCTTCTTTGGTTTTGCTTTTCACAACTGCCTTCCTTCATTCCTTCCTTCTTTCCTCCTGTCCTTCCTTCCTCCTTTTCTTCTTTCATCATGTCCTTCCTTCCTCCCTTCCTGTCCTTCCTCACTTCCTTCCTTCCTTTCTGTCCTTCCTCCCTTCCTTCCTTCCTGTCCTTCCTCACTTCCTTCCTTCCTTCCTGTCCTTCCTCACTTCCTCCCCTCCTCTCCTCACTTCCTTCCTTCCTTCCTTCCTTCCTTCCTTCCTTCCTTCCTTCCTTCCTTCCTTCCTTCCTTCCTTCCTGTCCTTCCTCACTTCCTTCCTGTCCTTCCTCCCATCCTGTCCTCTCCTCACTTCCTCCCTTCCTTCTCCTCCCTTCCTTCCTTCCTTCCTCCCATTCATGTCCTTCCTCACTTCCTCCCTTCCTGTCCTTCTCTTCCTTCCTCACTTCTTTCCTGTCCTTCCTCACTTCCTTCCTTCCTGTCCTTCCTCACTTCCTTCCTCCCTTCCTGTCCTTCCTCACTTCCTTCCTTCCTTCCTGTTCCTTTCCTCACTTCCTTCACTCCTCTTCCTGTCCTTCCTCACTTCCTCCCTTCCTTCCTTCCTTCCTTCCTTCCTTCCCTTCCTTCCTTCCTTCCTTCCTTCCTGTCCTTCCTCAACTTCCTGTCCTTCCTCACTTCCTCCCCTCCTCTCCTCACTTCCTTCCTTCCTTCCTCACTTCCTCCCTCCCTTCCTTCCTTCCCCTTCCGTCCTTCCTGTCCTTCCTCACTTCCTTCCTGTCCTTCCTCACTTCCTTCCTGTCCTTCCTCACTTCCTCCCTGTCCTTCCTCACTTCCTCCCATCCTGTCCTTCCTCACTTCCTCCCTTCCTCTCCTCACTTCCTTCCTTCCTCCCTTCATGTCCTTCCTCACTTCCTCCCTTCCTGTCCTTTCTTCCTTCCTCACTTCTTTCCTGTCCTTCCTCACTTCCTTCCTCCCTTTCTGTCCTTCCTCACTTTCTTTCCTTCCTCCTGTCTTCCCTCCTTCCTTCCTGCTGTCCTTCCTTCATTTCCTTTCATCCTTTTTTCCTTCCTTCCTTCCACATACACACACACACACACTGATGTTATTCTGTTTTCGTCAGGAGGGATTCAGGGCTCCTGTCAATCAAATGCTGATCTCCGTGGTAACTGTCAGATGGCACAGCGTGTGAAGCTGATTCTGTGCCTTCCATATGCACTCACACACACACACACACACACACATGCACAAAGCTGCAAACGTTTCTCACCCTCCAGCGCTCATCTCTATTCTGAAGCGACTCATGCTTTGACCACAGATGTGCCGCTTTCTCTGTTATACTCTGATGTGTATCTGTGTGTGATATAATTATCGTGTGTGTGTGTGTGTTGTGCAGGTGACGCGTGTGCCGGTGGAGAGCTGTTCTCAGTACACGAGCTGCTCCGAGTGTCTGAGCTCCAGAGATCCTCACTGCGGCTGGTGTGTCCTTCACAACATGTAAGAAAACACACAAACAACTCACATCTACACACTCATTCATATCAACATCTTTCCTCAACTTTACAGAACATCTCGTTTGACACTCACAAACATTAATATGTTGAATATTTGATATTTTTGAATGAACGTTTAACCCTAGAAAGCCTACTGTATCATATTTAATGAAATCTGTGCTGATAAACTTAATGTCTTTCAATATTTCAAGATAAACACTTGAAGCAACTGAGGTTTATTGATTATCCAAACATCATTAATTAGAAAAATCATCTCAGTCATTATTGCATTGGATTGCATTTTATGTTTGAAAACTACAGATCTTTGATCATAAACCTTAAAACACAACATTTTAAAATCATCTTACCAAGACATATTATTGGTATACTTGAGAGTGATGGCTGATATTCATATGCATTTTATTTTATAATGTTATAAAGTTACATTACAAGCATCAGAAATTCATCGTACTTATTTTTTATGAATATTTCATAATCCAGGCTTTTACAGGGATAATTAAGTGTTAACTTCTCGTGAACCTGTTGTGTGTGTGTGTGTGTGGTTTACCACCATCTAGCGTGTCTCTGCTCATCAGTTGATCAAACTCTTTCTCAGGCCGAAGTGGAAATATTAATTATGATTCACATCAGCGGGTCCTTGATCTCAGTCACGAGAGAAACATGAGCTGGATTTCAGCCATGAACACAAACTGTGGTTAAAAAATAATTAAAAGCCGAACATATTCCCGTCATTCTCTCTTCCACAATAACCCTCACATTCGGTGATTATCCCTGAAGATTCAGATGTCAGCTTTATCTTCAGATGTCTGAATTTGCCCTTCAGGGGTTCATGAAGTGTGTGTGTGTTCATGTCTGAGCGCTCGCGTCTCGCTCCAGCGCAGATGATTTCAGACACACACACACGAGCCTCAGTCTGTCTGTGTAAAATATGATGCTCTGCCAAACCCTCTGGCAAACATTAGCAGCAAACAGTCCTTTTTACCACCATTTCAGCCACAAAGAAGCCGTTTAAATAGTTTTCCTGTGTAACATCCACATAACAAGCCAGAGGAGGGCAAAAGGAGCTTCCAGATGTGAAAAAGCACATGCATTTTCTCCATAGTGACACTATTATGTTTCTAACAATAACAATCTGTCAGTCCGAACACTGAAGGTCACAGTGATTAGATTTGCGTCTGTAAAAGTTGATGTGATTTCAACAACTTTAGTACATTTTGTTTTTTTTGTTTAAATTCCTGCTGAAGAGAGATTTAGTTGGCACTACCCAACTATATATATATATAAAATGTTTGTGTGTATATATACATTACTCGGTCAAAAGTTTAAGGTCGGTAAGATTTTTTATGTTTTTAAAGAAGTCTCTTCTGCTCACCAAGGCTGCAATTTTTTGATAAAAAATGCACAAAAACACAGTAATATTGTGAAATATTATGACAATTTAAAATGACTTTTTTATGTTAATATATATTAAAATGTCATTTATTCCTCTGAAAAAAGCTGAATTTTCAGCATCATTACTCCAGTCTTCAGTGTCACATGATCCTTCACAAATCACTCTAATATGATGATTTTATGCTCCAAAAACATGTATGATTATTATCCATGTTGAAAACAGTTTTTTACATTTTTATTTCAGGATTCTTTGATGAATAGAAAGTTCAAAAGAACAGCTTTTATCTGAAATGGAAAGCTTTTGTTACATTAAACATTACCCTTTAAAAAGTTTGGGGTCAGTAAGAATTTGTATTTTATTTTTGGGGGAAATAAATAAGAAATCAATACTTCTATTCATCAAGGATGAGTTACATTGATCAAAAGTTACAGTAAAGACATTTATAATGTTAGAACAGATTCTGAATTAAATAAATGCTGTTCTTTGAACTTTCTATTCATCAAAGAATCCTGAAATAAAAATGTCAAAAACTGTTTTCAACATGGATAATAATCATACATGTTTTTGGAGCATAAAATCATCATATTAGAGTGATTTGTGAAGGATCATGTGACACTGAAGACTGGAGTAATGATGCTGAAAATTCAGCTTTTTTCAGAGGAATAAATTACATTTTAATATATATTAACATAAAAATTGTCATTTTAAATTGTCATAATATTTCACAATATTACTGTGTTTTTTGTGTATTTTTTATCAAAAAATTACAGCCTTGGTGAGCAGAAGAGACTTCTTTTAAAAACATAAAAAATACCTACCGACCCTAAACTTTTGACCGGTAGTGTATATATGTGTGTGTGTGTGTGTGTGTGTGTGTATATATGTAAGAAGAATGTTTCTGAAATCCTGTGATGAAAATGAATGTTTAGCCCATACGCTGCTTTAATGACCGTGTGAAGTCCTTCAGTGGAGATCAAGCCTTCTCAGTGTTGATGATATCAGAGTTTACAGCTGGAAGTGTGTGTTAATGTGTGTGTGTTCTCTCTCTGGCCTCAGATGTTCTCGCCGTGATCGCTGTGAACGAGCGGACGAACCCCAGAGATTCGCTTCTCAGCCGATCAGTGTGTGGAGCTGACGGTCCAGCCCAACAACATCTCCGTCACCATGGCCGAGGTCCAGGTGTGTGTTTCTCTCAACATGGGGACAGGAGAGCTGTCAGTCAATAAATGTGAAACCGTAACTGAGCGCTACTTATTTGAAAAGTAACTGATATTTTGTCATAAATTGAAGCGATGCGTTACTTTACTGGTTAGTTGAGTAATCTGCTGATATAACTGGAGTTGTGATGAGTTTCCCGACACTGGTTCTGTCCGACACTCCTGTGAGGGAGAGCAGATCTCAGCAATATGGAGCAGCAGATGTCCTGAAGAGCTCTAAAAACAACTCTCCTTCAGATGAAATATGGGAGCGTGAGCCAAGCGTTCTCACTCTGTCTGTTTTCTGGTTGATCTGCCAGCTGGTCCTGGAGGCCCGGAACGTTCCGGATCTTTCCGCAGGAGTGGATTGCTCCTTCGAGGATTACACGGCGACCTGAGGCAACAATACACGGATCACGGATCTACTGCCTCTCTCCCACTGCCAAGGAGCTCGTCCCCATCACACGCCAACACAGTCAGTACACACACACACACACACACACACACTAACTGAAGCCTTTAGATCTAAAAGTCCTGAAGATTAAGAAATCTAAGCTTTAGATTGATGTTTATGATGGGTATTATATTCGTATCTTTTGTTTTCAGATCATAGTCTACATCACGATTGACTTTATATCTGTCCTAGATAGTGTGAGGGATTGAGACCAGCTCTTATTCAGATCTGCTTCCATTAAAGAAAAATACTCAAACTGATGCATGTTTTGTGATGTTTGTTCACATTAATGGTTCTGGAAAGTTCGAAGAATATTCGTGTTGTGTTTAGCTTTATTGTTCACTTGAGAATCAACACAAAAGTTAATGTTTTGGGAAAGAAAACAAACCTCTCAGGATTAAAAAAAAGTTGCACAATTTCTGTTATTTACAATTTCTAGCCCCAAATCAGGGTTCTCACCGTTAACTAAAACTAAAACCATAAGAAACATGTGCAACACTTTAGGGTCCAAGTCTCACTATTAACTAGGTGCTTCTTATCATGCATATTACTATGATATTGGCTGTTTATTAGTACTTATAAAGCACATATTAATGCATTATTCTGCATGATGATCATATTCTACAATCTCTTAATCCTACAATACCTAAACTTAGCCTTAATAACTATTAATAAGATGTAATTAGGAGTTTATTGAGGCTAAAGTAGCATTTAATAGTTATTTGATAGTGAGAATTGGATCCTAAACACATTCTCTTACTCTAAAATTAAATGATATATATATAATAAATAAACTTATTTTTTTTACTTATTACTTTTTATTTCAGCTGTAGTTGCCAAAGCAACTCTTCTCATTTTCATTTAGTTTAGCTTTATGTACTAAAATAACTAAAACAAAAATGAAATTAAAATGAAAATCTATTGAAAAAAGGAATTAAAATCGATATAGATTTATAAAAATAATAATACGAAATGACAACAAACACACTAAATAACTAAATGTGTGGATAAAATCACAACAAAAATAAAGAATAATTAACCCTCAAACCGTATTCACTTTAAAGCCCTTAATCCTGTAATTGTGGACAAATGTGGGCACAGAGGACTCAGGTGTGATCCTAATTTTTATTTATTATAAATGTTATATCACTGTCTTCGATAAAGTTTTGTCTATCCATTTATGGTGGGTTTTTTTTATTTTGGGGTATTTTTGAATTTATTTACTTCAAAAAGTACCATATTTATTTTTTAACTACATTAAAATATCATTCCAATAAGTTCTTAGAGCTAAAACCTAAAGATGAAGTGACTTTGCTGTCACCTGGTGTCTTATTTTGGCTTATTTTATTTTAGTTTTTCCCATTCATTTCTATGGGTGCCCATTTTTGACCCAAATACAAGATTAAGGAGTTTTTTTCATCCACTTAACATTGTAGATTTGAGTAAAAAAAAATTGTGTGTGTTCAGGAGGCAAACTTAGGAAAAGTAGCCAAGTCTTGTACCGCTCAGATCAAGGGAAGTATTTTATAAAAAATAAATCAAAACTATTTTGCCCACATTTGTCCAGAATACGGTTTTAGGGTTCGTTGAAATTGTTTTTTAATAATCCTAAAATAACAATAGTGCATTAATTTATTATATGTTATTAGTTGTACACACATTGCTCATCAAAGAGATACAGTTGTGTGATGCTGAATGACTAATGGTGCCGATAGTTTCTTAATAGTCAGTGAAGGACTGGACTTCTGAGAGAAGCAGCCGTCGACTCGCTTAACCCAACAAGTGTTTCTCATGATAGTTCTGGCTCTAAATCTCGCTGCGTTTCAGGTCGAGGTACAGATGAATGAATAAACATAAACCTGTATGCTATATTCATACTCAAGCACACTAACGCACTATATAAGCACTCAAGGTTTCAGTGGAAAACTCCTCACACACGAGTGTTTAGATAACAGCTGATTCAGTGGCACAACACTGGACATATATGATCCTTCATGACTCTCTCTCTCTCTCTCTGCAGGAGACACTCATGTGGTGAAGCTCTACTTGAAGTCCAGGGAAACAGGGCAGAAATTTGCCAGTGTGGATTTCACCTTCTACAACTGCAGCATCCACAGATCGTGAGTCCACTCCTCCTCTCGCTCTATCTCTGCTCTTCTCGGTTTACCCACTCAGGGCGGGGGGCGGGGTCATATTTCTGTTGCCGTGGCAACCGGTGGCGTGTTGATTGACAGTTATTCTCTTGAAAACAGACTGTGGTTACAATCCTACAGATAGTGGGACCCCCAGCTGAACATCTCAATGAATACACTGCACTGACTGTGTGTGTGTGTGTGTGTGTGTGTGGTGAGAGCGCTTCCAAGATGCTCCAGATGGGTTCAGACTCTTTTGGGAGGTCTGTGTAGTGTCTTATTGCAGGACAGATGAGCCCAAGCTGTCTCCAGAGATATAACACACACACACATATACACACACACCTCAGAGTAACAGCATCTCAGATACACAATACCTTCCATCACACACACACACACACCATCAGCTTTAAAACTAGGTCACACGGCTCTTCCCTGATAAGACCAGCCTGTGCAATTGAGAAGTACACACTACATATGAGTATTATCATAATTGGATAATCACATGCTGCTTTATTCAATACGTCCACATCTCCTAAAGCACAACAGCCATTAGAGGGCTTTATTTTCCACAATAAAGTGTTTTTATGGACGTCTGTAGAGGCTTTGTGTAGATGATAAAAAAAAAATAAAGCAATAGGAAGTGTGTACTTTTCATAAAACCCGTCAAGATCATTTCCAGGTCATATTTCACCTCCTGAATCAGAAGAAAGAGGGAGTTTATTTTGCCAAAAAAAATACACCCTATTTATTCCATAACAGTTGAAACTATTCATTTTGCCCCCTCAAATATTTTAATATAGTAGTAGTATAGTAAAAAAAATCCATTTTCTTATAGAAAATATAAATTTATAATTATAGATATTATATATTTATTATTATATTATATTTATTATTATATATTTATATATATATATATATATATATATATATATATATATATATATATATATATATATATATATATATATATATATATATATATATTTATATATATGTGTATATATATATATATATATTTGTATATATATATATATATATATATATATATATATGGTATATTATTATTATTATTATCATAGATAATATGATTTATATTTTATGTTAAGCATAAATCATAGTATTACTATGATACTCATTTGAGAATCATTATTTGTTTTATATACACTCTAAAAATACTGGTTTCTTTAACTTTGGGTCAAATATGGACAAACCCAAACATTTGGTTAAAAATATAATTAAAAAATGTAACCCAAGGGCTGGGTTTGTCCATATTTGACCCATATATATATGAAGCTGGTTCATATGCAAAAGCCTCTAAGTGCCATTTGAAATTTTCTTCTAAAATGACCATTTTTCAAGCTTGTATATTAAAGTTCAGTAATTTCACTTAAATGACAATGAAGATTACCTATTAATTGTCATTTAAGTGAAATTACTGAACTTAAATTTACAAGCTTGATAAAAATGGTCATTTTAGCAGAAAATTTCAAATGGCTTTTAGAGGCTTTTGCATCTGAATGTATATGATATATATATATATATATATGTATATGTATATATATGTATATGTATATATTATATTTACATATACAAGTAAATGGTTTTTTTTTTTAAAATTCTTTATGCAAAATAGAGTTTCTAATCTTTCTTTTTGGGAGAAATATGAGCTGGACGTTTCTCTGTGAGATGGAGATGAGGCGTTCGGCTTCAGAACAGTCCAGCATCTTAATGTGAGAGGGAGGAAATGAGTGTTAGGTTTCTGCCCGTGTGTGTGTGTGTGTGTGTGTGTGTGTGTGCTGTGTGTGTGTGTGTGTGTGTGTGTGCGGGGGTTTATGTTGATCAGCGACCCGTCGGTGGGGAAGAGAGCTCAGCGTGAGGGGCTTAAACCCAGAGACACCCTGAACCCCCACTCCAGACGGCACGCGGATTAAACCCTCTCGCGGGATTGGTGCAGGGGTCAGGAAGAAAAATAAGGGCACATTTATTATCTTCACACCACTTATTTTAAGAAGTCTCTGCTTTAAGTGAACCAGTTTAAATTGAACAGTCGGTGATAATGGATTGGTGGAAACATTGATGTAAAAGAATTACAGATTGGAAGCAAATGGTCCGGATAGACGGAACATTTAATGGAATGAGTTTAATGAAACTGATGGACGTCCGTATGTTGAGCTGTTTTGAGACTCGGGGTCATGTCTAATATTCACAACCTTTTAGTTCTGGAGCTTTTATAAAATTATCCACTGGAAATGTTTAGGAAAGGCATAATTTTAATGTTCTTGTGGTTGAACAATCAACATGACTGCAATCATTATAACCCCATGGGGTACACTTAATATTTGAAGACGCCAAATTATGCCCTTTTTCAAATTCTTGCATTTTTGTACTAGAACAGGTTTTCCTGCTTGAATGTTGATTATTCTCCTCATATTCTCCATTGTTGCGGCTCCTCTCTTCCCAGTCTGTCAGTAACGCTCTGTTCACTTCCTGTCTCTATGAAGCCCCTCCTCCTGAAAAGCACACTGTGCTCTGATTGGTTGGCTGGATCAGAGTGTTGTGATTGGTCGAGCGCTTCGAGTGTGTTTGGGAAATGTCCCGCTCTCACCATAACCGCCAGTTTAACACACTACTAACTAAATCAACCAGGCCCCGCCCCTTTATTCTGCGCATTAATTATTATAATGAGGAATATTGTGACGTGTTTGAAACTCAAGACTACAATAGAGGCGTTTCAGGAGTTCACAAACACTGATATAGAGAAGAACGCAGCAACATTACACACTAAAGAAAGATGAACAAAAGCGTAATAGGTCCTCATTACACTAATCTAACACACACTGAGTTTGATTCATCTGTCCTGACTGAAGAATACTACACTGACATTTAAAGATATTCAGTCTTTACAGTCTTTGTGTGTGTGTGTGTGTGTGTG
>JAQIUQ010000070.1:140000-348791 GCA_030378365.1 Hybognathus amarus
CAAATCCTTTTCCGAGTCAGTTCGTTCATTTCGTTCTTTGAATGAACCAAATGACTTGGAAAAAGATTCGTTCATTTTGATGAACGAGTTCGAACAGGAGAGTCACAGAACAGAGTAAGGCGAGCATTTGAGCTTATAAAACTTAAACTTTGTTATTTATTTATTAAATGAGTCGATCGTTTCGCTTGATAAGACCCTTATTCATCGTCTGGAATCGTTTAAAGCCCTTTGAACAGTTTGCACTGAAACTCTCATTTGGACCTTGAACCGTTTGGTTCCCATTGAAGTCCATTATATGGAGAAAATCCTGGAATGTTTTCATCAAAAACCTTAATTTCTTTTCTACTGAAGAAAGAAAGACATGGACATCTTGGATGACATGGGGGTTAGTAAATTTTCAGCAAAAGTTTTTTTAAAAGTGAACTACTCCTTTAAAGGATCGTGACTGGCCGGCCCAGAAAGTTATTAAAGACATCGTTAAAATAGTTAGAGTGACTACAGTGGCTCAACCTTAAGTTTATCAAGCAACGAGAACACTTTTGTGCACAAAAATTATTATTAAAAAATAATTACTATTATTCAACTATTAATTTCCTTCTCTGTCGGCCTCAAGATTTCACGTAGTGAAACTGCGCAAAGTTTCTAGGTTGTACGTCACGCGCATCACACACATGACCAGCGTCAGCCAATAGTGAGCCTACGTACAACACACAACCGTTGTGCTCAGACTTTTTTAATAATAACTTTTGGTCCGGCCAGTTTCAATTCCTTAAGAAGCCTATGAAGGAGTGATCCAGATCTCAGATTTAATCAGAAATATCGTAATTTGTGTCCCGAAGATGAACGAAAGTCTTACGGGGTTGAGCAGTCATTACTGACAGAAGTTTCATTTTGGGGTGAACTATCCCTTTAAGGACATCAAAACCTAAAATAAAGCTTCAGAAAGTTGTACAACATTGGACCTTTAAATGAGGAATATTTTGTTCGTTCCAACCAATCAGAGCACAGAGTGCTTTTC
The DNA here is from genome assembly GCA_030378365.1 of Hybognathus amarus. Lineage (NCBI taxonomy): Eukaryota > Metazoa > Chordata > Actinopteri > Cypriniformes > Leuciscidae > Hybognathus > Hybognathus amarus. The sequence goes on from JAQIUQ010000070.1 coordinate 141,019, forward strand.
AGGAGGAGGGGCTTAATAGAAACAGGAACTAACCCTTGAAGAATATATATTTGTGGTATAAGTACCAAAAGCATCTCAATGTATTTTTACAGCTCCTTTCTCAGGAGCTCTGCCAAGATCAGGTCGATTTTGGGCTGTCTGACTTAATATTCATGAGCATCACAATATTCCTCATTATAATAATTCATACGCAGAATAAAGGGGCGGGGCCTGGTTTAGTTAGTTAGTAGTGTGTTAAACTGCCATTTATGGCAAGAGCGGGACATTTCCCAAACACACTCGAAGCCAATCACAACACACTGTCAGTGTCACATGATCCTTCCGTTATCATAGGCTAATTACATGATTTTATTGCCACATGTGACTTTGCACTTTTTACATGTGAGTAAAATTAAAATAAACTTCAGCGGAGGCTTGATTTGAATCTGCGCTTGATTTTAACACATGATTTGCTCTTCCGGTGTCTGTTCCCTCACTTTTCCTGTCACACTGTGCCGATATTCCTCATTTAGGACTCTTTCCCATCTGAGCGAACAACTAGATGACAAGTGACAGCTTAAACTCGCGATTAAAGAAGTGAACATTCATGAGTTGCATCACATACACGCAGTCGTCATGACTACAGCACTAATTACAATCCAGAGAGACCTTAAAAACAGGTCACATGGCCTTTGATGTCACCCCTGACCCCATTACCCACAATCCTCTGCTCCAGTCCTGTCTTTTTAGTCTTTGTTCGCCCATTTTTCCCCTCTCTCTCTGCTCCTTTCTTCTCGGTTCATATCCGCCACCCTGTTTTATCCCCCTCTCTCTGTGTGTCTATGTAATATTCATCGCTGGGATGTATTGGCCAGATCTAATCCACTTTGAATAATTAAACCAGAGGAGGAGAGAGAGAGAGAAGGAGGTGCAGAGAAATGGCTTTATCAGACTGATTACTTCCTCTCTTGTCTTCCCTCTCACTTTCTTTGTTCTTGGCGTCCGACACACATCCCCTCACGCTTCCCCTCCCTCCATCGCTTTCATATTCATACGCAGCTCTTCTTATTGTTAGCGTGTTGTCTCCTTCAGCCGGTGAGCTGCTGTCTACCTCGCCTGTATTTTTAGGCCTTGCTCCAGGAGATATGCAGCGGCTCCTGCTGTCTCGTAAGATAACTCGTGTGTGTGTGTGTGTCCTTCACGGAAAAGACTGTTCCAGAATGCATTGTGGTGAATCATGAAGTGCGAATGATCATATTCATGAGGTGTGCTCTCGAGTAACGCCAGTGTCACAATATCCGGTGAGAAATCTGTCGGATTTGGAGAACACAAGATAGTATATAGTATTTTAATATTTATTCATATTTTTAAATAAGCTTGTTTATTTATATTTTACATTTTAAAAGTTTAGCTAGCTTTAAATTATTTGGTGCATTTGTCATTTTTATTGGTTTTATTTTTATTTATTTTTCTGTTTATTTTTATTTCATTGTCATTTGTATTATTTATTAATATTCAAAATTTTTATATTTAAATTATTTGTGCATAGTAGTTTTAGTTTATAAAACTAAGTTCAATATTACTATTTAGCTTTAATTAACGTATTTCAGTTTTAGCTTTTTTTAGTAATATTTTAAATTAGTAATTTGTATTTTTATAATTTTAATATTCATTTTAGTTTGTTTTAGTCATCGTTTTCATTGGTTTTAGTTCTTTAAATATTTATATTTAATTAATTTTTATTTTAGTTTTAGAACTTGTTTTATTTCTGTTAGTTGCCATGGAGGCAGTATTTCTAAATTAAAAAAACAAACAATTAAATGTTCTTAAAGTTTTTCCATCCAATATTTACATAAAACTTTTTTCCAGGTTTATTTCAGTTACTGATGATTTTAATAGCTTTAGGTTTAGTTAACATTAACAAAACTGAGAAGTATTGATTAAATAAATAAGTTGTAATTGTGCATTTTGATGGTACAATTCATTTATTTTATACTGTTTTTTAAGGATAACTATGAATTTGTCGAAATATGGTTTAGGTGTCATTGTTACATATATTTAAGTACTGAGTAATATTAAGCAACTACATGTATTTACTATAGGGTTAGGGTTAGTTGCATGTAATTATGCATAATTTACTGTTATTACTATGATAAATACATACAAGGACACTGTAAAATAAAGTGTTACTGAAAATACTACTTATTATTTTTAGTTTTGCTACGGAAGGCCGAGTTTCTTCAGTTTTATTTCAGTTTTAGCTTTTTTTTGTAATTTTTTTAATTAGTAATTTGTATTTTTATAGTTTTAATATTCATTTTAGTTTGTTTTAGTCATTGTTTTCATTAGTTTTAGTTCTTTAAATATTTCTATTTCTATTTAATTCATTTTTATTTTGGTTTTTTTATTTCCGTTAGTTGCCATGGAGGCAGTATTTCTAAATTCAAAAACAAACAATTAAATGTTCTTAAAGTTTTTCCATATAATATTTACATTAAATTTTGTTCCAGGTTTATTTCAGTTACTGATAATTTTAATAGCTTTAGTTTTAGTTAACATTAACAAAACTGAGAAGTATTGATTAAATAAATAAGTTGTAATTGTCCATTTTGATGGTACAATTCATTTATTTTATACTGTTGTTGAAGAATAACTATGAATTTGTCAAAATGCAGTTTAGGTGTCATTGTTAGTGTAATTCTATATTTAAGTACCGAGTAATATTAAGCAACTACATGTACTTACCATAGGGTTAGGGTTAGTTGCATGTAATTATGCATAATTTACTGTTATTACTATAAGTACATGTAACATATGTAACAAGGACACTGTAAAATAAAGTGTTACTGAAAATACTACTTATTAGTTTGAGTTTTGCTACGAAAGGCCGATTTTCTGTGTCACTTCAATGATCATAAAATCCTCCGAGCCTCAGTGAAGCACCGAATGCTCTCTCTTTGCTTTTGAAAAAGCACTAATAGGCTTATTGTCTTTGTCAATATTGAAAAGAGAGACTGTTAATTGCATCTCACATTTTCACTGACCAAACTCACATTTCCAAACTTGTAAGCAGGAGCTGTCCCGTGGGATCCTGAAGGCATCGGATCCATCCAAGATCAGCAGACAGCGCCTAGAGAAACCTTGGCTTTATTCGTTTAATATGAAAAAGTAATTTAATTTTTCCCAGTGCATGCATGCGCGTGCACGCTTAAGATGATCAAGTTATTAGTGGAGTAACATGCTAACGACACGCTGCGTGTTAACAGTGTCTCGTGTTCGTCATACGTGTGTGTGATGGGTAATACAGAAGAGCTCTGACATCTAAACGACGTTTGCTTTCCATTCAATTTAACACAGAAATATTGAAATGAGGCCATTTAATTTAAATAAATTGATTTTAAACATTTAAATTAGTTCAGCACAGTGAGTGGAGAATGATCAGTGGGTTTCTGATGGCCGTCTTGAAGTCGTATTACGGCTCATTTTCCTCTTATTGCGGGAGGCTGTTGTGAAAGTGGATTTTATGGCGCTTGAGCTTCGGGCCGCTGGAAGATGTGAATGTGTTGCTCTGCTCTGCTTACTGGAACAAATATGAATGTTTTACGGTGGGAGATATGATAATTAAGGAGCAGATATGCCATTGTTAAAGGAAAACCAATTATCTTTGAACAGCTTTTGCTGCCGTATTAATAATGTATTGTGTTTGTGTGTGCACTACTGCTCAAAAGTTTGAGATTGGAAAGGTTTTTAATGTTTCTTATGCAGACACAAGTAAAATCCAGTAAAAACAGTACTATTGTGAAATTTGAAAAAAATTGTATTTAAATATATTGTAATGTAATGTATTCCTGTGATCATTACTCCAGTCTTCAGTGACACATGATCCTTCAGAAATCACTCTAATATGAGGATTTGCTGCTCAAGAAACATTTATGATTATTATCAATGTTGAAAACAGTTTCAGATTTTTGCTGGAGACTTGAGAAAATGTGTCCGGCCATAAATATATTTCATGATTCACAAAAAAAAAAAAAATACATTCACAATTCTCTTTTTTGATTTGAAGAACACAGTTCAAACTACTAGGCTAACTAATATAAATTCAGTTTGATTCACATTAAAACAGCAGAAATATTAGGCTTCTGTCACTTTAAGAGCAAATGCACAGATCTAATTTACTGATACACATGAGTTAACCGTTTATGTTCAGTTAAACGACTGTTCATTAAGCCCCTTTCACACAGATTTTCACACAGAAATCAGAGTGTGTGTGTTTCACACAACCCGTAAAGACACATGACATCGATGGGACACGTAATGTCTCAGCCACGTCTTAAAGCAGTAGTTCACTTTTGAAAAAACTTTTGCTGATAATTTACTCACCCCCATGTCATCCAAGATGTCCATGTCTTTCTTTCTTCAGTCGAAAAGAAATTAAGGTTTTTGATGAAAACATTCCAGGATTTTCTCCATATAATGGACTTCAATGGGTCCAAACGGTTCAAGGTCAAAATGAGAGTTTCAGTGCAAACTGTTCAAAGGGCTTTAAACGATTCCAGACGATGAATAAGGGTCTTATCAAGCGAAACGATCGCTCATTTAATAAATAAATAACAAAGTTTAAGTTTTATAAGCTCAAATGCTCGCCTTGCTCTGTTCTGTGACTCTCCTGTTCGAGCTCGTTTAACAAAATGAACGAGTCTTTTCCGAGTCATTTGGTTCATTCAACGAACGAAATGAACGAATTGACTGTATTTTATATATGAATAACACATTTTCTTAAATATATACATGCATGTGTGTGTATAATTATAAATGAAATAATTATACACAGCATAAACAAATATATTATTCAAACACAAACTTTTATTTTGGATGCGATTAATCACAATTAATCTCAATTAAACATTTGAACGTAACACCTGAAAGTCAGTGGATATGCTCAAGGTTTGCTTTAATGCAGAAGCCCTTCAAAAATATTTTTGGCTTCTACAATTTCCGTTGAACAGCAAAACATCCTTCCTGTGCTTTAAACATCTCGTTCCTCATTTCCATCTGTAAGGTTGCTGAAATTACGGTTTGCCCTTATATTTTTAAAACAATAATATCTTAGTATAAACTTTAAGTAATATTGACAAACTATATATCATTTAAAAGCTTACAATCTCTAGTTTCCATATTTGGTGACTGATTTTCAAAAAATTACAGAGGAACCATAATTTATCAATTTGCAACAAGAATATGTTCATACTCATAAGGCGTGTTCAGACATGAAAACATGAAAAATCATGAAAAAATGTTAGATACCTCAGTTTGTTTTCATGCCAAAAGTTCAAAAGATAGCATCCATTCAATTATTTTGAAAAAAAAAGGTTTGAAAAGTTTGAAATGTAAAGAAAAAAATGATAAATTCACCATTTGTGACGTGGCAGCGAGCTATAACGCACATGCGTGTTTATTGAAGTTGAAGTCGTATCAAAATATGCCCAAATTCCCTCACTACTTCTGAATAGGATCTCTACTTCATAAATTGTATGAAAATTGTAGAAAAATAATGGTTCATATCACTCAAAACACATATGGAAATGGAGGTGCCCTTATATGGGCAGTAATGGAGTCTGGTTGTGCCCTAGTGAAAAAGTGTGGTACTGCGCCAACACAAAATCTCACTGAAAGCTCATTTTTGGAGATATCAACCTAAAATTTGAAACAAAACTTGTTCAGATTTTTGGCTTTGATTTTTCTGCCGTTTTAGAGTCGCCCAGGTTTTGAAAATATATATTTTATGTAAAATATGAATAATTAATATTTTTATATTGTGCATTTCCATAAACTCAAACTTCTATAACTTTTTTTCTGTTTCACTTTCCTAAATTTTCACTTCTACAAAAATCTGCCAAATGTCTAATTTAAAAAAAGACCAATTATGTCTATATTCCACAGCATTCTTGAATTACAACCATTTAAGTTTGAAATGTGCATTTTCATTTTTATTCAAAAAAGGGGCAGTGACAGTTAACAGGTTAACGAATAAATGTAAGTATCACAGTTTCCACTAAAATAGTTTTCAACATTGATAATAAAAATGAATGTTTCTTGTGCTCAGATCATCATATTAGAGTGATTTCCGAAAGATCATGTGACACTGAAGACTGGAGTAATGATGCTGAAAAATCAGCTTTGGTCACTGGAATAAATTAGAGTTTAGCATATATTCACATAGAAAACAGTTCTTCTAAATTGTAATAATATTTCACAATTTAGCTGTTTTTACTGTATTTTATTTCTTATAAACGCAGCCTTGATGAGCAGAAGAGCCTCAAAATGATATATTTTGAACAGAAGTTGTGTGGGACTCGCCTGATTTGACTCATGTTTTATTCCTCAAGTGTCACACACACACACACACACACACACACAGAGAGAGAGAGCAGTGAGGTATTCTGGGACGTTCTCCAGATAAGCGTCCAGCTTGTTTCTCCTCCAGGTCTTTGCGTGACGTTCCTCCATATGTTTCCAATCAGGCTTGTTTAACCAAATGTCAAACATGTCCTCTGGTCCGTCTGATGGATGCTTCGATGTCCTTCCTGTGTTTTGTTGTTTTAGTAAGAATGATTTCCCTGTTCGAGTAAACTGATAATGACATCTTTCCGTCTCTCTTTTGTAGGATTGTCCTCAGATCCTTCCGTCCACACCGATCTACGTCCCCGTGGGCGTCCCGAAGCCGATCACGCTGCTCGGCCTCGAAACCTTCCTCAGCCGCAGTCGGGTCAGAGGAACTACGAGTGTGTGTTCCACATCCAGGGCGAAACACACAGTGTGACGGCGCTGCGCTTCAACAGTTCCAGCATCCAGTGCCAGAAAACCACTGTGAGTCCAGTCAGCTTGATTTATACAGCGCTTTCTACAGTACACAGTGTTTCAAAGCAGCTTTACTGAGATAACTGTGGAATAATGTTACAAACTTTCTTTGTAGAAGAAAATAGCATCACACTCCAGCTTAAAGGAGTAGTTCACTTTTCAAAAAACTTTTGCTGATAATTTACTCGCCCCCATGTCATCCAAGATGTCCATGTCTTTCTTTCTTCAGTTAAAAAGAAATTAAGGTTTTTGATGAAAACATTCCAGCGTTTTCTCATTATAATGGACTTCAATGGGAACCAAACGGTTCAAGATCCAAGACAGTTTCAGTTCAAACTGTTCAAAGGGCTTTAAACGATCAGACACGCGATCATATCAGACACGCGAATCATATCAGACACGCGATCATATCAGACACGCGATCATATCAGACACGCGATCATATCAGACACGCGATCATATCAGACACGCGATCATATCAGACACGCGATCATATCAGACACGCGATCATATCAGACACGCGATCATATATCAGACACGCGATCATATATCAGACACGCGATCATATATCAGACACGCGATCATATATCAGACACGCGATCATATATCAGACACGCGATCATATATCAGACACGCGACCATATATCAGACACACGATCATATATCAGACACGTGATCATATATCAGACACGCAATCATATATCAGACACACAATCATATATCAGACACGCAATCATATATCAGACACATGATTATATCAGACACGCGATCATATCAGACACACGTGTACATACAGACATGCAATTATATCAGACACACGATCATATCAGACACTGATCATATCAGACAAATGATCATATCAGACACACGCGATCATATCAGACAAATGTTCTTATCAGACACGCAATCATATCAGACACGCGACCATATCAGACACACACGTGTACATACAGACATGCAATTATATCAGACACACGATCATATCAGACACACGATCATATCAGACACACGATCATATCAGACACACGATCATATCAGACACACGATCATATCAGACACACGATCATATCAGACACGCGGTCATATCAGACACGCGGTCATATCAGGACACGCGGTCATATCAGAGACACGCGGTCATATCGAGACACGCGGTCATATCAGACACGCGACCATATCAGACACGCGACCATATCAGACACGCGACCATATCAGACACGCGACCATATCAGACACACAATCATATCAGACACACAATCATATCAGACACACAATCATATCAGACACACTTGTGTACATACAGACACACCAGCGCATGCCACACTCCTGAGAACACCAGCTTAACAGATCAGTACAATAATGAGAATGCTAATCTACAGTGTGTGAGAGAGAGAGAGAGAGAGAGAGATAGTGTGTGCGTCTGTGTGTATGTGTGAGTGAGTGAAAGAGAGAAAGAGACAGTGTGTGTGTTTCTGGTTATTTATCCAGAGTAGAAAGATAAATGTGAGCGTGTGTTATTCTTACACACACACTTCTAACCGGCGCACTGATGTAATAGAGAGAGCGGCAGATGAGAACAGTATTTAATGCAAACACTCACAGTGTCTCGTTGGGCGGCACAGATGGAGGAGGACTCGTCCTGCTGTCCGTCTCGCTGAAAGCAGGAACTGTCTGGCGGAGTGTGAGCGTTATGAACAGGCCTGTCTCGATGGGTGTGTGTTGTTGGACGCGAGCTCTTGTTGTCTGGGTTTGGCTGTGTGTTTCTCTGGACGATACGGATGTATTTTGTTAGTGGTTTCCTTCTGAAGGCTCTTCTTGCACCCTGAGTGGTCAGAACCAACCCAAAAACTGCATCACACACACACTCAGACACACACTCACAGAACTGTGTTTAGGAGCTGGCGCTCGGTTGCATGGGAAAACCACAGCAGGAAGGGAGAGAGGCTCATGGGAAGTGTGTTTTGAAGGGCTGTCAGGCTTGATAATTACACATTTACACCTGAGCTGAGCATATACACTCTTCTGCTCACCAAGCCTGTGTTTATTCATCAAAAATACTGTAAAAACTGTGAAATATTATTGCAATGTAATATAACCGTTTTCTATGTGAATATACAGTAAAGTGTAATTTATTCCGGTGATAAACGGTATTTTTAGCATCATTACTCCAGTCTTCAGTGTCACATGATCCGTCAGAAATCATCTTTACTGTCACTTTGATCACTTATGTGTCCTTGCTGAATAGTACCTGACTGTATGTGTGTATACATTTTTTCTGAAGACTGTAAGACTGATGTACAGTATCAGCACAGACTCTCGTTGTTTAATTCATCTTCCTTTATGAAGCTCTATCAGTCTGTCAGAAAACAGGCTGAACAGAGAATAGAAACTAATAGAGCGGCTCTCGTACAGCTGATGACGGCGCAGGTGTGTGTGTGTGTGCAGAAGTTCTGATGAGAACCAATTAGAGGAGACACCGATAAAAAATGATGATTAATTACAGTGTGTGAGCGACACTGCGGTAATGGATACTACGGTAAAGAAAAATGAAGGAAGAGAGGAAGAGGAGAGACAGAGACGGTAGCCGGGGTGTTCAAGAGCAGAAGAGGCTTTTAGAAACGTGTGTGTGTGTGTTTGTGGACAGCAATAGTATAGACCTGGTTTAAATTATTAATCACTCAGGAGAAATAAAGTTTATAACTGAATATGGAGGGTTTTAATGATAGTTATATTTAAAGATGAATCAAAATGATGTATTCTTCTGACATATATGACAAAACAATAAACCGCACGCTGTGGAAACAGTAATATGAGGATTTGCAACATTTATTTCACCTCACTATTTATTCTGTACTCATCTCTGTTGCTTTTTATGTCTATATCTTTGAATAAGCAAATCAAATCCATCAAACATGAAAGTATTATGCACTCGTCCTTACTCATTTCTCCTTATATAGAACTATATGAAACTACATATTAATTTAGTTTCAGTTGTTTATGAACAGTTTTATTTTATTAGATGTTTTAACATGGTACATCAAATGCCTCTGATTATGACGGCACACATCAGTAATGCAGTGTTAGTTGTATCGTCATCAGATGAACACTCTTGTGTACAGTGAACACACACAACATATGTTGCTTTTGTCTGTAATGCATGCATTTTTGCATTTATTTATTTATGCATTTACAATATTTGTGCATGCATTAATCCAATAATTTATGCACTTACGTTATTTATGCAATAACAATATTTGTGCATGCATTAATGCATTTATTTATTTATGCATTAATTTATGTATTTACACTTACAGTATTTGTGCATGCTTTAATGCATTAATTTATGCACTTACATTATTTATTTATGCACTAACAATATTTCTGCATGCATTTTTGCATTTATTTATTTTTGCTTTTACAATATTTGTGCATGCATTAATCCATTAATTTATGCATTAATTTATGTATTTACACTTACAGTATTTGTGCATGCTGTAATGCATTATTTTATATACTTGCATTTATTTATGCACTAACAATATTTATGCAGGCATTTTTGCATTTATTTATTTATGCAATTACAATATGTGCATGCATTAATGCATTTATTTATTTATGCACACAGTATTTGTTTATTTAGGCACTTGAAATATTATGCATGCAGTAAATGCATTTATTTGTTTATGCACTTTGCAATATTTATTTATTTAATTATTTATGCATGGATTTTTGCATTTTGAATCGAGTTTTCACTGCTAGTATTTATTGTTGTAGCAGTGTTGGTTCACCGTACTGATGTTGATGAAGACAAGGGAATAGGAAGTACATGTTTTGCTGTGTTTCTCTATATAGAACACACTGTATTAGTGAAGGAAATGAAACTCTTTGCAGTGATGATCATCTGACACAGGCCGCTCACACACACACTGTCCTCTTCAGCCTCGCCGTGTCATTTCTCCTTTATTTAATTATGCGTGCGCTGGTCTTCCCGGGCCGGTGAGAGGTTAACCGGCGGCTCAAACGTGTCCGTCTCTCGCCTGATGAATCGATCTCACGTCTGTAGCCTGTGGCGAGAATACATTACCATAACATACTGTACATGTAAGATCCGACCAGAGCTCTAGTTCAGACCATAAATCATCTTTCATTTATGAACTAATGAGAGACCAAATCATTAGTGCTCAGTTAATTATCCGTGGCTCACGGGTGCAAATGGAAATAATGAATGACAGTGTGTGCTCTATACTGAGACAGGTATCACTGCTTATGTGTGCGCTTGGTGAATACATACCTCTGGTGTGTGTGTGTGTGTGTGTGTGTGTGTGTGTGTGTGTAGCTTTGCTTTTTAACAACGGATGCAGGCCTGCTCTCAAAATAACCAATTTATCTGAGCACGACTGGTACCTGGTACCCAATCCTCTCTCATTCTGAAGCATTTCATTTATTTATTTCTCTGTAGTGCCCCTTCATTAATCTCTATTCAGTGATTCATGCTGTCTCTCTCTCTCTCTGCATGTGTGTGTTATCACCATCACCAACACATGAATATTCCTCTCCTCTAGTCTCTCATCAATGATGGAGGACGGCGTGACTACAAACCTTTTCTAATATATTAAATAGCTTAAATAATTGAATAATGGTTTTAATATGTGTAAATCTAATAAAGTGTAACAATGTTTATATTTTGATTAATATTAGAGGTACTGAATTCTGGATAAACTGAGAATCCCAATTATTTTGTTTCAAATTGAGATCTGAACAGACAATTAAACTAAATAACATGTACTTCTAGAGGTTTTGACACGTTGATTTAACATGTTTACATTATTTTTAAGCGTGTTTGAGTGAATGATTCAATGACTCACTCAAAGACTTGTTTCATTAATGTATGAATCAGCGTTTTTAAAACGAATCTTCTTGAATGAATGATTCAATAACAAATATATTTTTAACAGTCACGTGTCGCCCCCTACTGGTGTAATGATGTAATGATGCAATCTTTATTCGAAACGTCAAGTTTTTAAAAGTCTTCATGGACATGGACGAACCGCCGTCATTCAGGAATGAGATTTCGTGGGTGTTTTGTGTTTCGATCTTTAAACGATAAATCAGCTTGAATTCATGGAATATAAAATGCACCATATTTACTTTGACATCATTACAGAAATAAATTGGGCTTTGAGTGATGTTGCATATTTAAATTAGCCCTAAAACTAGCAACCAAAACAATTAAAACACCAAACACACATACACACTCACACATGCACGCATGCACACACACATACACTCTCACTCACACTTTCACACACATACTTACACACACATACACTCTCACTCACACACACACACACACACACACACACACACACACACACACACACACACACACACACACACACACACACACCGCGTGCTCTCTGGACCTGCAGTATTATGAGCAAACCACAGTTGTGATAAATAAGAGGCTGTGTGTGTGTAGAGTCCAGCGGGAGGACAGATTCTCTCTCTCTCTCTCTCTCTCTCTCTCTCTCTCTCTCTCTCTCTCTCTCTCTCTGAGGTGTTGATGAGAGTGATCGGATGTTCTTCTGACCACAGACACACGCCCCTAAATAAATCATATCATATTATTAAAACCCATGTGACCTTAGGAGCTGATAAAGATCTTAATTATTCATGTTTTAATCCCATTACATTTATTTTTGTGTTGCAGTATAACTATGAAGGAAGTGACATCAGCGATCTCCCTGTTGATCTGTCTGTGGTGTGGAATGGAAACTTCATCATCGACAACCCTCACAACATGCAAGGTAACCATGGCAACCGCTGCGGTACGCTGTAGCGGGTTGCCTAGCAACTTTCACTGGATGCTGCAGAGAGTTGCCTAGCAAGCCGATGCTGCAGAGAGTTGCCTAGCAACCAATGCTGCAGAGAGTTACCTAGTAACCGATGCTGGCAGAGAGTTGCCTAGCAACCTTCACTTGATTCAGCAGAGTTGCCTAGCAACCTTCACTGGATGCTGCAGAGAGTTGCTTGGCAACCTTCACTTGATGCTGCAGAGAGTTGCCTAGCAACCTTCACTTGATGCTGCAGAGAGTTGCCTAGCAACCTTCACTTGATGCTGCAGAGAGTTGCCGCATTTGTAAATGTTTTCAGAGCATCTTTTGCTGGTGTGAGCAAGTGTGCATAACCTTTTTTAAGCAGAAAAACTAGGTGTAATATTGTAATAAATGATACATGTGCTGCTCATTTGTGACTCAAGCTGGTATAATAACTGAAGACAGTCAGATGTGGGATATTTCATTTTTATTTATTTTACTCTTATTTATTTACTCATTTGTTTACTTGATTATTTTCTTATTTCAATATATTTTTTTTATTCTAATAATTCTTTATTTTATCTTACTTTTTGTTTATTTATTTGTTTTCTTATTTTAGTATATTTATAATTAATTTATATATGTTTGTTTATTTTAATCTGTGTATTTATTTGCTTTTTTATTTAATATAATTTTATTTATTCTAATCATATTTATTTTCTTATTTTAGCTTCATTTAATTAATGTATATATTTGTTTATTTTAATCTAATATTTATTTATTTTCTTGTTCATTGTCTTATTGTATGCATCTAATACTTTTTTAACCTTATTATTTTTTCTTTACTCGTTTATGTTCTTATTTTTTGTTAATACATTTATTTAGTTATTTTATCAATACTTATTTATCAAATGTTTCCTTATTTTAATCGGATTTATTCATTTTCTTCCTTTAAATGAATTAATACCTCTATTTTTTTCTTATTTTTAAATTTTAATCTAATGTTTGTTTTTCATTCTTAGTTTTCCTCTGAACATTTTCCCGTATATGTGATGCAGAAGCTTTGAGTTGTGTCCAGTGCGGTTCTGTTGACCTGTAGGCCGTGAGCTTGAGTGTGTGTGTGTGTGTGTGCTCTCTGCAGCGCACCTCTACAAGTGCTTCGCCCTGAGAGAGAGCTGTGGTGTGTGTCTGAAGGCCGAGCCCAGCTTCGACTGTGGCTGGTGTGTGCAGGACCGGAAGTGTCGCTGCGGCAGGAATGCGCTCAGCCGGAGAACACGTGGATGCACGCCAGCGCCGGGAACAGCCGCTGCACACACCCGCGCATCACCAAGGTCAGTCGCCTGCACCGCTAACCAGATGGAAACCGTGTTTTTCATTTAGCATCACATGATGTCATGTCACAGTTCATATCACAGGTCATGTCACAGGTCATGTCACAGGTGCTGATGAGGGACAGTTTTCTTCCTCGTTTCTGCAGTCGTGGACTGAAACACATCCGTTCTCGATGTTCTCCCTCTCTGTTTCTCTTCGATGTGGGTTTTCGTGTCGTCATCTGAGTTCTCCTGCCAGAGGAATATGAACTTTTCCAATGTCTACTTACTAAATTTATATCCCTCGTGTTAATTAAACTCCTCCTTTGTTCTCGTCATTCGATTTCTCATGCGCTCGCTCTATCTGTGTGGCGCCGCCGTCGTCTTTTACTTATTAGATTAGGTGTTAATTTAATTTGGAGAAGAATGAATTTATCACATGGATTATTAGCTCACCATAGGTGCTTTGAGAGCCATCTGTTCAGAAGATGTACACCTATTCTCTGCTCTTCTGCTTTACTCTTCTCTTCGGATCTTCATCCGTGGATCTGGAAAAATGTGTGAATGTCATATTAAAGCAGTCCCTCTGAAACCAATTACTGTGTGCTCCTCGTTCGAGTGTGTGTGTGTGTTTGGCTGAAGATCTCTGCAGCCGCTGATGAACTTCTGATCTGGTGTCTCTCCTGAAAGCATCGTTAGCCAACTATGGTCGTTATTAGCAGTTCAACGGTTGTAACGATTACGTGACGAGGTCGCCGATTTCTTCAACGATGCATCGTCCTATAGTAGTGAAGCAGAGAGTTACACAGTTGTACGGGAAACACAGTTGATGTATTTTTAAGGAATAGTTCATTGACGTTCTTCTGTTGATCTGTCCTGGTCCAGTTGTTTCCTGAGACCGGTCCACGGCAGGGCGGAACCAGACTGACCATCACCGGGGAGAACCTGGGCCTTCAGTTTAAAGACATCCAGAACGGCGTGCGGATCGGGAAAGTGGCCTGTACGCCCATCGAGGAAGGAGTACATTAACGCTGAGCAGTGAGTCTCAATTTAAAGAGTCTCCAACAAAAGGTTTACATCCATCAAATGCCAAAAAAACACTTTAGTTTCCTCATAATCTCCACTGCAGCGTCAGCTCTTTTCTCACTGTGTCTGAAGCGCTTGTGTCTCTAAGCTTCGCCTCTCTGAGAGCTGCTCTGCTCTGCTCTGATTGGTCAGAACGGCTCAGTCTGCTGGCATCAATCATCATATGAGAGTGTTTCCTGAAGGATCATGTGACACTGGAGACTGGAGTAATGCTTTGATCACAGGAATACATTTTTAAAATAATTTTAAAAATATTTAAAACATTTTTTTTAAATATATTCAAATATTTAAATTGTCATAATATTTAATAATATTACTTTTTTGTATTTTTAATCAAATAAATGCTGCCTTGATGAGCAGAAGAGACTTCTTTTAAAAACATTAAAAGTCTTACCGATCCCAAACGACAGTGTGAACGGGCCTTATAGGTCAGGATTTTAATATATATATATATATACACTACCTGTCAAAAGTTTAGGGTCGGTAAGATTTTTTATGTTTTTAAAAGAAGTTTCTTCTGCTCACCAAGGCTGCAATTTTTTGATAAAAAATACACAAAAAACACAGTAATATTGTGAAATATTATGACAATTTAAAATGACTTTTTTATGTTAATATATATTAAAATGTAATTTATTCCTCTGAATTACTCCAGTCTTCAGTGTCACATGATCCTTCACAAATCACTCTAATATGATGATTTTATGCTCCAAAAACATGTATGATTATTATCCATGTTGAAAACAGTTTTTTACATTTTTATTTCAGGATTCTTTGATGAATAGAAAGTTCAAAAGAACAGCTTTTATCTGAAATGGAAAGCTTTTGTTACATTAAACACTACCCTTTAAAAAGTTTGGGGTCAGTAAGAATTTGTATTTTATTTTTGGGGGAAATAAATAAGAAATCAATACTTCTATTCATCAAGGATGAGTTACATTGATCAAAAGTTACAGTAAAGACATTTATAATGTTAGAAAAGATTCTAATTAAATAAATGCTGTTCTTTGAACTTTCTATTCATCAAAGAATCCTGAAATAAAAATGTAAAAAACTGTTTTCAACATGGATAATAATCATACATGTTTTTGGAGCATAAAATCATCATATTAGAGTGATTTGTGAAGGATCATGTGACACTGAAGACTGGAGTAATGATGCTGAAAATTCAGCTTTTTTTCAGAGGAATAAATTACATTTTAATATATATTAACATAAAAAAGTCATTTTAAATTGTCATAATATTTCACAATATTACTGTGTTTTTTGTGTATTTTTTATCAAAAAATTGCATCCTTGGTGAGCAGAAGAGACTTCTTTTAAAAATAACTTCCTCCGATCTTAAACTTTTGATAGGTAGTGATATATATATATATATATATATATATATATATATATATATATACCTTTAATATAAAGCAGGGATGTGTGTTTGCTGCAGCTTTCCTTCCTTTTCCACTGTTCTCAGTTCTGTTGCTGAATGACTTTACAGTCTCCTGAAGCTAAACAAGCATCAGGGTTTCAATGAAACACAGAAACTCTTCTCCCATCCTACACAGACGCAGGGCGGTTAATAACTCACGAGCCCTAGGGCATGATGGGAGGATTCGTTGTCCGTCCCATTAATCACAGAGAGCCGTTTTCCAGTCCAGTGACGGTTTTACTGCGTCTCATTACAGTGGTGTGTGTTCATGTAGCGCCTGTAACCCCGTCTGTCTCGTGTTCAGACGCTCAGTCATTGTTTTGAACGTTCAGCGCCGGCGGCCGTGCGTCCAGAATCTCTTGAATCTGACACGGAAGTGACTTAACCTGCAGTTCATCGCCTGGCCACTAGAGGCGCTGCAGAAGAGACTCAATCCCATAGACCCGCATGTTAAAATCTCCAACTTTACAGCAGAATTAAACATGTTTACAGTCTGGTGCAAAAAGTAGGTTTGGTCTATATCGCTAATGTTGCCCTTCATGACGACTGTGACGGGGGTGAATTTCTTTATAACTCATCCGTTTAAATTATATTAAGCCTTAGAGTTGTGCATGATTGAGGGCGTGGCCACTTGAGTGACAGGTGGATTGCCACTGCTGTGTGTTAGCCTCATCTCAGCTAATCCGCCTTGCTGTACATTTTCGTTTATGCGGGAGTGACGCGCAGCCAAAACGGCGAAGGCCGGCTCCGCCCACTTTGGGCTTTAAAACGCTCTTCAGAAACACAACGGGTGACATCACACACAATACGCCCATATTCTTTTACAGTCTATGATCCAGACCAGTCTAAGATCTCTCTCTCTCTCTCTCTCTGCAGGATTGTGTGTCCGTTTGGCCGATGCCACAGGTTACCGTGTGCAGGAGGCTCAGGTGGAAGTGTGTGTGCGAGACTGTCTGCCGGAGTACAGGGCGTGTCTCCTAAAGCCTTCACGTTTGTGGTGAGTTTAGTGTCAAGGGGATGGAAAGGCCAAACATTAGTCACAAACTGATGAGCAATAACTTCTCAAAAATCTGAAAAAAGATCTATACCAGAATATATATTGGTATGTGTTACCCAAGCATACACCTGTAATCTGTAAATTGTGTGCAGGGTGTGTGCTTGATAACACATGGCACTGAACCCAAAAACGATTTGCACACCTTGCACATTTTAGCACTTTTTAAACAATAAAATCCTGTGAGCTGTTTATATTCGTGTGCGGATCATTCTTCAGATTTTTCAAGTTTCAGTGTCACACATGAGACCGGACGAGGATGTCTTGTGTTACAAACTCAAGTTGTTTTCCAGCTGAAGTGATTATATTTCATATCTTCTCCTGCCCAGTCGCCGTACTTCACGCGTGTGCTGCCGTCGTACGGGCCGATCTCTGGAGGAACGAGGATCACGATCCACGGCAGTCATCTGAACGCGGGCAGCGCCGTCTCCATCAAGATCGGCCTCAACACCTGCCGCTTCCTCAGGTACTGCTCCTCTGTGTCACGCTTGGTGCGTTTCAATTACAGATTTGCGCATAATCTTGTGTTTTTTTTTCCCTAAATATCAATAAAAAACGATTGCGAAATTACGGCGTTTCCATTAACCGATGTTATGTGAATAAAACGTCATTTTTTTCCTCTCGCGAAGTCATTCCAAACATCACGGCGACGAATGTTGGTAGGTTTATATATATCAGAGCCACCACACTAGACATTATTACAATTAATGGAAGGAGACGTGTGTGTGTGTGTGTTAGAGCATTAATGGCAAGAAAAGTTTCTCTGTTTCTCCTCATTTCTGCTCGAAGGTCGTGACTGTGGCGTTTCTTTGAGGTTT
Organism: Hybognathus amarus; assembly: GCA_030378365.1. Lineage (NCBI taxonomy): Eukaryota > Metazoa > Chordata > Actinopteri > Cypriniformes > Leuciscidae > Hybognathus > Hybognathus amarus. Next base: position 159,363 of record JAQIUQ010000070.1, read on the forward strand.
AGAATCCAGTATTCCTGTAATTCTTTTGTCTTTTATGAGTTTAAAAAAGAGCTCTGTCTCATATTCTGTCCAAACACACCGCATCATTGAAGTCAGGTGACTGTAAATGTGCGAAAGTGGTTTCCATTGCAGTTTAGTGAAATATTTATTTTTCGAATTGCCTGAAAAACATGCAAACGTAGAAAGTTTTTTTGCGATAATCAGGAGTGTTTGCGAAATTGATGTGTTTACATTGTGTGGGTTTTCAATTTGCACAATTCTGAAGGGTACTGGAAACGCGGCTACTGTAATATCTAAACCAGACTTCAACCGCAGACAAAGCTTTAACCGGCTGGGTTTGACACTTTCAGACCCGTCCCTCAATGCTGGGATGGTTTTTGTGATGAAATAAATTAGCAAAATATTTACTACATTACTCATAGTTTTTATTTAGTTGGGTTTATGTGCAAATTATTATTTTTTTTAAATCACACAATTCTTTTTAATGAAGTAAATGAGCACAGTATTTACTACATTGATCAGTTATAATTGATTATGTGTTATTGTTGACTAAAACGATTAAAAATTATTTTTAAATTAAAATAAAGATGAAATTAAATCAAATATTAATTATAGAAATGTTGCTTTGGACCTGAAATAAAAAAAAAATTGAAGGACTTAAATAACTAAAACTGAAATAAAAAATACATTATTTAAAAAAGTACAAAAGCACATCATAAAATTATGAAATATTAAAATAAAATTAAAATGAACCTGAAAATATAAATAACAGCTTATTCAATATATTAATACATACTGTAATAGCATATAAACAGTACTAAAATAGTGTCTATGGTTTTTGATTGAATTGATTGGAATTCTAAAATCATTATATTTTGCACAAATAATTTTTTTTAGACCAGTTAGATTTTGTTCATGGAAATTAAGAACACTTCAACTTATAATTTCACATTAGCACAATACATTTATTTTAACATTATTCTCTCCCTCTCCCTCTCTCTCTCTCTCTACTATATATATATATATATATATATACACACACATACCAAAAAATCCATAACTTTTTTATTATTTATTGATTTTGGTGGGATATTTCACCTGAAATCTTCTCTTTGCCGTCCTGATGTCATCTCTAAATGATCGTGCTGTCACAGTACTTTATCGTAGGGGTGAAACATGGGTTAATGTGTGTCATTTTTATGACTTTATTGTCTCAGAGAAAATGTATTATGCAGTAAGTCTAAAATAATATTGTCATGAGACAGGAACTGGCAGAAGTGACTGATTTCTTTCAGCCGTGTTCAGAAGCGATGGATGGGTTTGTGTCAGAGCCGATCATGTGACGACAGTCTTGTCAAAATACATCCAGAACTCAGCAGGTTTCACCAGTGTGTGTGTTGTGAACAAGGTTGCCTAGGCAACACTGCAGCTTCACGCACACACACATATGTAGAGGACACTGATCAAACATGGGAACAAACCTTCAGACTGAATCTCATCCTCCTCTTATCTGTCACATGACTAAACGCGCCGTCAGACGCACATGTGTTCGTTTGATCAGATTAAAGTCCGTCATGTTCAGAGCCGTGAATCTGTGATCTTTGAACCTCCAAACCTGATGCAACCTGATGAAAGTGTGTGTCACACACACCCTGCGCTCGCACACACGTGATCCGCTTCACAATCACTTCTCTCTCTGGGTTTACCATTACAATAAAAACATGTAATAACAAAAAAAGTTTGGTGTTGTAGAGTGTGTAAAGGTCCTTCATCTGAGTCTGAAATTTTTGCTTGTTAAAAAAGTCTCGTTCACGTTGTCAATCACGTTATTTTCTGTGTATATCCATAGCAAGCATTTTAAGAGGTGTTTTTTTACAACTCAGAGCCACCAAAAACTGTTTTTGAAAATGTAACAGAATGAGATGTGTGTGTGTGTGACAGGCGCAGCGCCCGTGAGATCGTGTGTGTGACTCCAGCAGGACTGGGTCCAGGCGGGACGCCGGTGATGGTGGATATAAACGCCAGCCGAGCTCAGAAACCCAGAGGTGAAGTTCAACTACACGGAGGATCCCAGCGTCCTGAAGATCGAGCCCGACTGGAGCATCGCCAGGTGCGTCACACACACTCACACACACACTCACACACACCCTGACCTGCTCCTCTAGGCTTGAAGCGAGGGTCAGATGAGAGGAAATGAAGAAGTCCGCTTTAGTGTGAGTGTTTGCAGCTCCGTCTCTGGAGGCTTGAGGAACATCACATCATCAAACTGATGACAGAGAAAAGCTGAACACAGACCAGCGCTCAACCGTGAACAGAGAGAGAGAGAGAGACAGACAGAGAGGGGAATGAGAGAGATTTAGATTTAAATCTAGATTTTGATATTAGAAGATTTAAAGGAGTAGTTCGCTTTTCAAAAAACTTTGGCTGATAATTTACTCACCCCCATGTCATCAAGATGTCCATGTCTTTCTTCTCTTCAGTCGAAAAGAAATTAAGGTTTTTGATGAAAACATTCCAGGATTTTCTCCATATAATGGACTTCAATGGGGTTCAAATGGTTCACGGTCCAAATGAGAGTTTCAGTGCAAACTGTTCAAAGGGCTTTAAACGATTCCAGACGATGAATAAGGGTCTTATCGAGCGAAACGATCGATCATTTAATAAATAAATAACAAAGTTTAAGTTTTATAAGCTCAAATGGTCGCCTTGATCTGTTTCGTGACTCTCCTGTTCAGACTCGTTCATCAAAATGAGCGAGATCTTTTTGGAGTCATGACTCAAAGGGTCCTTGATAAGACCCTTATTCATCGTCTGGAATCGTTTAAAGCCCTTTGAACAGTTTCCACTGAAACTGTCTTTTGGACCTTGAACCGTTTTCGTTCCCATTGAAGTCCATTATATGGAGAAAATCCTGGAACGCTTTCATGAAAAACCTTAATTTCTTTTTCGACTGGGGGTAAGCAAAAGGTTTTTTTTTTTTTTTTAAGTGAACTACTCCTTTAACATTTGTATTGACAATGTTTACTTCAATGTAAAAAAAACCGAAGCTACTTTATTTTATTTATTTATTTATTTATTTTAATAATTATGTACTTATTTGTAATGTATAGTGCTATGAATGATTTTGGCATTTCTTTCACCATGCCAATAAAGCTATTTATATCTTGAATCTTGAAATAAATCTTAAAATAATTTATTTTAGGGGAAAAAAAATCCCCGACATTCCCTTGTTTAAGATGTTGTGTAAGCTGATGGATGGCTAAGAGGAAATGTGTGTGTTCTTGAGTTGACTCTGTTGTTTTCTCTCTGTTAGCGGTGGAACCCCGTTAACGGTCACCGGCACAAACCTCGCCACCGTCAGAGAGCCGGAGATGAGAGCCAAGTACGGCAGCGTCAGTGCCGTCAACGTAAGTGTCTGACACACACATTCACCACAACATATCAGCACTTCATGCTCTCTACAAAATACACTACCGGTCAAAAGTTTAAGATCGGTAAGATTTTTTATGTTTTTAAAAGAAGTCTCTTCTGCTCACCAAGGCTGCAATTTTTTGATAAAAAATACACAAAAAACAGTAATATTGTGAAATATTATGACAATTTAAAATGACTTTTTTTTATGTTAATATATATTAAAATGTAATCTTATTCCTCTGAAAAAAGCTGAATTTTTCAGCATCATTACTCCAGTCTTCAGAGTCACATGATCCTTCACAAATCACTCTAATATGATGATTTTATGCTCCAAAAACATGTATGATTATTATCCATGTTGAAAACAGTTTTTTACATTTTTATTTCAGGATTCTTTGATGAATAGAAAGTTCAAAGAACAGCATTTATTTAATTATAATCTTTTCTAACATTATAAATGTCTTTACTGTAACTTTTGATCAATGTAACTCATCCTTGATGAATAGAAGTATTGATTTCTTATTTATTTCCCCCCAAAAATAAAATACAAATTCTTACTGACCCCAAACTTTTTAAAGGGTCGTGTTTTAATGTAACAAAAGCTTTCCATTTCAGATAAAAGCTGTTCTTTTGAACTTTCTATTCATCAAAGAGATCCTGAAATAAAAATGTCAAAAACTGTTTTCAACATGGATAATAATCATACATGTTTTTGGAGCATAAAATCATCATATTAGAGTGATTTGTGAAGGATCATGTGATACTGAAGACTGGAGTAATGATGCTGAAAATTCAGCTTTTTTTCAGAGGAATAAATTACATTTTAATATATATTAACATAAAAAAGTCATTTTAAATTGTCATAATATTTCACAATATTACTGTGTTTTTTGTGTATTTTTTATCAAAAAATTGCAGCCTTGGTGAGCAGAAGAGACTTCTTTTAAAAACATAAAAAATCTTACCAACCCTGAAACTTTTGACCAGTAGTGTATATCAAAGGCAGTTTTTTTCTGAAACGCAGCTGTGTGGCACTCCTGTAGCATCAGCGGTGGTTGTCATGGTAGCGAGGGAAAGTGACAGTCGCCCAGCCAATCAGTGCATTCGTTCCGAATGTTAAGAGTAGCTGTTTATTGCAGCACTGAGAGGACTACATGACACTCTCCTTTCAGAGTACTTGCGTAAGAGATATGTATTGGTATATAAAGACAGTTTAAACTAATTTGGGTAAAAGTGTTTTCAGAAAAACCTGCCTACCCTGCCTTTAAAGAAAGAGAAACATGCAAATCATCATGTTAGAGTGATTTCTGAAGGATCATGTGACACTGAAGACTGGAGTAATGATGCAGAAAATTCAGGAATAAATTACATTTAAACATATATTCACATTTGAAAAGAATTGTAGTAATATCTTCAACAGTGTTTTTGATGAAATAAATGCAGGATTGTGAGCAGAAGACACTTCTTCAGAAACTGTGGCAAATCTTCCAGAACTCCAGATTTGTGAAGTTCACTGTATAGACTAGTTTCCTGGTGTTTTCAGTCTCTTCTGAGCTCTAAAGCTGCAGGAACAGGAAACAAGTGTGTTCAACCGAAGCCCTGTGTGCCTGCACATGTTTTTCTTTGCGTCTGTGACATTGAATCACCTTTTCCCAGTTTAACCTTTAAAATGACGGGATATAGAACAAGAAATGTCTCTATAAAGCCCAGAGAAAGTCCCGCAGGGCGAACATAACCTTTCCTCCTCCTTGACCTGCTCATCTGAACGGCTCTCGCTGCTGTTTTCCTGTGCGCTTAACCAGCGTTAGTCTCTCTCTCTCTCTCTCTCTCTCTCTCTCTCTCTGAAAATAACAGGAGCAGTGCATTGGCTATACAAAGTTGAGTCAGAATGAAGTTGCTATTTTTTTTTTTTCAAACATGTTGCAAGCAAGAATATTGATTGATTTTGCTTAATACAAGCATATGGATGATCATATTACTTTTGGAGGTATTGGGTGTTGCTGTGAGACTTTGTGCTCTGTGTTTATGTTTAGATTTTAGGTTTTAGATTTGGGTTTTTTTTAGATTTGCTCGTATTATTTATGCATATTGTAATTTAAATATACTGTGAAATGTATTTGTATTAAAGGTTTGTTAAAATTCAATCTCTCTCTCTCTCTCTTACACACACACACACACACACACACAGAACTGTACTGTGCTGAACAACACTGTGATGGTGTGTCTGGTGCCGTCCGTGGCTGGTTCTGAAAGAGGTTTCTCAGAGGTGGGCAGCGGGCCGGATGAGTTCGGATTCATCATGGATAACGTTCAGACGCTCCTGGTAGTGAACGAGACCTTCAGTTTCTATCCCGATCCTGTGTTTGAACCCTTCGGTCCATCCATGCAGGAGCTCAAACCCGGTTCTCCTCTCATACTGAAGGTACTGCGGGATCTCATTGCACTTATTCTGTGTTTCTTTATTCTTGACTTAAGGAGGTAGTTCAACCAAAAAAGAAAATTAGCCCATGATTTTTGATTTAAGTCCATAAAAGTTTATCTATCCATCATAAAAATGCTTCTATCCATTATAAAGTGCATCTGTCCATCATAAAAGTGCATCTATCTATCATAAAAGTACATCTATCCATCATAAAAGTGCATCTATCCATCATAAAAGTGCATCTATCCATTATAAAGTGCATCTGTCCATCATAAAAGTGCATCTATCCATCATAAAAGTGCATCTGTCCATTATAAAAGTGCATTTATCCATCATAAAAGTGCATCTATCCATCATAAAAGTGCATCTATCCATCATAAAAGTGCATCTGTCCATCATAAAAGTGCATCTATCCATCATAAAAGTGCATCTATCCATCATAAAAGTGCATCTATCCATCATAAAAGTGCATTTATCCATCATAAAAGTGCATCTGTCCATCATAAAAGTGCATCTGTCCATTATAAAAGTGCATCTATCCATCATAAAAGTGCATCTATACATCATAAATGTGCATCTGTCCTTCATAAAAGTGTATCTATCCATCATAAAAGTGCATCTATCCATCATAAAAGTGCATCTATCCATCATAAAAGTGCATCTGTCCATCATAAAAGTGCATTCTATCCATCATAAAAGTGCATCTATCCATCATAAAAGTGCATCTATCCATCATAAAAGTGCATCTGTCCATCATAAAAGTGCATCTATCCATCATAAAAGTGCATCTATCCATCATAAAAGTGCATCTATCCATCATAAAAGTGCATCTGTCCATTATAAAAGTGCATTTATCCATCATAAAAGTGCATCTATCCATCATAAAAATGCATCTATCCATCATAAAAGTGCATCTATCGATCATAAAAGTGCATGCATCCATCGTAAAAGTGCATCTATCCATCATAAAAGATCATCTATCCATCATAAAAGTGCATCTATCCATTATAAAAGTGCATCTATCCATCATAAAAGTGCATCTATCCATCATAAAAGTGCATCTATCCATCATAAAAGTGCATCTATCCATTATAAAAGTGCATCTATCCATCATAAAAGATGCATCTATCCATCATAAAAGTGCATCTATCCATCATAAAAGTGCATCTATCCATTATAAAAGTGTATTTATCCATCATAAAAGTGCATCTATGCATCATAAAAGTGCATCTATCCATCATAAAAGTGCATCTATCCATTCATAAAAGTGCATCTATCCATCATAAAAGTGCATCTATCCATCATAAAAGTATTTTATGAAATTTTGAGAAATTCTTCTCTACAGTTTCAGCTTCTCTACACGTGAAACTGCATAGCAACACCCTGGCAACCATTCACAATCACACCAATACCATTTAGCCAGCAGGTTTTGCTTAGGAGACCTCTCTCCCTTAGATCCGGTGCAGTGGTGTCAGTGCTCCTGTCTCTCACTTCATGCACAGCGTTAAACAATTTCAGAAAAATTACATGCATCGGATTATCTGCGCAATTCATTTTCACATGCAAAACCTTCTGGGTAATATATGCAATATGAGCTGAGTCTACGTGTTAAATGGAGCCCTTCAATATCACACGTCTCTAAATGAAGCATGTAAATATTTCTGCATGCTTCTGCCTCCGGGTTTCGCCATCCCACAAACCCCTTGGACAGAGAGGCAGTGTGTGTGTTGAGCGAGTGATGTGTAGAAGTCACGAGGAGTTCAACCATCCTGGTTCACAAGTGTTATTTTAGTGTTCTTTATATACTATTACAGTTTTGAATTAGCTTTTTAATTCATTTTAATTTGTTTTTAAATATTTCTATTTAGCTTTAATTTATCTTTAGTTCAGTTTTAGTCATTTTAGGACTGGGACTTTAACTTATTTTATGTCAGGGAACATTTTTTATAATTTTAGGTTTTTTATTTAATTTTTTTAAGCCCCGCCCCAAACTCTCCACCTGCTACATTAGCCACACCTTAAACGCACGCTATTGGTGGAGCAGAAAAGAGATTGACAGAGACTCAGTGTTTAGATGGTTAATTGATAGAAAATTAATGCATTCTAGTACAATGCAAATACATTAAAGAACCATATATGTGTACTACTGAGCATTAAACTAGCTTTTTGGGGTTTAAAATTATCCAAAATAATTTTGAACGATGACAAGCTGGAATGAAAACAAGCTGAAACACTGGTAGATTATTTTTGGATGATCTTCTGAATATGACTATATGATACAAACTCAAAATAAAGCTGTTTTTTTTTTAGGGCAGGAATCTGATTCCTTCGGCTGCTGGCAACTACAGGCTGAACTACACCGTCCTGATCAGCGACAAGCCGTGTGTGTTGACCGTGTCAGAGACGCAGCTGCTGTGTGAATGGCCAGATCTCACCGGCCAGCATAAAGTGACCGTGAGTGTGTTTCAGTACACTTCTGCTCTTTCCCACGACTATCACACCGTCTCGTTTGTGGCTCTTCCTCTCATTCATCGGTGTTTCAGTCCATGATTCTCAGCATCAGATTACTGAGGGAGTTTCTCTCGGGGGGTTTCCTTGTGTTTTTTCACTCTGCGTTTGTAAAGAATCTGAGAATCTGATCTGTGTTTACATGTAGTCATTTTTATCTTTAAATAGCTGTCTTTATTTGCTGAACATGAGTGTACGGCAGCATTATTAAAACATTGCGGCGATGTTTTTTCCCAAGCTGTCTGCTCTATTTCTGAGACGAGTCTGATGGGAGAACGGCAGCGTGTTTGACCCACATGTTTGTCCTCGACCCGTATGGAAGCTGTGACGACTAGAGGATAAAACTAGCCTGTCTGACCCCGTTAGCCCCTTAAACCCGGCTAAGTGTGATCTATATTATTAAGACAGCTTTATTTAAGCTACAAGGATTAATGTGGTGCTGTGAGGTGCGTTCACAATGGGATTGTGGGATAAAACGTAATCATAAATGTTTTAGGAGCTCATTTTAGTCTACTCGTAATGACAGTCTTGGTTACTTGCACCAAAAACAGTCATAGTTTCGTTTTTCATGATAAAGTCACCATGAAATCCCACTTGACTGTTCTTGTTTTGAATGTTGTTTATTATAAATGTTTTATCGGGGCACAGTATTATTGTTTTAAATTCATGTTCATGGGGCGGCAGTGGCTCAGTGGTTCATGTAGGTTGTCTACAAACCGAAAGGTTGGTGGTTCAATCCCCGGTTCCATCTGTGTCGAGGTGTCCATGAGCAAGACACCTAACCCCAGCTGCTCCCGACGAGCTGGATGGCGCATTGCATGGCTGCCGTCGCCGTCGGTGTATGAATGTGTGTGTGAATGGGTGAATGTGAGGCAATATGTAAAGCGCTTTGGTGGCCATTGGGTCTATGAAAGCGCTATATACCATGTTCCCCATTTACCATGTTCCTCATAATCTTGAATCAGAGTAACTTCCTCTCACAGGATCTCTTCTCTCTCTGATGATGAGGGCGGGGCTATAACCTGTCACTCACTTGATGACAGGTTATAGCCAATGGCAAACCACAAACATCCAATCATTCCAGACACAATGAAGCCCCACCCACATTTGTTCTTCATCCAGAAGAGTTTCATAAACATCACAATAGAAAAGAATAACGCAACTTTCATGCTGATTTTAAACAGGCTGCTCTTTTATATTTAAATGAGCTCTGTCCTGATTGGCTGATGTTTTTGCAAATGAAATGAGGAGCTGTGTTGGACAGTCATGTGTTCATGAGCTCATGATTTTGCTGTTTAGTTTCAGTACTCTTTGTGGACTTGTAAAGGACTTGTTTCCGTGCACTGACCACTTTGACACCTGTCAATCATCGTGTGACGTGCTCACTGTGTGTGTGTGTGTGTGGCGCAGATCCTGGCCGGAGGTTTCCGCTACTCTCCGGGAACCCTGCAGATCTACTCCGACAGCTTGCTGACTCTTCCCGCCATCATCGGGATCGGGGGAGGAGGAGGCCTTCTTCTGCTCGTCATCATCATCATCCTCATCGCCTACAAGCGCAAATCCCGGGACGCGGATCGAACGCTCAAGCGACTGCAGCTGCAGATGCACAACCTGGAGTCCAGAGTCGCCCTGGAGTGCAAAGAGGGTAACACTTCCTTCCTTCCTTCCTTCCTTTCTTCCTGCCTTCCTTCTCTTCCTTCCTGCCTTTCTTTCTTCCTGCATTTCTTTCTTCCTGCCTTTCTTTCTTCCTTCCTTCCTTCCTTCCTGCCTTCCTTCCTGCCTTTCTTCCTTCCTTCCTGTCCTTCCTTCCTGCCTGCCTTCCTTCCTGCCATCATTCCTTCTTGCCTTTGTTCCTTCCTGCCTTCCTTCCTTCCTTCCTGCCATCCTGCCTTCCTTCCTGCCTTTCTTCCTTCCTTCCTGTCTTCCTTCCTGCCTGCCTTTCCTTCCTGCCATCATTCCTTTCTGCCTTTGTTCCTTCCTGCCTTCCGTCCTTCCTTCCTGCCATCCTGCCTTCCTTCCTTCCTGCCTTCCTTTCTTCCTGCCTGCCTTCCTTCTTTCCTTCCTTCCTGCCTTCCTTTCTTCCTTCCTGCCTTCCTTTCTTTCTGCCTTCCTTCCTGCCTTCCTTCCTTCCTTCCTTCCTTTCTGCCTTCTGTTCCTTCCTGCCTTTGTTCCTTCCTTCCTGCCTTCATTCCTGCCTGCCTTCCTTCCTTTCTGCCTTCCTTCCTGCCTTCCTTCCTTCCTTTCTGCCTTCGTTCCTTTCTGCCTTTGTTCCTTCCTTCCTTCCTGCCTTCCTTCCTTCCTTCCTGCCTTCGTTCCTTTCTGCCCTCCTTCCTTCCTTCCTGCCTGCCTTCCTTCCTTCCTGCCCTTCCTTCCTGCCTTCCTTCCTTCCTTCCTTTCTGCCTTCCTTCCTTTCTGCCTTTGTTCCTTCCTTCCTGCCTTCCTGCCTTCCTTCCTTCCTTCCTTCCTGCATTCCTTCCTGCCTTCCTTCCTTCCATCCTTTCTGCCTTCATTCCTTCCTGCCTTTGTTCCTTCCTTCCTTCCTGCCTTCCTTCCTTCCTTCCTTCCTGCCTTTGTTCCTTTCTGCCTTCCTTCCTGCCTTCCTTCCTTCCTGCCTGCCTTCCTTCCTTACTTCCTTCCTTCTGGTCTTTCTTTCACACTTTTTATGCTTTTTAATGCTATCTTTCAATCTTCTCTTTTGCTCTTTCTCTTTTGCACTTTTCTTTCATGCCTTTACACATTCTTTCGCTCCCTCGCTCATTCATGCTTTCTTTACGGCTTTTACACTTTCTTTCATGCTTGATTTTACTCTTTCTTTCTTTGTCCTTTTGCTCTTTCTTTTTTCGCTTTCATTTTTCATTCTTTTGCTCTTTCTTTCTTTCACACTTTTGTGCTTTCATACTTTCACATTTTTTTCATGCTTTTTCATACTTTTTGATACTTTCACTCTTTCTTTTGTTTTCTTTGTGCTTTCTTTCGCTCTTTCTCTACTTTTGCTTTTCTTCTTTTGATCTGTTACTTTTGTTCTTGCTTTCTTTTTCTTCTACACTTCCTTTCACTCTTTTCTTAATATTTCCTTTGGCTCTTTGTTCTTTTTTTTATTGGCTTTTTATCCGTCCTCTTGTTCTCTTTCGTTATTTGTTTGTTCTCTCCATCTCATCACTCTCCTTCAATCCTTTTCAATTGAGTTCAATTCCATCCTACTCTTTCGGTTTGCTCGCTCTCTCTCTGATTGGCTTTGTTTTCTCCGGTCTCCTGTTAGCGATGACCTCACAATGCACACATCATTTATCATACACACACGTGCGCACCGAACGCCCGTCTCATTCCCTCCGCGGTCACAAGGGCGTGAGACGTGTTCGCCCATTATCTGTCTCTGTCGGGCCCGAGGTGACGACCCTTGTCTGTCTCCAGACTTGGAGAGAGGGATGAGGACAGGGAAGAGAGGATAAAAGAGATGGATAGCGGGAGGGGAGAGTGACGGGTCACTGATAAGTGATGAGGCGTCCTCCAGGATGAATAAAAAGGCGATAAATAACCACATAACATCCAGATTGATCAGGCGAGTGACAGACTGGAACGGAAGCTTGCGAAGGAAAGCATGTTGCTTGTTTAATCTTGTTAATAAGCATAACTTTTTCAGTGTGTTACATGGTGTTTGGTACTCACACCATATGTAGCGTGGTCTTAATAAGTGCAGTCCTCCTCAGTGTAGAAGCTGTCAATCATGATGTCACATTCCCGTTTTTATAGCATCAAATTAACTATCTAAAGACGATTACTTAAATTTACATCAGCGTGAAATAAAACTACCTAAAATGACAGAAAACATCTTTGGAAAAAATTAATTTGAAGTGTAATTTGATTTGATTGTTCATTAGACTTCATGATGAGGATTTTGATTAACTCCCGGTAAGCCAAACAATTAGCGAAGATCCGCTGCTCATGTGACGGGTAACATTACGAATTATAACGTGAGACTATAGAAACAATGACAGACATTAGCTTCGGTAAGGTTAGCTTCAGTAAAGTTAGCTTCAGTAAGGTTAGCTTCAGTAAGGTTAGCTTCAGTAAAGTTAGCTTCAGTAAGGTGAGCTTCAGTAAGGTTCAGCTTTCAGTAAGGTTCAGCGTCGGTAAAGTTCAGCGTCAGTAAAGTTAGCTTCGGTAAAGTTAGCTTCGGTAAAGTTAGCTTCGGTAAAGTTAGCTTCGGTAAAGTTAGCTTCGGTAAAGTTAGCGTCAGTAGGGTTAGCTTCAGTAAAGTTAGCTTCGGTAATGTTAGCTTCGGTAAAGTTAGCTTCAGTAAAGTTAGCTTCAGGAAGGTTAGCGTCAGTAAGGTTAGCTTCAGTAAGGTTAGCTTCAGTAAGGTTAGCTTCAGTAAAGTTAGCTTCAGTAAAGTTAGCTTCAGTAAAGTTAGCTCTCAGTAAGGTTAGCTTCAGTAAGGTTAGCTTCAGTAAAGTTAGCTTCGGTAAGGTTAGCTTCGGTAAGGTTAGCTTCGGTAAGGTTCAGCGTCGGTAAGGTTAGCTTCGGTAAGGTTAGCTTCAGTAAGGTTAGCTTCAGTAAGGTTAGCTTCGTAAAGTTAGCTTAGTAATCCAGGGCACAATATAAACAAGATCAAAATATTTTTTGTCTCTCGCCATTGACACAGTATTTTCCGAAATAAGGTCCCATGGTGAAGGGGAGGGGCTTAGGCTCTCTATGAGCATCTACTTCTGACTGACTGAATATCGGATCAGAATCCAAGAAACCTGTTTTCTTCTGCTTTGCATGACGCTGAGATTCATGGTTTCTCTGACTCTGTCTCCAGCTTTTGCCGAGCTGCAGACCGATATCCATGAGTTGACTCAGGATCTGGATGGAGCTGGAATACCGTTCCTGGATTACCGCACGTATGCCATGAGAGTGCTTTTCCCAGGAATAGAGGACCATCCGGTGCTGAAGGAGATGGAGGTACATGCGGACAGCTTTAACCCAGGCTAATGTTAGACCAGAGCAGAACTAACCCCAGACTAAACCTGGTTTATTCTCCACTGCCGTCTCCGGGTGGAGTTTGGATTTCACCCTTTGGCTTGCTGAGCTGGGGTTTTAAAACACACATTCAGGAATATTCATGATTTGATAATAATTTGACACTATTGTTTTCTGTAGAACTGCTTTACAGCTGAATCTGAGATTTGTTTTATAATTGATCAAATACTATTTTAATATTGTTTTATGTATAAAAACTAGTTTTATATTATTGTTTTTGTTGGTTTATTGTTCATTTTTTTACCCTATTATTTATTTATTTATTTATTTATCCTAACCCTTTATTGTATTGTATTTATTTACCTTTAGCCATTTATTATTATTTTTATTTATCCCAACCCACTTATTATTATTAGGGCCCAAGCCCTGAAAGGCGCCAGAGCCCTATTGTTTTCCTTCCGATTATTTTTTTTTTTTTTTTTTTTTTTTTTTTTTTTTCTTTTTTTTTCTTATGTTCGACTATTCGGGCACTTTTGGGGCCCTTAACATGCTCCGAAAACTCTTGAAACTTTGCACACGGGTCAGAACCCGCGGCCATCAGAGCCGGGCTGAAGCTGGTACCCGGGCGTGGCAGGGCGGCTCGTCAGCGCCCCTGGAATGGGGTCCGAACACCTGGTCCATAACTCAAACACACTTGCATGTAATAATATGAAACTCGGTACACATGTCGATAGCAGAATTTCATCTATACCTCGTGTTCTTACTTTTTACCCCAGCCCAACAGGAAGTCGGCTATTGAGGTTTTTTTGTAAAACACACGCAATGAACTTTTAAATACTCCTCCTGAGAGCTCTGATCCAAATTCGACGAAACTCGGTCAGCGTGAAGTCAAGACATTGAGGATGAAAGTTTGTGTGGGATTTTTGATATCTCGAACGGTTTGGCCGTGGCGAGGAAACGAAACTATGGCGAGAAACGCTGAAACAGGAAGTGTGTCATAACTTCAGCATACATTAACTGATCTGGATGAAACTTCAGCAGTGCGTTCGCTGTAAGAGGACGATCACATGGATGTGACTATTGTGAGTCAAAGTTATAGCGCCACCAACTGGCAGCAGGAAGTGTGTCACTTTCAAAATGCTTTGAAATCACCCTCTTATTTTTACCCGATTTGCTTCAAACTTCATCTGTATAATGTAAATACACGGCAGATGAAGACCTATGAATGGATTCTTGATATCTTTGAAACTGTTGCCGTGGCGACGCATCAAACTTTACCATTCTTTTAGGATGCATTCTTTTAGGGATTCGAACATTTGTCCATAAATCAAACACACGTGCATGGATTAATATGAAACTCGGTACACTCATAGATCACATCAGGCCAAACAACTTTCGTGCTCTAAGTTTTACGACAGTTCAAACGGAAGTCGGGAATTATGTTTTTTTTTTTTAAATAAATGTCCTGAGAAAAACATCAAATTACAACCCATGCTGTTACCAATCACCACCAAACTCGGTGTGCATGAAGTCAAGACATTGAGGATGCTAAATTCCGGACGGATTTGTGATATCTCGAACGGTTTGGCCGTGGCGAATTTTTTTGACTAAAAAAAGGACACATAAAGTGTGTTATAACTTGGTTAGTTTTACTGACAGTTACAAAACTTGCCGTGTATATTGTTCTATTCAAGCCAAACAACTTTCTAATTAACAATAATAAGCTCAAACCCACAGAAAGTCAGATATTGTAGTTTGAATATGATCATGCTCTTTCTGAGCCTGAGTCTTTCTTAGTTCTCTCACACACAAGTCTGTGTGTGTGTGTGTGTGTGTAGGGAGGGGCTAGTTCACTGTGCGTTGCTGCCAAAAAAAGAAAATAAAACCAATACAAATAAACAATATCTAGGCACATACAAAAAATAATTAATTAATTAAATAAATAAAGAGAGAAAAATGGTCTATAAAAATATATTCCTGTAGATGTAATCATTTTTCAACCCAAAAATTAATGTTCCTCTTCCCTGCTCGACCTCCAGCAGAAATAAATCCCTTATTCAGCCTGAGCTAAACTCAGAATAACGGAACTGTATTCAATATCTCCAGGTAAAAACAGAACTGACAAACGTTAATGTAAGTTATGAAACGAATGATTTTGAAGGCAAAAGTCCCGCTGATCTCGTTGATTTCGTTCAAAACTCTGTGTGAGAGCATGGGGCAGCTGTAGCACATCGTCATGTTTTGCGGTGACTGTGTGCTTCTGTCGACAGGCACTCTCGAATAAGCGAATAAAAACTTATGCTAGAAATATGACGAGACAGACACGACATTGTTGGAACTGAAACGCAGTTAGAACCTGTACAACAGTAGCTAATTGAGGTCTTCTTGAGGAAAGAAATAAGGATGGATTTTGTGTAAAGAATAATCTGTAGTTTTGGTGATTATAATGTTTTTCCCCGTGGTGAATATGATTTTCTTCTTAATTTTTCTTATAAATTTATGATCGAAACTTTTTTTTTTCAAACATTCATACTATTGTAACGTCTGAAAAGTTTGTAGCCCTTGAACGACAAGATAAGGGAGGCTCGCGTTTCTGAACTTATAATCGGATTCGGAACGCAAGAACCAGTGTACAAAAGCACCAGCCGAACTCACGCGCTCGTTTCTCTCTACCGGTCCTTTCCCGAACTCACCGCATTAATCCAATAACTGCAGTTGCAAAATAAAAACAACAATTATAGAGAGGCTTTGCGCTGATACACTATTAAAAGTTATTTATTCAGGTTGGACAGAAGGCCTAGGTGTGAAATGCACGGCCCGCCCTGGTTCCCTGAGAGGGAAGGAGACGCTGCGATTTGAGAGCGCGGTGGGAACGCTCTGACGTGATTACGTCGTGAAGCACATATAAAATCAGTCCAATGGAAGCCCGAAACGTCAATGTGGTTGATGTCATAGACCAGGGGCCTCATTTCTAAAACTTTGCGTAGGATTTGCGTCAGAAGTGGCGTACAGATGAAACATAGGACGTGCGTACGCACAGAAATATTCAGATTTACAAAACCGTGCGCACGCACATCCTACGCATTTTTCCCTTAATAAATCACAATCAATTCTAAATGTAGCGTAGCTTTTGCGGCTTCATGTTACGCCCATAGTTGTCCATAAATAGTCCGTGAAACGCCCACAAGTTAATATTCATTGATTGCGAAATCATGTTAAAGCTGCAAAACCTAAGATTTTTGCATTAAAATATCCCAAAATCACAAGGCCAGTGTTATATATTTAGTTAAGATGATAACTTACAATATTCCAAATTTTTCAAGCAATGTTTAAATCGCGAGAAAATTTAGATTTTAACCAAGGAAACGGAGCGTGTGAGCAGGGGTGAGCTGGGAGTCGCCAGTCAATCGCGTCATATTCGCGTTACCTCGGTTTCCGCTCGTACTACGTGTAGTCCTGGACAAATGCGGAAGTTGTAGTTGTGCGTTTGCGTCCATCAAGCAACAAACGTCAGCTTGTTTCGCGCATTTGTAATGGAATGGTGCACATTCTGGTGCATTATTCTTTTCAATTATTCTCGGAATGTGAACTGTTGGCTGTAAAGGGGGTCGCACACCGGACGAGAAAAGCCGCGCCACGTCTGAGGACAAAGTCCAGTATCGCACACCGGACGGAGAAGAGCCGCGCCACGTCTAGGACAAAGTCCAGTATCGCACACCGGACGCACACTTTCTCATCAGTATATGGCCAGCAATATTGTTATGTTTAATGACATGAAAGGAAGATAATGTCTGTTCTATGTTATGATTGTACTGTACAATTAAATACAATCGTTGCTGAGTCTGCAGTCTGAAAATTTTACCTCAGAACATCCGTTAACTGAATGAATTGAGAATCTCACCTGAAAAATCTAATAACATCAGTAATTGTCATTCAAGCAGCTGATTTCTGTAAATTAATGCAAAACTAAATGCATATTGCAGCATAGGGCGAAGTCAGGATCCATTAGCAACGATTTGACTTCAAACCCTCTCCACCATAGCTTCGTCCCAGTGACTCGTACAGTAACATCTGTGATAACTAATTTACTTTTAAACCTGACTTTTCTTGCGGCTATTTCAGTTTAATGAAAAACAAGCATGTCATTAAATCGCAACATTTATAGAAATTCGAACTTTACCTCATCCATGACAACTAATTTTCAATTCCCGTCTGACTGATTTATCCACGGTGGAGTTGAAAACAACAGTTCCCATCATTCCGCGTTCCTCCACGTCGTCATCAAGCAAAGCCGTTGTTGTTGTTTTGAATGTAGCGCCCTCTAGCAACATGCCAATCTTAGGTATTGCACCTTTAAACACAGAGAGGAATTTAAAAAAAAAAACGTAACTTCACTCAATGTGAAGTAGAAGTTATCGTTGGCGAGGTGGAAAAGAGGAGAAAATGTTGTTTGGAGGGCACAGCGTGGGCATTACTAATGCCAAAAAAGCACTTGAGTGGCAAATGGTTGCAGACGTCATGAATGCTGTAGCCTCACAACCTTGGACTGTGGCCGAAATAAAAAAGAAATGGTCGGACATCAAAAGTCGAGGCAAAAAAGCGTCTAGTCATTAATTCAATCAGAGAGGTGGCCAAGGAGTTGGGTGAAATCAAGACTGTCCTAACTGAAATAAACTGCACAATGAGGGAATTCTTGAATAAATAATATATTTTTCCACACCTTTTGTTGGGAAGATGACGCGTTCACTCCGATTTCTTCCATTTAATCGCCACATCTTCTGAAGAGCGCAAGATCAGCTATTGTCCGTCATTACGCATTGTGATGGGCATTTTATTTCCATCCATTTAATTCTGCATCTGATAACCTACAGATGTCATTTATAATCTACTTGGAAATGGGAAATAGTTCAGCGCAAATGTAATTTCTTGCAGCTTTCTGAATGGGCGAGACATACGCTACATTTATTTTATCAAAAATAAAACAAACTAAAGGCAAATGCATGAATACCATGATTCCGTAGCTGATGAAGACATTTTTACTATGAAAACAACTTTCCCCAAGTGGACAAATACATCTATCTATTTATCGATCTATCTATATAGGGTATCTCCCTAATTATCTATCTATCTGACTGACTAGCTAATTGCTATATCTGCTCCGTTAGACAGACACATTGGCGAGAATATCAGTTTTGTACATTATTTCGTTTTATTTTATTTATGAGGATGAATTGTATAGCCTAACATGCCAATATTATTGCAGAACATATGTCACTTTTTGGAAATATGTGTTAATTTGCATTTCTGTTGCAGATCGATCAAACGGTGTTCGTGTAGGCTGTTAATTGTAAGACTTGCTTTGTGAAGTCTTCGTGTTATTTACTGAGAGGCAGTATTGCCATTTATTTTACACAACCGTCTACAGTTTCACACACTTTCACGTGTTTTTTCCAACTGCCGACGCTGTCGCCATTTCTCATTTCACCCATTTTCCCGTCAAGTTTGCTTTTTATAAATACCAACTATTGCGTAGAGAGCGGCGTACGCATTATTTTGTGCATATGTAACGTTTATAAATGAGGCCTCAGGAAACTATAAAGCACCCCTGAAATCAGACCGCACAAGCTTTTAAAAAAACCTGAAGCAAGTCGATCAGGGCATGCCGGAAGTATGGCAGGCAAACGCAGCATCTCGTTCCCTCTCAGGGAACCAAGGTTACATATGTAACCTGAGACGTTCCCTTTCAAGGAAACTCCAGCTGCGTTTGAGATGTGGTGGGACAATTTAACACACCCTTGCATAAATAAATTTCACCTTTATTGTCAGCCGCGCTCTCCCCTGTCCCCTGAACGAGCGGTTGACTTCCTGAGTCTATGAAAACACTCCCTCAGAACCACGTAGCGGGCTCAGATTGGTTCGTTGGGCCGGTGTGTTGTGATTGGCTAAACTGTCGCTCACGTTGTCTGGAAGATTAGCGACCATGACCTTTACGGGCGAAACGGGCGGGCATGCCAAATGTGGATACCATAGATGGTGGATACACGTAAATAATGATGTCGAGACTGCAGTATCACAGAGGCAGAATCAGACCGAGAAGCGCGATGAATCAGTCACGAACCTCACACACACGGCTCTTAATAAAGGTTTCTGAATGATAATTTGCTTCATGTTTTAACTTTATACATGTTTGTTTTACACAATAGCATCTGACTGACAACGATAGCAACTGACTGGCTAACTAATGTTAAACACAAACAGCGTTTGCAGGTTTACGTTCTTGATCAAATCGAAAATAAAGTCATAAAGCATATAACGTTATATATGAAAAATACATTTACAACATTAGTACTTATACAAAATTCAGGTCCATAATGTTTGTACGTGTTTGCCGTAGACACAAAATAGCCTAACTAGTAGCCCATAAAGCCTACAAAGCCAGCACTGGCATTTGAAAAAAAAAACAAAAAAAAACACAACGCTACGTCGGGAATTATACATGCAAATACATTTAAAATGATGAAGTCTTAGCCTACTTACAGATTGTGTCCAACAACTGCTGACTTTTAACTGCTGGTTTTAAAGTTGGATCTGCTTCATGATTTAGAAACAGTTTCTTGTTTACGTTAATCCAGTGTTGAACTCGTGGAGATTCTGGAAGCTGTCTCTCGTAAATGCGCAGCACAGAGAGCTAGATTACGATCGTCACTTTCAGGAATATAATCAAACACAAAATGTATCCATTGTTGTCGAAGTATAGTGTCCGTGGGAAGCCCGAAACACAGAAGACCTGACAGCTGCGTGAACACAACTCACTTGACGCATGCCCTTTCCTGCATATTCCAGAGGGAGGGGTTGATGCAAATGTGTGGGTTAGTGATGTACCATAACCCAGCTGTAGTCCAAATCGAGTCGTTTTTGTAGGCAATTTTACTTCCTGATTTTTAAAAGACGATATCTCTGCTTACACTAAACTTTCAGTGCTGCAACTTTGCAGATACTGTTCATGCACCAACAACAACATTACACACTATTTAAAATGAAAAAAGTGAAATCGCAGTAAACCGGCCCTTTAAATTAAAAATACTGACTCTGAAAAACTGTTATATACTACATCTTAAGGGGGTCGCACCGGACGAGAAGGGCAGCGCCAAACACATTATTCTCTATGAGCGTACACACACTGGTGACGCCATTCGCCGTCTGTCTGCGGCGCCCAAGAATGAAATGATGAATGATGTAATTGTCCTCTTGAAATGTAAGATGTAATTGTACTCCTAGACTTAAAGAAATACTCCACTTTTTTTGGAAATAGGCTCATTTTTACAACTTAGGGTTAAACGTCAGGGTTAAACATTTGAGTTTTACCGTTTTCGAATCCATTCAGCCAATTTTCTGATATTTCGAAAAATATCAGTAACCAGACAGTTTCTGGTCTCCTTTTTGGTCTTCAGTTTCTTGACTTCCATTGTATATTTTTTTCATGGAAGTCAATGAGACCAGAAACTCTCTGGTTACTGAAATTTTTCTAAATATCAGAAAATCGACTGAATGGATTCAAAATGGTAAAACTCAACTGTTTAACTTTAGGGGAGTTGTAAAATGAGCCTATTTCCAAAAAAGTGGAGTATCCCTTTAATAATACGTGTGATTCGTAAAGGTTCCTATGTGTCAAGACTAGGTCTCAGCTCCTAAATGATATAAGAGTGCTGGAGAGGTATCCTAACCTAATTAGGAGTAACAAGATAACAGCAGAGAGAACACACACTTTCTGAAAAAGATATAATGTATTGGAGTTATGTGTATATTATATATGATGACAGGGAGTTAAATAAACAATACAGTCTTGATCGTAAAGGTATTCTTTGTAAGAAATGTAATAACTTATCCCACTCTACAAATCAATGCTCTGACTGCAGTAATGAAAGAAATAATGACATTTTTAAATATGAAGCAAGAACAAAACATTAAACTTAGTGAAGGTTATCTGACCAAATTATTACAGCTACGGGTTTTAGAAAAACAAAATAGCTCACAAGAAAAAAAATGAATTGACAAACAACATGATCAGTTATTAAAATGTCAAAATGTCGTTGCATGTGCGCATTATTTTGCATGTTTATCACAAACAAAACAATTTACTAAAAACATAACTACACAATATGCTTACAAAATCCTAAAAACATTTTTAATAATGTTTGGATAAAGGGTGAAGATGTTAATAATGTTCCTGGGCTGGTCAACACTTTTGGCCACTGCTATGTGGCAGTTCATTGACTTTCCAGCTTATCTTCAAACCATGCAGCAAAAGCAAGACACTTTTATGAGGATTTCAGGCTTCCCTGGAGTTCTCAACACTTCAAGTGGCACTTCAGTCAGCACATGAGAATCAGTCTCAGACTTTGCTGAAAGTTGCTTTTAGGTTCTTTATAAGGGTATCCTACTCTTAGACAAGTCATACTTTTTACTGAGAATTTTTTGACACTTAAAGGGTTAGTTCACCCAAAAATGAAAATTAAGTCATGAATTACTCACCCCCATGCTGTACCAACCCCGTAAGATCTTCGTTCATCTTCGGAACACAAATAAAGATATTTTTGATTAAATCTGAGAGCTGGATCACTCCTCCATAGACTGCCTAAGGGACTGACTCTCGACGGACCATAAAGTCATTAAAGAAAATGTTTAAATATTCCATGTGCATACAGTGGCTCAATTATAAGTTTATCAAGCGATGAGACTACTTTTTTTGCGAAAAAACCATAAATAACGACTTTATTCGGCTATTCCATTACTTCCTTATGGGCGCATCCGCGAGAACTGAGATGAGGACGTTCTTCTTCGAGTACTTCTTGTTACCGGCTGCTCACTGCTTAGGAGTACTACCGCCACCTACCATATAAGATGATGTGCTGATATAGCCGGAGCGCCTTATATATGGATCTTATCTTATATGGTAGGTGGCGGTGATCTCCTAAGCGGTGATATTTAAACATTTTCTTTAATGACTTTATGGGCCGTCAAGAGCCAGTCCCTTAGGCAGTCTATGTAGGAGTGATCCAGCTCTCAGATTTAATCAAAAATATCTTTATTTGTGTTCCGAAGATGAACGAAGGTCTTACGGGGTTGGTACAGCATGGGGGTGAGTAATTAATGACTTAATTTTCATTTTTGGGTGAACTAACCCTTTAAGTCAAACCTTAAGACTATTCTTACGAGCATTTCAAAGAAGTTTTATACATTGCAAAATCTGCTGAAATTTCTTGTCCTAGCAGCATTTTCCCCGTTGTGTTTTCTGCCAAAGATTTGTTTAACCATGTGTTGTTTAACCAAGTCACATCTGTCCACTGTGCTAAGCCTTGACCTTTATCTTAGTAAGTAGCTAAATGAGAGGTTTAAGACCGGACTATATGTTGTGGAACAAAGAGTGTCGTTGAGGCTTAAAAGATCTCTGATGATTAGTTAGGCTCTTTACTACACTAACAAACTTAGAAAATATCTAGTTAATCAAAAGCGACAGTGAAGACATTTATAATGTTACAAATAATTTCTATTTCAAGTAAATGCTGTCCGTTTGTACTTGAAGAGTACTTGAAGGGTTTATTTGCACTGAACACAAATTTGCTTTCTTTCATCATATTCTGTGTTCATCTGCTTTTCTTTAGTAGGCATTATTAGTATGGTGGTTTACTAAGTTTGATAATATCATTTATTTCCATTAATATCAGTCTAATGCATTAATGTTTCAGAACATCCACGAGGAGGCGGGTTTCGTGACATCATCATGCCGAAATCCCATTTCATTGGCTAGGCGCCAACCAATAACACGGCTCGTTTGAACACCCCGCTCCCGCCCCTCTCTCTCTCTCGCGCGACTGAGTTACAAGTGCACAAATCAGTTTTGCACCTCATATATCGCGAAAAGAGTAGCAAAAGTCAAGGCGCGAAATTTGAACTTGCAGTGACAGATTTGAGAAGTTGCAAGTGCCAATCTGAGGTTGTACTGCGAATTTGAATGTTAGAAGAAGTGCAAATATATTTTACACATTTGTGACTGCTTGTCTGCAGCTTCAGATTCAGAATACAGGTTTGTGACTGTTGTCTGTGAGTGCAAATGTCAGCGTTCAACTTCAGATTTTTATTTTACAGGTTTTCAAATCGGAGCTGTGAGTGTAAATGTTCACATACAAGTACGAATATTTATTGTACAAGTTCTCAAATTCACATTTACGTGCTCTCAAGTATTGCTACTGTTTTACCTTCATAATTGACTACCGGTCCAACACTACGAGCAATCCGCCATTATTATTTTCTCGCTCCGATTTTGTAGTCGAAGCTCAATGATGCATGAAGTTACCCGAGAGGGCTAGTCAAAATGTTGGTTGTTGGGTGTAGTGACCTGAAGCACCTTCAAGGATCCCCACTTCAACAACCTCGGGCAGTATACAGAAGGGTTTGCCGATCGATGTCTGATCATTTAGCTGCTGTGTTTCCTGAATGCTTTCTAAACGTAAGTTATCATTTTATTATCAATACAGATTTTTAGTGGTAAGTTCAGACCGCAGTCATTTATCTTGCCAGTGTGCTTGTTTTAACAGAGAAATAGTCGACTTTCACTAATAACACAACATAGTTAACTTACATAACGTTACCTGCTTCCATATGAAGACGGTTCGTCGTCGTCATATTTTTCAAATCGCTCGCTCCTGGCTCGAATATGTAAGGCTTGGTGGGAGCAACTCTTCCGTTGTTGACATTTTGTTAACGTGTAGAATAAAAATGTTCTTTGAAGCTATAGTAATTGTATCTCTTATCAAACTACAATAATGGCCAACAACGCGAAGAGTCGAGTCTCACCATGAACTCAGCGACCTGGAGAGGAGGCGGGGTAAGACAGTACACCTTTTTATTTAAAGGGGCCGCATTGGAACGACTTGCTCACAGGAAGCACATCAGAAAAGGGGTAGAAAAGGGGCCTGTGGAGCTATAATAATGAGAAATTCAGACCCAAGCATTGCAGTTATGCTTTATATAGACCACAAATGTATGATTTATAAGTAAAAATGAATGATTTAAAAGCATGATATGTACCCTTTAAATGGCAATGAAGATTAGCTATTAATTGTCATTTAAGTGAAATTACTGAACTTAAATATACAAGCTTGATAAAAATGGTCATTTTAGAAGAAAATTTCAAATGGCAATTAGAGGCTTTTGCATCTGAACTCTTCACTTTCTATTAATCAAAGAATCCTCAAAAAATGTAGCACAATTCCCACTAAAAAGAGGACCGGAGACTGGAGGAATGATGCTGAAAATGTACCTGCTATTTTTGATGTATTTTTGATACAATAAATGCAGCCTTAATACTGAGCATAAAATACTGATAGTTTGTGTACATAGTCTACTGACTCCATTATCCTGCATATTACAGTACATGGTTATACCAAATAACTTGACTCGAACTACACCCAAACTCAAGTTTCCCTCATAAAGAGCCCAGGCACTTCTCACCAGGCCGCATCTCTGTCAAACGTACACATTTACACTCTGGTTTCATCATGGTATTGTGTCAAGGCTCAGCTCTCTCATATGACACAAAAACTGTAACCCTGCTGAGCTGAAAGAGAGGTTTATAACCCAACCATCCTTTCAGAGTCTCCCATGATACCTGTGGTTAAGAGTAAATAGCAGGGGGTCACTGGAAGCTGAAGGTGTTTTAAGTCGAGGTTGAAAGACAGTTGCAACATGGGCAATTGACATGACGATTAAATCCACTGTTCTCAAAGAATAACGTTTTTATATTTTCATAATATGGATACGCAGCAGTTTTGTCCATAAATACTAAATTATGTTCTTTATTGATGTTGCTTCATTTATTGATTTCTTCTGCTCATCCAAGGCTGCATTTATTTAATCAAAAATACATTAAAATCATTAATATTATGAAATATGATTGCAAACAACAAACAAACCGTTTTTTCTATTTTTCCTGTGATGGTAAAGCTGCATCACATTATCCTTCAGAAATCATTCTAATGTGCTGATTTGGTGTCTCAAGAAACATTACTTTTTATTATATTATTATTCATATTATTTTTGTGGAATATGTGATGCTTGCCGATGTACTCATAATTCACCTCACTAAATAAACATACTAAACAAATTTTAATTAAAAATGTCAACAAAAAAAAAATCTTAACTCAGTATGAAAACCATTACAGCTATGGAATGTCCTCATAATGATAGGTGTACCAACGTGTGTGTGTGTTTGTGAATCGACTCTTTGAAAATAGGTCATTTTATGGAATGTCATGGACTACAAATATTCATATACAAATCTATTGCAGTTGCTTAAATCCAGTGTAAATCCAAAAAACAGCTGTGCAATCTGAACCCTTTTTCAAAGGATTTCAATGTTCTTGTTTTCACAGGAATTTGTAAGCATGTCCAGAAAGCTTCTGGATGACCATGAGCTCCAGGAAAGACTGGTGAGAAATGGAAAGAATTACATTAGAACGTGCCACAACCCAGGAAAGAGAGAATAACCTATCAGAAACTGGTGGAGACTCTTCATTGACAGTATGATGGGATTAACATTTGTCTCAGGTCTTTCTCTTTTTTTTTTTTTTTTTTTTTTTTTAGGGCATTGGAGTCTGTATTGCATATTTCAATGGAAATGTAAGCCTCTCCCATGATTGTAAAGATAACGGTGGCAATTTGTTTCTGGAAAATACTGTATATTTATAGGAAATGTTGACTTTCACTAGGTATGAAAGGGACACACATTTTTCTCTACATATACTCATTGCTTAAATTGCAATGTATGAGGTCTTAGAACAAGGCCTGGTTTTGGAGAATTGTGCATTCTTGTTGTGTCTACAGATAGCTGTGTGTTTGCCACCTTTTGTTTTGTCCTGATGCTTGTTGGTAGTGAAGAATGCATATAAAAGTGCAATGCCAGTGTGTCTACAGCAGTTGTTACTACAGTTTTCTGGGTTAAAGAATTGTGTTGACATGTTCTAGAAAGAAAGAGTCCTCCTCCAAAGATGATCTCAGCTTGAATCAAACAGACAGCTTGCATTCATGTGTGCATATGTAATATGAAGGGACAAACTAGACATATGACAAACTAAAAATGGCTAAAAATTACTATACTTGATTTCTCGAAACAAATGTAAAGGGAATAGCATTTTCCGGAGGCTTGTGGGAGGATCCACTAAAATAAATGGATCCAGTTTCAGAGGTGCCACATCCAGCTTGTTCTGGCACAAGTTATGCCCCGCTTTTAACTGCAGGAAAAAATAAAAGCTTTAAAATGTCAATCTCCAGAGACAATTATCTTTCAGTCATAAGCCGATTCAGCTGCCTAACTCTCTAAAGCTCAAATGAAGAACAGTGATGTTCTCACAAGATTGTTCTGATAAGCACATTTTAGTCTTGAAAGGATTTTTTAATTTATTCATTTGTGTATGTTTGTTCAGGGATTAAGGTTTGTGTTTAAAGGTTTTGCTAAACAAATGAAATATTTATTAACTCTCATATCTTAAACCATGATTTTGCATGATCGTACCTTTGTTTAATTTTATATATGGACACAATAAAATGAAATATAAACATTTGTATACAAATATCTGTTGATTTTCTAGTTCAGCTATAAAGATAACATAATTTACATCAGTAGTGGACATTCTCATGGACATTTTTTGCATGTGTGGTCTCCAATGTTTGTTAAACCATGGTAAATTGTGGTAACATTGGCCAAATCAAACTTTGTGGTTGTGTGGGGTTTTTATTATGACCAGTGACCATTTACCTCTACAACTGGATTTACCACAAATGTGTTTTGCCCGTATTAAAGCCTGCAAACACTGCTTTACATTCAAGTATTGAAAGATCACGGATTACAAAAGATAAAAACTCCCATTCACTTATAATGAAATGAAATGGTTTCTATTTCTTATTATAGCACCAAGCACTGAATACATGGCTTTATCATGTGGCTTTTTAATGGAAAAATGAAACAATCGACTGTACATACAAATGCAGGGTGGTAAAATATCTTCAAAAAAAGTGAACTGTTATCTATACAATAATCACATGCGTTTTTGTATAAAAAATGGAAGGATGCAGAATAACAAACAAAGATGCAAAGATAGTGACTCTGTTTGGTTCTAAAGATTGACAATTCATCTTAAATCTTTACATTTTCTCAATGAAAACCTAGGTAGACAAAAAATGAATTTGGCCAGTTACCTCAGGGTAGTTGTTGTTTGGGTACTTTTAATAATAATAATTAAAAAAAATAATAATAAAAAGATTGTGTTCTCTCCCTTTTACCATGATCACTCATTGAGTCAGAATCAGTTTAAGTCTTTCAAGTCACACCTTGGCCATATGAAAGCCATGAAGCTGGACTAATTATCTTGACCATAATCCTGTGTAGCACGGACCAACAAAACAACTTTCCCAAAGAAAGAAGGCATTCGGGTGATGGTATAGAGCAGGGATGGGCATCTTTGGCCCTTCATCTTCAAGCATCCCCTAAGGTCCACTGTCCTGCAGAGTTAAGCTTGAACCCTAATCAAACAAACTTGAAAAGTTTAACCAAGGGCTTCAGGAAAACTTGAAAATTACTGACAGGGGGGTTTGATTAGGGCTACAGTACTGAACACTGAGGGCAAGAGATGCCCACCCCTGGTATAGAGATATACTGTACACTATGGATGCATAAATCAGGCTGCATGTAAGCCTACAATCACAGTTGTTGCAATGACTCGGCAGCTGACACCTCGGGTGTCATACAATTGTCCTGCTTTCCCACCCAGTTAATGCCATTTCCATTCTCTTGTGGTAAAGTTTTGGGAGAAGTTTGTTCGATCCAAGGATGTGAAGGTGGTGAACTGGACTCTTTTCCTCTTACTAGTGGGTGAGTGTAGGGACTCACTTCGGACTGGTCTTGCTGCAAGGGATCCTACACACCCAACACCGGAGTCATTTGACACAGAAGACACCTGGCAAGAGGTCCTTCGAGTGAGAGTGCCACAGGGCTCTGTGTTGGGTCCTATATCGATTACAGACGTGTTGTGAGCATCTTGCTGTAACGGATTTCCAGTGACGTTCATAACTAGCTCAGCATCTGTTCCCAGCCATACCCAGTCATGACGGTGACCAGTATGCTCAGAAACTTGAGCAGGTGTCTGCTTGTGCCGAAATTTAACCAAGTATGATACACAGTTTATCATAAACACTAAGATAGCCAAGCAGAAGACTCCCAGTAATGCATACATCCCGATCTCCAGGTCTGTAAGTGGGACGGTTTGATAGTGGACCCTCAATGTCATCATCATTATCATCGTCATCATCATCATCTCCATAGTCATTTTTTGGCTCCTGATTGGTGGTTTCCACTTGGGGAGGGTAGTTATTGTAGTTCACTAAGTTCCCAGAAGCCTTCCCAGTGCTCAACATTGAACCCTCAGGAACTTCATTACTACTCCAGGAAATTCCTGGGCGATCATCGCTGCCAGCTTTTCCCGTACTAAAGAAATTTCCACTGTTTAAAATATTACCAGGTTTACTGACTCCAGCAGAGGCATCATTAGCTCGTCCCATTCCTAAATCATTTGCGATGCTACCAATGGTCGAGTCTCGTGCTGTTGACTTGGCTGTGGTGGTGATCTTCATCAAGGCACTATCCTCTTGATCAGTCTCTGAATTTCTGCTCGAAACCTGTTCTGGCTGCTGCAGCTTCTTCTCAGTTTCCGCTTCTTCAACTCGCTCACTGCTGTTATCTTTCCCAGTGACACCAGCAAATAGTCCTGTGCTGTTTCCTGTGTCATTATTATTGATACTGCTGTTTTCAGGACGTCTGCTGTTTGTCTGGAACTTTACAGTTAAGCTCCCGCTGCCAACAGCTAAAGTGCTTTTACGCTTTGATTTCTGACAGACCTCACAAATGGTCATCTCAGCTCTCACCAATGTTCCTTGGCCTTCACCTTCTGCCACAATAGTCATAGACGACTCCTGCACAGAGACCACGCCCTCATCCAACGACGTCACAGCCAAGCGATAGTGAGTAGGGTCATAGATGTCCAGGGGAGTGAGGGAGCCATCGCTAAATTGTAGCCAGGAGCTCAACACTGCCTCCTGCAATCAGAATAAAATAGAATTTTGCATACTAAGTAGTGGGTCAAATAGGAGATGCTTTTAAACCCAATTACTTTTTGAATACAATTGAAACTTTTCATGCTAAGTACACCAAATGTTCATGATTGGCAACCATATATTTAAATAGGTAAAACGTTTAAACAGCTTTTGATGTGGTGACGAAATTGGTATAAAAAAGTGTACCAAAATTTCAGTAGTTGGTACCAATACCAGTAATATGTCATTGTAACAACACTAATGCCTGGTTCAGATTACACTTTTTTTTTGTCTGTTACGATAGTCACAGTGTCAGATTACGCGATTTTGACTCCTAAAATCTTGTTCGTGTATCGTGGACAAGAAACATGTCAGACTACACGTTGCTTCATGACCAGTCATCGCATGCCGTCTTCGAACACGCGTGATGTCATTGAGAAGGCGAAACTAGTAGTGAGTGACTCCTGGAAATGGACGTAAACAAACAATGGATCAAGCGGTGAGTGTTGTATTGGCTGTCCTGTGTTCAGAAAAAAAATGTGAAAAAAGAAAGAAAACCCGTCAATGGACACGTTCTTGGATTGCTCGAAGAGGAGAGTATGGGCTTGTCAATTTTTTTCTTTTCGTTTTAACTTTTCGTTTTAACATTAGCACCATCGTCTCTCTTTTGTTTCGCCCAAGTTGTGTACGGAAAAGCTTCTGTGCACCTATTAGTCAACCATACATGTGACGGAACCTATCGTGGACAAGCGTTAAAAAAATTTGCCATGATGTCGTGAAGTATCGCAGACCTGACATAGGTTATCGCCCACTATGACACACTATACGAGATGATACGATTACCGACGCCCATTGTCGCTTCACGAAGCCCCACAACACCCTACGTCAAACGGATCATGCCAAAATCGGGCTAAAATCGTGTAATCTGAACCAGGCATAATATTAATGAAACATCCTAATTAATGTTTACTAATAAGTATTGGGTAGGATTAAGGAATGTAGGATAAGGTCATGCCGAATAACACATTAATATGTGATTTATTAGCACCCTAAACTAAAGTGTAACCATTAAGATTTGCAAAATATAAATGCTTTGGTTATATACCTTTCAAGCAATTATCAAGCAGACAAATCTTTATTTTTAACTTTCAAGCAATTATCAAGCAGACAAATCTTTATTTTTAACTGCATCACACATGCCACAAATTTTACTTAAGCTTGCAAAGTGATGTTGAATGACCTGTTTAGGATTGCTGAGCACTTCCTGTGTGGTTGCCGTGGCGCTGATGGCTCGGTTACTTCCTGTGCTGAGCTGCAGGCTGAGTGTGAGACCACTGACCAACTGCAGCCCCAGTTCAGTGATGGTCACTCGGTCATCCACAACCCTCACCGTCTTCTCTGCCAGGATAGAGTCTGACAGCGGAGAAAGCACCTGAACAAAGAGAGATGCCTGGTTAATAAGGCCTGCATGAGATCAATATCGATTTATTAGTAGCCTGCCTGGTGCATTACACTTGTCAGATGTGGACCAGTCTCAACAGATCCAATTGAATTTTACCTTTAAAGATGTGGTGCCCACATCTTGTCCTGACAACACTCTGCCTGCCTGCAGACGGGCAATATTCAGGGTCCTCCACCTTCATGAAGTACCGTACAAGCCTAGTCACATCCACCTGCCAGTCAGAGCCCAGGAAGAATGCTTGTGGCTCCCAGGGGTCTGATTGCTCTGCCACAAAGTGGGTGAGTACTGGAACCAAAGCATGCTGGAACTGCAGCATACAGCCCCGGCCCTTACGCTCTTCCTCACTGTTCCAGCCGGGTTTGCTGTCAGGGACATACAGGCGTTACTGATAAACCACTTATTCATAGTCATGTAACTCCATCTGTCACCTTTCGTTGTTTTCATAACAGCTTAGATAAGCCCTCATTTGGAAAACAAACCACATGCACACATTTATATAATTCAAAACAGTGGCGAGCGAGCACATATCAGACACTCACTTGATTGGATCTAACTGTGAATTAATGAGGGGATGTTTCTGTAATCCATTATGCAATAGTATTTAACCCACTCATAACCTTACACAATCGCATGAGCAATTGTTCCACAATTCATAATCGACTTGAACCTGTCTAAAAATGGATTTGCAATTTGAAAGCATTTTCTGGCTATAGAGCTGGTAAGTCCTAACCTGTCCCTAGCCAGATGAATTTCGCTCCGCCTAGCTCCACTCATCCATCTGGAACCGATCCATTGAAATGGCGTTTCAGAAGGCTGGGCCTTATCAAAAATCCTTGCATATGATTGGATAAGCCACTTGTCTGTCATCTTTATCGACGTGCTATTTCAACCACTCACACTGAAGCCAACCCATGACACTGATGAGAGCGACGCAGGAAAAAACAAAACAGAACAGCCGACGAACGACTACAAGCCCTCTTTAGACGAACGACTTGCTGAACTCGGTTTAACATTGTTACAAGTTCAGGTAAGATCAGTGTCGGATATGCAGTCGGTGCGTTCGCTTGATCGGCAGACTCGAAGATGCTCTGGCAAATTTTAGAGGATGGCAATAAAGCAGAAGAGGAACCGCTTTCTGAACAATCATCAGTCACTTTGTCACTACGTCACATCTATGAAACTCCCACCCTGCGTCCTGATTGGCTAAACCATAAAGTTGGTTGGAGAAATCACTCTCAATGGAAGAGGTTCCAGATGGATGTGAGTGAAGGTAGGCGGAGCTAAGCGGAACGACGTTCATCTGGCTAGGGCCAGGTTAGGTAAGTCCCGCCCACCCGTAAATCTCCGAGTGGACCTCTAGATTGAAAAAGCGTCAATGCAAGTGAATGAGAGAAAATAATTATTTTCTGATCCCGTTTGAATTGTGCCATGAATGTAACATACTATGTTGTCTGTGAATTGTTTACATAATTTCTCATGTAACGAGTTTGACAGTATATTGTATGATTCTTTGGCTAGCAGTTGTGGAATAGACATAACGAGAAAGACTACACGTCGCATATGTGACGTTGCCGCATAACACATTTCCCTCCACAAATCACGGTTTTCACCACGCTCAACTAGTTTGTCCTCTCCCTGAAAGAAGGTGGTGAAGTGCACCAAAGACACAGGCATGTTTAACGGATCCGTGTTCTAGTGGTGGTGACGTATATCAAACACGTCGAAAGAGTTGTAGTCCACAAAGTGCTCTCACATAAAGTCTAAGCGTATGAAAATTTTACCCGCTAAATTGTAGCATTCTTTACACGAAACATTATATAAAAAATTCACAGACAACATATGTTCACATTCATTGCAAAATTCCAACGGGATTAGAAAATAATTATTTTCTCTCATTCACTTGCATTGACGATTTTTCAACCTAGAGGTCCAGCGGGGTTAGCTGAAGGGGCGGGACTTACCCGCTCTATAATGTTGCAACGAGAAACAGCAACAGTTGTAGCAGAAACAGAGTGATAAAATAAAATCAGTAAAATAGATACACAATAAAAACACAGTAAAATAGATACATACCGTCTATATGACTGACCATTAAACCAGCCTTGTGACATGATGTTTTTTCATCTACATTTAGCATTATGAATCGGCATGGTAAGAGGATTTCAAAATAAACAACATTATAATTGGGAAAATTTGTGGATGGCAGGGAAAGAGAACTTAAGTTTACAACTAACTTTCCTGCCCATGATGAGAGAACTATTTTTCAGGAGTGGTTCACTTTAAAAAAAATAAAGATATCCATGTCATTCTTTCTTCAGTCGAAAAGAAATGAAGGTTTTTGATGAAAACATTCCAGGATTTTTCTCCATATAATGGACTTCAATGGGAACCAAACGGTTCAAGGTCCAAAAGATAGTTTCAGTGCAAACTGTTCAAAGGGCTTTAACCGATTCCAAACGATGAATAAGGGTCTTATCAAGCGAAACGATCGCTCTTTTAAAAAATATATAACAAAGTTTAAGTTTTATAAGCTCAAATGGTCGCCTTGCTCTGTTCTGTGCATTCGTGACTCTCCCTGTTCGAACTCGTTCATCAAAATAAACAAATCTTTTTTCCGAGTCATTTGGTTTATTCAACGAACGAAATGAACAAATTGACTCGGAAAAAGATTTTTTCATTTTGATGAACGTGTTCGAACAGGAGAGTCACGAACCCGCATCACAGAACAGAGCAAGACGAGCATTTTATGCTTATAAAACTTAAACTTTGTTATATATTTTGTTAAATGACCCTTATTCATTCTAAGACCCTTATTCATTGTCTGGAATCGTTTAAAGCCCTTTGAACAGTTTGAACTGAAACTGTCTTTGGACCTTTGGTGGCCAGTACATGTCAAGTGCATTATATGGAGAAAAATCCTGGAATGTTTTCATCAAAAAACTTTAATTTCTTTTCGACTAAAGAAAGAAAGACATGGACATCTTGTATGACATAGGGGTGAGTAAAGTATCAGCAAAAGTTTTTTTTTTTTTTGAAGTGAACTACTCCTTTAAGACATTAATATGAATGCTGTCATTGTGTGTTTGTACCTCTTGGTGGACATGATAGGGATCCTCCAGCTCTTGATCTGACTCAGCTCTGGATCAGACACCTCTATATCCAGTGGCAGACGAGGGAACCAAACCTTCATCTCCAGCTGAGCGCTCAGATAACTGTAGGTGAAGTTCACCAGCATCCTCACTCGCCCCTGGGTTTCTTTTCCATTCACGTAGA
The DNA here is from genome assembly GCA_030378365.1 of Hybognathus amarus. NCBI lineage: Eukaryota > Metazoa > Chordata > Actinopteri > Cypriniformes > Leuciscidae > Hybognathus > Hybognathus amarus. The sequence goes on from JAQIUQ010000070.1 coordinate 193,547, forward strand.
CAAAGTCGCATCTGTCAGACACCTGAGGGCATCCAAAATTGTTTTATGTTATTTATAACTCCTAATGCCCAGGCTGTTCACACTGTAGTTTTCATGTTTTGCTGGATTTGACTAGACTTTTGGCTGTGTAAGAGGATTTGTTGGTGCTTAGCCCTAGTACAAATATGCATTTTTGGGACCAAATATACTTTAGGTTCAGATCCGCATTTAAAGTTTTAGAACTACTTGAGATTGAATTGCTTTGAAAGAAAGATGTAGTGGTTGATCTTTGCTAACTCCATGGCCCTTATGCTGCATTTTTGATGTAACCTTTAGGTGTTTATTGTCACTTTTGAAATATAAAGCATGACATCTGGAGTCTCAAAGACACTTAACCATTCAACAATGGGCTTAGCGAATGCACGCCGCCACATGATTAAATCAAACTTATAATTTATGATGCAATTACATTTTAACAAGATTGAGGAAAGCATACAGGGGTGACTTTGAGCAACATCCTGGTGTGGAATAGCAAGTTAGCAGAGGAGAGTATGTCCTGTATTTATGAGTTAATATGTAGTGTTTGTGTCACTACGGCTTGTGTTGATTGGCATTTTTACACATGCACAGCTATAAACACCATGATTACTTACATATACAGGGTTTCACATGGATTGGCAAATGACATGTTTATGGATGCATTTGACGTTATAATCTATAATACCGTATTTATGGTATTTATCCTATAGTTGACTCGCATTTCTATCCACTGCTGCAAATATCTGCAGAAATATGATTAAGGTCCATTCATTTTATTATTTTTTTTTTTTTGATTGATTACTATCCATTTCAAATGAAAAAGATTTATTAGCTCTGTATAAGATATTTTACCATAAATATGAGTAGATTCCATCTGGGCCTAGTAACAGTAGCAGTGAACTGTTTACACCCGGTATTAAGATGTGTTTTAGTTTTGGTCAATCAGATCACAAATAGACGATTTACACCTGGTGGAAATGTAAAAATTAAACGCAAAGGGAGATGATGGAAATACAGAGAACAGCAGCTTTCGTTTCTGCTCTGACAGCAGCAAAAACATGCGTGTCAGAAAACAGGAATGGTGAGAGAACATTGTGCTTGGTACATTTTTCTTCTTCAAATCAAACTTGGGTCTTCAGCCATCAAAGTTTTAAATCCCATCTGGCTACCAGACTTCCCATAATGTTTACGCATTCGTTCTTTGGGCGGAGAGTAGGCAGTCTTTTGTGGCTGTTTGAACACATTCGATCACAGGAGCGTTTACAATGCCGAATGACATCAGCCCGAATGCCTTTTCGACTTCCTCTGGAAGTGGTCGAAAGTGGACAAGCTCAAAAGAGCTTAAAAACAGACCCTGTTTACACCTGTATCTAGCATCATCCACTCATGATCAGACTGACAAAAAACCTTAATACTATGTGTAAACAGGGCCTAAGTTAGAAAACGAATGAATAATTACCAGTAGTTCTAGCAATCACATTTGTGCCGAATGTAATATAAATACTGAATGTAATATGCTGTACTGTAAGTATTGTTTATGTGTCATATTTTTATGAGATTTTTAAGTATTTTGCTTTAAAGAGCAACATGCAGGTTAGACACCCCTATATAGCATAGTGTATGTTGACGATAAAACAACTAGATTTTCTGAACTGGAGTAATATATATTTAGCCATTAACGATATTTTGAGAAAAACTGTGATAAAATAACTCCCGCATCTACGACACACTAACCGGAAGTGACGATCTCCGAGGGAATCTGTTCAAGTTCAAGCTCAGGTTACAATGGATGCGAACGAGGAAACCGCGTTCTGCGATGTTGACGAATATGCCTATGATGACCCACAGGCATATAATTATGAGCCTTCTAGGCGAGATAGAAGTCAGGGGGAGATCGGGGGATGAACAATGGGCAGAAGAGAGAAGTAACGTTAGAGTTGTGGTGTCGAGAAAACCAGTGGCGAATAGGGCAAGTGAGTTCATGTAAGTTAGCACCGTGGCTAACGCTGGTTCATCTACTGTATGGCTAGTACCTTGGTGTTTTGTAATAAATCTGCTTAAGCAAACATACATTCGACTTTGTTCTTGATTAAACATCCATTTAGATTGTCTTAATTTAAGCCAGCAACATTTTGTCTTCTCATATTCGACGCTGACAGTGTTTATGCAGTCCATCCTAGCTGGTTAGCACTATCCCCATTGACTAATGACCATGCCATAAGAACAAATGATACCATTTAAACCGAGTGAAATGTGCGCCACAAACGACCAAATGTGTGTGGTAACAGACGCGACAGTAAAGTCTGTTCTCTTCACCTGCACATAACACACCCAAGACCAAAAAGCCTTGTTTTTCCTAGAAGGAAAATGATGGATATGATGTCCTGACAGGCTGGAATTCGTGCAACAAGCACAAACACAATAATTTACCATTATGGCTTCTCTAAAACTCAATCTAAAACTTTCTGTCTCTCACTACTGCTCGAACTACATCAACACCCAGCAATGAGAAGCGTACCGCGAGCTCATTTGTTTTCCTCGGGCGACGTCATATGACGCGTTGCTTGCGGGAAAGACGTATTCCAGAGCCTAGCGCATTTTCATCAAAATCTCGACATCAAATGAGATTTCATTAGTAATTTTTACATACGTGTTTTTAAAAGACCTCTGAAGACAATTTAAAGTATTAATTCAGAAATAAATTTAACCTGCATGTTGCTCTTTAAAAATAAAATGAACAGTTGGATGCTGTCTAGAATGTAAGTTTGTGCTAGACAGCAAGTGAAGCCTTTGTTTATGCCTGATACATTCACTCTGATGTGAAGCGCAGCACACCCATCTCAGAGGCTCTCTCTCGCTCCCTCTCTCTCTCTCTCTCTCTCTCGCTCCCCCTCTCTCTCTCTCTCTCTCTCTCTCTCTCTCTCTCTCTCTCTCTATATATATATATATATATATATATATATATATATATATATACACTAGCATTCCAAAATGACAGGCAGAAGCATAAAACAGTAGGGAGAGGAAGTTTACAAGAATAAATTTACATTTACCTACCCAGGTAAAATATTAATAGTTTACAGGTACAGAAACTGCATAACCTGAGGAGACAGTGATGGATAGATGGCCTGTCTCTTTTTTAGAATAATTCATTCCGATTGGTCAGCCATGTTTTACATTTTTTATCTTGATTTTCCAAACGGTCCAAATGAAAAGTGTTTCTCTCACTCCATAATTGGTGCATTTCACAAATTCTGTTGTTACCAACATACTGTACGTCATACTTCTTTTTGTTTTTAGTATGACATATGGACTAGTTTGTGTTTTTCTAGTTCGAGTTTGTGGTTTTAAGTACAATAAGCTACCTAACATGCAGTACATTCTAAATCTTGTCATTCTTCCAATATATATATACAATTTTCATTGTGTGTCTTTTACTTTGTCCAGAGAAAGAAAGTACTGTTTTTGAAGAAAGCGTTTGTGCGAATGCTCCAGTTTCCCAAGGGAAGCCTGTAATAAGATATAACAGGGAGCCCGCAATGGGATTAAACATCCATACATAAAGCAATACAATGGAGAACAAAACTTGCGAAGCAGTTCTCAGATGTCATGTTTGTTATTGTTATTAACAACAATAATCTGACATTTATCGATCTTGAACCAAATAATTAGCAGAAACTTTTACTCTGCTTGTTGTAATTAATGGCAGATCTGTGTTTGAACCAACGTGGTTCAAAAGAAAGATGTGTGACTTCTAAAGTTTTGTACCATTGTGAAAAGCATCCCAGATTAGGTTTCTCTCATTGCTGAGGTAAAGTAAAACACAGAGTGGATCTGGAGCGGAGTGATTATTGAACACATCCGAAATCGCATACTCTCTTGATTGGGTACATATTTTGAATAAGTGATTACTTCATGATCGATAAAACTGATATAGTATGAATGCGTGTAGTATAAATGTAAGACATTCGCCATGTTGTCACTATCACATGATCTACCAGCATCAGTTACGCTTCACTACCATTCATAAATCCTTTCCTGTGGCCTAATATGATAGAAATGTGTCCATCTTACGCACCCTTCAGAATCTTGCCTGAAGAAGTAAGTCATCTGGGTAATTGGGGCATATTTTGCCACATACAGTTTTTTGCTTACTATATAGTAGGGAAGTGTGTGATTTCGGATGCAGCCACCGAGTGAAAGAGGTCATCCCGCTTCACTTGTATAAGGGTTAGTGACATATAAGGATTTTCCACAGGACAATTTTAAAATTCTAAAAAGAAATATCTTTGCAATTGTTCAAACATTAAGCATGTTGTGTACACCTAAATTCATTTTAAAAATTGAATATAAGTGATTTTAGTGTTTTTTCATCTAGAAGAATTGTCCGTAGCCTTAAAAAATGTCATGTGGTGCGACCGTGATTTATCTTAAAATTTATTAATTTCCTTAACATGCTCAAACATTATTTTACAAGTTCTTAGTAAGTAAAGTGTTTAGAAACCAAGTATTTGCAATTCTTTTGAGTTTTTGTAAATAATGATCTCATTTTTTGTTCTATAATTTCTGAGTTGCCTTCTTAAATCTAGTTAACAGATTTATTTTTCCTATAAATCACACAAAACTGATAGAAGTGTTTTAAAAATATAATTTACTAAAGCATACTGTATCTGTGATTCATATTTCAGCCACAGAGATAAAATATTTTTAAATATGATTGCTTTTATTGGTCGCACCACATGACAAGTGGTCGCTCCAAATGACACGAAGACCTTATATAGTTAAAAATCTATTTAAAGAGATCAATGAACAATCCATTTTATACAAAAAAATTATTTAAACCAGATTTTATACAAATTTCAAAGAATTGTCTTGAACATAAACATTTGATAAACTTTTTTTTAATAAAAATCACATCACAAACACAAGTGCACCATTTAATTTAACTTGACTTAGAATTTATTTCTAACAAATAATAATGTTATAAGCTTGTTTATCCAGAAAGATTATGGGGTTTTGGTATGTGGGCTGCTTGTAGAGCATGTTGAACTATTGCAGTAGTGGAGTAGATATTCTACTTACAAACATTTCTTTTTTTAAGCAATATTAAATGTTGTTCCAAACCTTATGCTGTTATTGTTTTGCATTTGAAATTCCCGAAAGTAGAAAAATACAAATACAGTACAAAGCACACAGCTATTTATATAAAGCAATTTCAATAAAGTATTCTTATGCCATATGATATCTTTCAGCTTGTGTTCCTCTACAAAAAAACAACAACAGCACATTGGTTTGAAACAACATGAATTTTCATTTTTGGGGAACTATTCCAAACATGAGTCTCATCATGTTTGTTGCTAATGTATAATCTATTAATCTTGTTTTAAGTTTGGCTATATATTTTCTTTTTACTAAGGGCATCAAAGTAAATGCATTTTTGTGTAATTCTAAGAAATCAGGCCAGAAAGCGGTGTTGTCCTTGAATGAGACACGGCTGAAGTTCTTTTAAGTCTCTCATCTTGGCTGTAGTCACAGTATGGTGCTGAGCTGTCCTTTCAGATTAAGTCCTCAACAAAGAGGATCCAGCCCTCCTGAGTGAGGTCAGAGCATGGCTTAATGACTTTGCGAGGACAGTCACAAGAACACTCAGAGTGACAGAGGTTGCATACACAAGAGAAGACTTTGAGATGCACTTTTGAGACCTTCTATCACCGCACATCTGACAGTGGCCCCATTCAACACATTTAGTCTTAACTGGTAAATTACAAGTTGTGTGTGAACAGGACCTGCCGGTATATCAGTTATAGCAATTTTCTGGGATGAGAGGTTGTAATTTACCAGTAACTTACCACTATGATGCTGTGTGTGATCAAAGCATGAGATTATCCAGTATGAGCATGTATGACGTGAGAATTTTTCTTTGGGCCAATCATAAAGCTCTGTCAAAGGGGTTTACAGTAAGCTTTAATTGTTTTTCTATGTAAACATGCACTAGACGGACTCGGACCGTTGACAACATATCGAGACCATGTCTTATATTTTATTCATCAACTCTGCGGTTACTAGGCTACTGCATACTATAGTAACTTCAGGATTATAGAGGGAATGCGCGTGACGTCACCGTCCGGTCACGTGCCTGCAGTTTCTTACAGTGAGTGGCAAAAAGACTGAACGGCTGTATATGTTTTCAGCGTGAATGCCGCAAAAAAAACACAACACATATAAAGTGGGAAAGAGCTTTGCGATTGACTGTACAACTAGATTTGACAAAAAATCGGAGGTATATTTTGACAGACTGCTATAGAAAGAGGAGCAAATGGATCACTGCAATTCACAGAAACAACTGGAAATAACTGGATTTGCAGTTATCATTTGTGTCAATATGCTGAATTTTGCTGTAAAACCATACCCATATATTTTGTATTGTTATATATATGTATTAACAACATCAATTAAATACTTATCATTGCATATTCTGCATTATTGGATGTTTTTAATAAACACTGACCAAAAAAAAAAAAATTCGATAAAGTTTTAGGGCTGGATGAATATATATATATATATATATATATACACTGACATAAGTGATATATATAACACTGATATAAGTGATCACCCGGATTTAGACCTACATTGTATTTATATAAAGCGTTCACAGGCAAATTTGTTTTATGTTTACGGTCTATATTGCTTTTATTTCCCCGGCGTCGAAATCAGGCAAACATAAATGTCAGGCAACATGATTCCTGGCTGCATGTCAATATCCATGGATCACTGGATCTTTAGTAAGTTGTAAGAAACACTACATTGAGTCCAACATTTAGTTTAAATTGATAAAATTGTTCATTTAGTCGCATTTTCGCAGTTTCCCCTATTAAATCCAGTCATGCAGCAGATCTTTTGCCACTCAGTCAGGCTGAGGGGGTTGTTCCGGCGGGAAAGTGACATCAATGCATTCCCTCTATAGCAACCATTCATTTTTCCTTTCCTCACTAGTGTTTACTAAAATGCTAGCCAGCGCCAGCATTTTTTAACATATTCTCAAAGCTTTTATGGTCCCCAGAATACTCCAGAATACCCCCCTTTTATGGTCCCCAGAAAAACACACCAATGGCGGGCACACACACAGTGTTCTGTCAGAAATGATGAAACATTCTGTCAATGGCAGGGAAAACAAAAATATGTCCTGTGTGATTATCCCCTTACGCCTGTCATTTGTCACACCTGGACAAACAGTGAAACTAAAACGCTTCTCATCCAGGTGGATATAGATAACTGTGCAGCATTCAAAGATAAATGCCACTTATTGACATTACAGAGTTTACCAACATTTATGCACTGAATTTGTAAAAACACATATTCTATACCAGAGAGTCAACATGGTAATTTTAAAGTAATGAATCAGGTTTAATGTGTGAACAGGGCTCATGACCTGCATACACAGACACTCCATCTATCATGGTTTTAAGTGATTAAAAAAAAAAAACTGAAAAAAACTGCAAAAAAACTCAAGAAATAGCATTCAAGAATAATTTAAATGTATTGCCAAGAAAAATATTATGGTGTAGCCTTCAAGTAAAAAGTAAAAACATCCTTTTAATACATTTTAACGATTGAAACGTGGGATGGATGATTTCCTTGAAAACCACTCACGTTGTGTATGTCAAATTTCATCGGCACATACAATGCCAATGCAAGAATGCATCATTTCTTTGCCTAATGCAATGCCTAGCAGACCCGCGAAAACATTTCTTTTTTACGTCTTGCAGTTTTAAAGTTAGAGCCGGAAAGCTGTTTTTAAGTGTGGTTAGGGAATTCTTGTGTGCGGTACTTTTTTTGACTGACAAGTTGTATTTCACGCAAATGATTGTCGCCTATTGTTTATTGGGCGACAGAACAAAAATGTTAATATGAACCTTAAAATGACAGTTACAACATATGTTTGTAACAATATGTACATCAGTTACTTGTTAGGTGTTGTTCATAAAAAAACAAGCATTAGATGAATAGTTAGCGTTTAAACTGTTACGTTTCATCCCTCCCACCCAGGGTCGTAGGAGCAATTCTGAGCAAATTTTTTTTGAAAAATAAACCATTAAATGACACTTTCTGGAGAGTTTTGTGCAAAGAAATGGAGAAATTGAGGCTTACCTGATATGTGAAAAACTGCAAGGTTAAGAGCATATACTTTGCATTGTTGTAGTATCAACATGTTAGGGCATTTAGCATTTACATTACTGTTAATCAGTCATGTACTGATTATTTTTCAAAATTGAATTATGTATTTAAAAGTTGCAGAATGGATTAATTGGGAGACTCCAAAATTGGCAGAGATAGGCAGGCAATGCAAAACAAAATCCTATATTGGGAAATAGTGGGGGGACAAAAAACAACGTTTATCTGATCCAAAGTGTTTCATCCGTCCCGGCTCTCCCCTAGGGGATAGATCACTTTGAAATTCATTTTTGATATGTTTTAGCTTACCTCAAGGGCATCCAAGATGTAGGTGTCTTTGTTTCCGTTGTAATCACAGCCACCTCCAAGTTTCTGATGGCGCCGGTGCTTCGGTCTGTGCAAGCGACGGAAACCCCCGGAAGTGATCTCTCGATGTACGTCACTCATTGTTTACGCAGAAAAAAGATTGTAGGTAAGACGGCTGATTAAAATTATACTAATTTGTACTTATCCGGGATGTTTAAACCATTGTAAAAGAAAACAATTACATATGCTCGCGCAAACTCTTCTTCACTTCCGAAGAGATCACTTCCAGTGCTTTCCGGCGCTTGCACAGACCAAAGCGCCCGCGAACTCAAATCACTTGCACGTGGCTGTGGTTACAACAGGTAAAAACTATATAAATACTGTTCGTTTTCTCACACAAACCGCTCGTTTCGTGTCTTAGGCCATCAATGTGTACTTACATTTACGAGTCATTAAATCATGTTTAATTTGGACTTCTCTGTGGATACTCTTTGAGGTGGTGACCATATACCTGCATTATATGACTGTCAGACAAGAATGGTTTGACCTAAAAATATAAAAATTGAAAATACTGCGGATACAAAGACACTGTAGTGAAGTTTTGGATTCAGGTAAGATTTCTCTATCCGGGTCACGGCACCAAATTGTAGTTTTATTCTTCCCCGCAACAGACCAGGAGACTCTGAGGTATCTTTAACGCAGAAGTTCTTTATTGCGTCACTGTAGTCATCTCAAGCATAGTCTGATGTAAAAGAACCTTATATTCTGATTTATACATTTCAGAAGAGGGAGGGATTACATGAGGCTGGAGACACTGAGACAAAGCAAATGCTAATGCATGTGACCCTGGAGCCCTCCAAGGCAAATGGTCTCAGAGCAGGTGAAAACTTTAAAGAAGAATTTTCACACGAAGAGACGAGAAACAGGAAAGATAAACTTTCCCGTTTGGTCAAAGGACAATCAGGAGGGTCACACTGGGAATTCCTACTGTTTTCAGACTTTCTCCATTTAAAACATGAAATTAAACATATTAATAAAATTTATAATCTCACAACACCAACATCTTGGATGCCCTTGAGGTAAGCTAAAACATAAAAAAAATAATTTTGTGTGGACTATCCCTTTAATCATTATTTTCATTATTAAATACACTTATGTGTATGTGTGTCTGTGTGTTTTTGGTAGACACATGATTTTTATTTGTGGACAACTTTTTTGCATTTTTTAAGCATTTTTTTTTTAAATAATGTACTGTATAAATCTATGAAATGATATTATGACAAACTCTTTTATGTGTTTTTCTTTTTCTGCATTATGATATTGTAATTTATCATTTTTTGACTTTATGCCCTAAGAAGAGTTTCAATTAAAACATGCTCATTATAGGAGAGGTGCATTCATGTCATTGTATGAATAACATTTTTTATGTCATTTTGAATAAATTATTAAATCTGGTCAAAAAAAAAGAGCATCACGTTATTGATTTCTTGCTATCTCCCATGCACAAAGAGAATGAGATTTTGATTTTAGATTGATGTGACTTTCAGTAGACTTTACGACTGCTGTATCTAAGCTGAGATAAAGAAAAAATAAAAGGGTAAACACAACTTAATGAACTGTACCTTTAGAACATTTTCATCTGTGGAGCTGCAGTCAGCAAAGTCAGAGACATCCGTGACAGAACCATCCTGTTCAACAGCAATGGTTCGCACAGCCACCGTAACCCTCTTACCAGTCAGCACGGCAGTGTTCAACAGCTCTGTGTCCTGCACAGGGGACAGAGATCAAAGTTAAATGTCAGATCGTGATACTGAGCTAAGCTTCAACTTTCACAGTGGAGGTTAGAGATTTAACAACTACAATTGAAGGTCAGAGATTTAACAAGTTACGTTTACACCATGCAATCTAGTGATGAATGGCATAATACCAGTGCCTTTTTCAACACATTTTACTGGTAGAATAGTATGCTCAGGGACACAAAGGCGGATTTTAGGTTGGAATGGCATGTGTCAATCTATTTAGATAATCTGGCCAAGAGATGCACTACCTGGACTGGTGCAACTTTATGTAATCAAAGTAATTTTTTGATGAGAAGTGAAAAGCAAACACGGATTATTTTATGGGTCACCACCGCCCCATTTGCCAATATTGTCTACAGTGAATGGGAAGCGCCAGCTTAGTGAGGCAAACCTCTGAACTTTAAAGATCCTGACAGATGCAAAATGCCTGCTCATTTAAATGAAACAGGTTATCAGGAAACAAAGGTCACTTAATTTAACTTTATGCAATGCATTAAAAATAAGCATATCAATGTGGTTTTACTAAAAAAGAAAAACAAAAAGGATTTGCCATTACACTTAGTTTGATCAAACAGCATTGTTTTTTTCATGAACTAAAATAGTTAGATTAATTTCTTATCCAATATAATGCGCTCTAAAAATCCTCACCCTCTAAAAAAACACATAAAACCGACTAGACTTTGCAAGGTGCAAATCATGGATTTCCCAGGCTGTGGCACAAACTATTGTTTTTTTTTTGTTTTTTGTTTTTTTAAAGAGGCCAATAAATATACCTTCTATTTGAATAAGCATTTCTTTAGTTCTTTAGTTGCAAGATCCCGTATAAAAAGAAAGTTCAAAGTTTTATTGCCATTTGCAACAGGTACATTTCAGTACAGGTACATTGGAATTATTGTGCGTTTTAGTACATAATACTTCAAAGTTCTTACGAAGCAAACTTTGATCAAGAACATAAACCAATGCCAACGCTGTTCGTGTAGTAGCCAGTCAGTTCCATAATATTTTGTGTAAAACAAACGTGTATAAAGTTTAAAGAAATATAGGCTATGTTTACACGGAAACGATTCTGAAGAGAAAACGCAAAAGTGGCGTTGCGTTATCACTTTTTATTCTGCGTTTAGACGAGCATTTTGTGTGGGAAATCCGCGTGCAGATGATGACGCAAAAGTGTGTGAATTTCAATGTAGTATGCACTCCAGGCGGCTAGGAGTGCATACTACAACAACACCAAGTCCGCGCGCCTGTGTACAACCTTCACTGTCAAGCAGACTTTTGCGTTTTTACCGTTTACACGGGAACGTGACGGTGGAGTGTTTTTAAGATTTCCACTCTGGAGGGTGGTTTCACTTTTTTGCGTTTTTAAGCCTCAAAAACGCCGTCGCCGTGTAAACGAAAGGCACATCCGACAAATATTTTTACGTTTTCACCCGCGAGCGTTCTCGTGTAAACAGGGCCATAGACAAATTACCATTCAGAAACGTTTTGTAAGAGCCGTGTTTGGGAGTATATCCGCATAGAAACTAATATTAATTAATTGAATGTTTACTAATGTCGTTAACAGGTTATGTTAACAGGATGCTGCACATTAGTTGTGTTTGAGGGATTCCTCTTCCCCCTATATAAAGCACTTTGAGTGCAGAGAAAGCACTATATAAATGTAATGAATTATTATTATTATTAATGTAGTTAACTAGACTTTAATAAATGGAACCTTATTGAAAATTGTTTCCGATTTATGTCTCTTGAGTTCAGTGTTGAATAGATCAGCTGTCCATTCATTAAAGTGAATCGGTTCAAATGAGTCATTAGTTCGCGAATCGGACGTTTCATTAACGGACCACGCCATACCCGCTGTGTGATTATCCAGGCAGGTTCAGGACATCGCACAAGATTTGTGTCAACACAGAAAACATTTCATCACTGGTCTGGATCGCATTTCTTTTTTTATTGAAAGTGTGGTTTATGTAATGTCATCTGAATGTGTGGAACAGCAATTCACAACCAGTGGTAGTTCAGAAAAAAGGTCTTCTGACCTTTTACCATCATGTATTCTCAAAGATATTCAGTCAACTAAATTCATTGATATGCTCGAGCACGGGAGAGCAAGGGAGTTTGAAGACGGTGAATGCACGCACGAACCGGTACTTTCACTCTCTTAATTAAACGAGCGCAGAAGTCACTCATCGTCATCTACATCATTCACCGGTCAAGTTTGGCGGGACAAAAATGCGCTTTAGTAAGGCTGACAGAAAACAGAGCGCAAGTTCCAGTCTTGCGCTTGATGTTTAAACTGACAGGACTTGCAAATTGATAAACTCTCAATATGATGGTTAAACTTTGCAATTAATCTGCGAATCACAAGCGTTACGGGCCGGGGAGCTGCTGGCACGCAGCCTACTGATCACGAATCACGGATTAACTCCGATCCCTAGTGACATCGCACATTCTTGCGATGTGACTATCGTGGATGCGCACATCACGATATCGATGTTAAAGTGATAAATCGTGCAGCCCTAATTGGAAGCGTGAAGTATCCAGACAACGTGGACTACACAGTTTAGCTAATCACAACACCGGCCCAAACTAACCAATCTGAGCCCACTGCCTGTTTCTGAGGGAGTGGTTTCATAGACTCATGATGCAAACCGGTTGTTCAAATGACAGAGGAGTAAGCGGCTTACAATAAAGGTGAAATTTATGAAAAATGAGACTTTTTAAAAAGAAAAACCACGAATACATGTTATATTGCACCCCATAAACACAATCATGCAAAGAAAAAAAGCAGTAAACCACCCCTTTAAAGTATACCAAAAGCACATTTTTTCATAAGAGATCTGGCAAACATATTAGGAGTTTTTGGCCATTATCTGTCCTGTGCTGTTTCAGATTTCTGGGATGGTGTCCAGCTGTATATTAGAGCTGCTACAGAAAATCTGATTGATTATGCCTAAATCTGCTCATGTTTGGACACAATCCAAAGGTCAACATGATCTATCTTGCAGATGAAGCTTGTCGCATTTACAAGTTCTGTCACAGTGCCTGAGCCCCTGGTACCCTGCTGGATCAATTCTGTCTTTCAAATGCCAGTGAATAAGTCATGAAGAGTATTTACTGTCTCAGATAGAAACATCTGACAAGTGTTAATTAAATCTAACACCACCCAGATATTAGAATTTTTTATTATTTGGTAATTTTTAATTATTTTATTTAAGTAAACAGGTAAACTGGATACTTTATATTGAAATGGTGTTGTGTTTTCTTGCAACGTATTATTATTAACAGGCCAATCAGATTAGTTCAAAAAGTAAAAAAGAAATGTGGAATATGCACTCTGTAGTGTACAAAATACACGACCTATTAAGTGAACTTGAAGAGAATACACTTTCATAAAATGTTTCTTGACATACTTAAGTACACTTATAAAAAGGGCATTTTGTATTATTACATTTCAAATCACTGTTTTAAACAAGAAGACAATTACAAATACATAATAAATTACATACAAGTTTTCGATAGAAATTACGTCTGAAGTATATTTTAGTTTACCATAGATGCTTGTCTGTACATTGTATATACATTTAATCTAAAATACACTTTAATTTTCAACAGAAATAATGATGAAAACTTCATCAAATATTACAGAAGTAGTTAGATAATAGTGTAATTGTTTAGTTCCGTTCATTGTTAATTCAGTTCAGTTGAATAACTGTTTATCCGTTATAAATCACAGTTATGTAGTTACACAGTTATGTAGTTATTCAGCTCCGAGTCACTTCAGTTTAATAACTGATCAGTTCAATTGCTGGATAATACATGTCCCCAATTGTGCAATTCAAAGGCAACAGTAGCCATGTTTTCATCTACACGTTTTTATCAGAAATTAAGAGATATCGAATGAAAAATGCCTTATAGAAACAGTAAAATTCGATGAAATTTCATGAAAATCGACTCAAATGAAATACGATCAGTCTCATCAGATTTTCTCTTGATCGATATACGGCTAATGCCAATAAAAGCTGATGGAAACGTTATTTGCCGAATAAATAATGAATTGCGATTAAGTTTTATGACCTTTTATGGTTGCAACACGTCAGAAGACGAGTTCATTTCCGGCCAGTCTGTTTGCGCACACATGGCGGATGTCAACAAAGACAGATGTAAGTGGACAAAGCAAAAAAATAAATAAATTAAAAATGCTTCAACCAAAGGGTTATGAACCACGATCTTCCAGAACTGATGGGAGCGCTGTACGTTCCCACACCACAGTCACCTCCGCTGTCGTCGAGCATTTACGTGCATCGGCATCATCATAGCAATGTTTATTGCGTCGCTTTTTTCTTAGGTTAGTTTTGCTTATTTTTACGTGGCTTGGTTGAGTTCTAATGTATAATGTGGTCTGTTATTTCTGGTTAACAGACTGCGGCGCTGCTATAACACACCGTTGTTGCTATCAGCTGGCACATACCGGTAGCAGCTAAGCATTATTAGGCTTCAACTTGTGAAATACTTGATCATTTGTTGGTAGATGGGCGAGATCCGTTTTGTCTAACAAAACTTTGTTCGCAAAAGTTTGCTTGAATGTTGTTCGATTCAGTGCAAAAATGAATGGAAACACCTTAAAATGTCTCAAATCAATTCGATATACCAATTTGATCGCAAAACAGCATGTGACGTCATTACGTACAAGTTTTTATTCGCTTTAAAGCCATTTGATGGAAACACACTTTCACCAGCTTTATTCGCATGTGTTTTTTTAACCAAACTTCAGATAATTCGATTGACAAGTAGATGGAAACATGGCTAGTGGCAAGGAGCCCAAACTCTATCGAGTGACAAATTAAGAAAAAAAGGAAGTGAAAAATTGGAGCTAAAGTGTTTTTTCTGTCTTCCTTTCTTTACAAAGGACATATTAGCGAAGACTTTTTTTACTATCTTTAATGAGTTACCTACCATAACTAGAGGAGCCAGGCCTACAAAGTCCCTCTGAGTGGTGTAGATCCTCATGGTGCCTTCAGACGCCCCCATCATTTTGACTTCATCAGGTAGAGTCAACTCCCACTTAATCACCTGAATCTCTGACTGGCTGCTGACATCCTCCACTTCAAAATCCATCTGAAGAACTGCTAGGAGTTTGCTTAATCTGAAAGAGAGCGTGCCATTAAACACCTCATGCCATATACCGTAAACCCTCTTAATCTTTTGTGATCAAATTGTCAAACAAACTGCATTTGCAAGTTGCTCTGTTTGAACTACTGACTCAGTCAATAACTGTATATTGATCATACCATTGTTGCCATTCTCAACCCACTTGAATAATATGACATTTACGAGTGAAACAGGATATTCAACATAAAAAAATTAGGATAAGATGTGAATTTGTTCATAGAGAATTGAATTGACTGGGTGGTAAAAAGCAAATAGGGTCAATTTAATTTCATGTTGACTTTTAAAGATACAGTACATGGCTTGAGGTATCAACCTTTCAAGCTATCAGCAAGCCATATCTTTTTAACCTCTTAGTAGTGCAATCCCATCAATGCCCTGCATAATGCTTTCAATAGGACATGGGATCACCCGTAATCTGATGCATCTGTTTCAAATCTTAGCTTTAAAATACACTGCTTTCAAGCTCTAGGAATGAACCAAAGAGTTCAGATGGCTTTTTTTGCATGAACAGCTTATTTGTTTTAATGCATCTCTTCAATGGAGCTCTTGTACAGCCAAAAAGGCAATTGTTTCAAAAACTGGGATTGACACAGAAATGACTTTTGAAGAAATCCCTGATAAAATAATCCAGTGATCCAGTGGCTAGTGGGAGCTCATGTGTTTCATAGGACCATAGGATTTATCAAGTATAAAACAGTAAAACCAACAACAGACACTATGGGTGTCAATTAGTAAATTACAGCCAATAGCATTCCACAAACTAATTCAATTCCATTTATTCATGTACATAGAATTATTGGTTATATTTGGTGGTCCCCTTTAAACACTGTTTACTATAAGTAACATTGCACCTACACGCCAACTAACTCTCTTTAGAGTATTAGTTGAGTATAAGATTGTTAGGAGTATAGGGTTAATATAATATGTGTTTAAGGTTATAATAAGTTGGCATGCACTTGAAAAGTCACTTATAGTCAGTAAAATGTCTAAAGAGGATAATCATATATAATTCTTAGCAGATATTAAGCAAACAGTCTATTCATGTAGGTGCATGGTTGCTCAACAAAATGTCTAAAGGGGACCATCAAAATAAAACAATCTATTACTATTCTTTCGATGTATAATTATAGCGTCTTTGGAATAGTGTCCCTTTACACATTAAATCCTGTGATTCCATTGAGTGTTTTAAATCTAGGTTGAAGACCCATCTCTTCTCGGCTGCTTTTAGCTGTTCTTAGATACATGTGGTTTATTTAGTGTTTGGTGTGTTTTATGGTGTGTTTGTCTATAATTATTTTTTGTAAGTTTGGGTCTGTAAAGCTCTTTGGTCAACTTTGGTTTTGTTTTTAAATGTGCTTTAGAAATAAAATGAACGATTGATTGAATATGTTTAATTCACTATTTAAGACAGGATATTGTAATATTAATCCTTTGTTGCTGATTAAATATGGATGTGTCTCATAGGGTTTTTGTTATGCACCAAGTACTGAATCCAACATGTAATAACAATGAAGGATACACCACTTTGCCTCAGCAGCAATATTGAAGAGAGAATGCATTTTTAGTGACACACACAAAAGTAAAAACTCATAACTCCAAAATTATTATAGCAATTGGAGTCAAAACTCAAAAGGTAGGCATTGTTTGATAGAAAACACAATAAAAAAAACATGCACTCAAAGAAATATTACACATATTTCTTATCTGGATCAAACTTTGTGCGATAGCATAAAGTCATCAAAAGTTACAGTATTTGGGACTAAGGTAGCCTTTTTGTTAAGCAGAGCATCCAAAAACCTTTATAAACAAGTGTTTTCAATTTCCAGGAGGATTATCTTTAGATCTAAGTTAAGGATTATGGTTATTATCGTTTTGGGCTGTATTTAATCATGAGAATCTGCCGATTTGGGCGGGGTCTGAGCCGGTCCGCCATGATATTAAGAGACGCCTTCAGAACTTCACAGAGGCGAAACCAAACATTCCAGAAATAGCGAAGAGAGACAGCGCAGCTTAGTATTTGTTTACATTTTACATTTTAGTGATACGCCACAGTTTCTTTGGAAGTTATGGAGAAGGAAGAGAAATGAAAGGGGTTCTATCGGGAGCGACTATATAACAATGCTAGCCAGCTTTTTTTAGAGAAACTGCTTGTCAATAAACTGACAGCAGTGTCAGTGAGCATGATTGACAACTGACAGCACAACAGTGAGCATGATTTCAAAAGAAACACATTTCAGAACACTTCGCCTTTTATTTAACACAAACGAACAGAAATGAATACTCTGTTATTCAACTAGAGTAGATATATCTGTACCACAATGTTTTAAAAATACACTTTTTTTAATGACGTATGACTCGCATTGACAGGGGAATGTCCGATATGTTCGCTTAAGGTTGCACGGCAGGTGCAAATGCACGTATCTGATTCACATCAGATTTATTTCCACATATGAATGAGGCCTGAAACATCAAGTATGATACTCTTGCAGTTAAACATTACAGGTTTGGGGACTTCTAAGTCTTGCATCCAGCCGCAACAGAATTGTTCATAAGCTTCTAATGACTTAAAGCTTCTGAACTCTTGCATTGCAATGTCTAGACAGTAACATACCTGATACCATAAACCAGGAAATTGACTATGTCAGAGTGTGTGAAAGGTGGTAGTGATTTGGGTCTTTCGTCCATTCTGAAGCAGGTCGTACGGGTCCATGTTGTAAATGTCAAGTAGTTTCTCTAAATAAGGCTGCTTGGTGTTGTTCCCTTTCGTAGTCACTCCGAAGTTACGTCGGAATGACGGAGAATGGGGTTTCACATAGAAAGCCAATCAAACTACGTGTGCAAGATCAAGGAGGACGAGGAGCAGGTCTTGCTGGTAGCCCCATATTGGCCCACCAAGACTTGGTTCTCCGAACTGGTGCTCCTCGCGACAGCACCTCCTTGGCCAATCCCTCTGAGGAAGGACCTCCTTTCTCAGAGACGGGGCACCCTATGGCACCCTCGTCCCGAGCTCTGGAAGCTGCACGTGTGGCTCCTGGATGGAACGAGGCAGGTTGAGTACCTTGCCACCTGCGGTGGCAGCTACCATCACTTCTGCTATAGCGTCGTCCACTAGGCACGCCTATGCGTTGAAGTGGAACCTCTTCGTCAACAGGTGCTTTTCTCGCCGAGAAGACCCCAGAAGGTGCCCGATCAGTGTCGCTTCCTTCATTCAAGAAGGGTTGGAGCGAAGGCTGTCTCCCTCCACCCTGAAAGTCTATGTGGCTGCTATTGCCGCTTTTCATGAAACAATTGAAGGTAAGTCCCTGGGAAAGCACGACCTGGTCATCAGGTTCCTGAGGGAGCGAGGAGACTGAATCCTCCTCATCCCCCTCTCGTGCCATCTTGGGACCTCTCAGTGGTTTTGAATGCCCTGCAGAGGCCTCCCTTTGAGTTAAAGTTTCTGTCGATTAAAGGAGAACTCCGGCGAACAATGAACCTTTGGTCTAATAAAACATCGGTACCTAGTCAATCGTTCTCTGAGTTTTGTTTTCATGATAATCGAATGTAAAGAGTTTTATCTATAAAAACTGTTTAGCGTATAATGCTAGCACTGGGGGCATTGACTCAGTAAAAAGAAATCGCTAGTTTATACCACTAACAAGGCTCAAAATAGCCCCACACTAACGCAATAACATAATGAGTGTCTATACATGCAAAACGAAGCATTGAGAACTTTGTAAGAGTACAGACCGTTTAATGAGAAGATACGTTATTAAAGACAGTTTACTTCATGTATACAGACGGGAGCCATCTTAGAATATAGTCTCGATAAGTCGATCCCCGAACGCCGTTCATACAGTTCAGAAGTTCGCTGAACTTCATACAGTTCAGATCACTCAGCACGACGTTCGTGGTTTGACTTATCGAGACTATATTCTAAGATGGCTCCTGTCTGTATACATGAAGTAAACTGTCTTTAATAACGCATCTTCTTATTAAACGGTCTGTACACTTACAAAGTTCTCAATGCTTCGTTTTGCATGTATAGACACTCATTATATTACTGTGTTAGTGTGGGGCTATTTTGAGCATTGTTAGTGGTATAAACTAGCGATTTCTTTTTACTTAGTCAATGCCCCCAGTGCTAGCATTATACGCTAAACAGTTTTTAGAGATAAAACTCTTTACATTCAATTATCATGAAAACAAATCTCAGAGAACGATTGACTAGGTATCGATGTTTTATTAGACCAAAGGTTCATTGTTCGCTGGAGTTCTCCTTTAAGACAGCACTCCTGGTTGCACTGGCCTCCATCAAGAGGGTAGGGGACCTGCAGAGCATTCTCCGTTGACGAAGCGTGCCAGGAATTCGGGCCGGCCTTTTCTTACGTGATCTTGAGACCCCGGCCTGGATATGTGCCCAAGGTTCCTACCACTCCCTTCCGGGACCAGGTGGTGAACCTGCAAGTGCTGCCCCTGGAGGAGGCAGACCCAGCTCCGGTACGTGCCCTTCGGGTTTATGTGGACAGAACGCGGTGTTTCAGGACCTCAGACCAGCTCTTTGTCTGTTATGGTGGGAGCCAGAAGGGAAGGGCTCTCTCAAAGCAGCGGTTGTCTCACTGGATAGTGGACGCTATTGCTTTGGCTTACCAGCAGCAAGGTCGACCGTGCCCCCTTGGTGTGAAGGCCCACTCCACCCGGAGTGTGGCATCCTCTTGGGCTCTAGCGCATGGCGCCTCGCTAGCAGACATCTGCAGAGCTGCAGGCTGGGCGACACCTAACACATTCGCTAGATTTTACAATCTCCGAGTGGAGCCCGTGTCCTCTCTTGTACTCGCTCAACCGGCCAGTACTGGACCCGCTCAGGTGTCTTCGCTTGCTCGCCATTCCACTCCACCGACTGGATAAGGGTGAGATTCCATCAGCTGAGCCTCCATTGAGTCCCTGAGTCCTCCAGCACCATTGACGCTAGCGTCAGTGTTCATCACTGAACGTCGGCGAGGTGCCTCCGTGTGCTCAGGTTCCTGCGGTAACCTCCACATGTGTATTATCCACTGTAAGCCTCTCTGAGCATGTGTCTTCCCTCGGCAAGCCACCTTGCCACCCCTGGAGTTAAGTTTAGCCACCTTCGGTTGGTCACTCCAGTGTTCTCCATATGCAGCCCTCCGGGTCATATGTGTATTCTTAAGTCCTCCCTACGGGTAGGCATTGCCTGAGCATATCCCTGGGATATGCTTCCCAGTGTACCTTGGTATTCCTGTCCTAAGCGGGACTCCTGTCATTTTATAAACTAGACTACAGGGGTCTGGCTTTCGCAGGGCACTGGAAGACAGCTGTGAAGGTGGCGTGATTACACGGGGACGTGAACTCGGAGTGACTACGAAAGGGAACGTCTCGGTTCCGAATGTAACCCTCGTTCCCTGAGTAGGGAACGGAGACGTTATGTCTCCCTGCCACTTCCGCTGTACCGCTGGGTAGACGCCTGAGTTCAGTCTCGGCTCCTCAGCGAAGACATACTGCGGTTGCGTCCGCTTCCTCCTTTTATACCCACGAGGGGAGGCGGAGATACGCTATGCAAAATCCGCAGACCCAAGGCATTTGCACGCCATTGGCTCGTTATTAAATTCTCGAAGAGGATTGGCTTTCTATGCGAAACCCCCATTCTCCGTCATTCCGATGTAACGTTACTTAGTCTCTCTCGATGGAGCCCCTTTCCTTTTGCTTTCCCCTTCTTCATTTATTCCCAAGAAATTGTGCCTTATCGTAAAAATGCAAACAAATATCAAGCTGCTCTCTTTCTCTGTCGCTATTTCTATCGGTCACACGGTCTAAGTAACCATGACAACGGATAGCGTATCCTTCCAAGATGGCGAATCCTTCCCACAATGCAACGCGGAGTGATGCGCCTGACGTCACATTCTCATTCTCAATGCTTGTTTTAATGGAGTTACAAGTGAAAGCACCACATGAAAGCTACCTTTGTTTTTTTGCTTACCTACATGTGCACATGTAATGTTTAATATGTGTCTTAACTCCATTTTAAACGCAATGATCAGCTGTAAATAATGATGTGCCATTTCTCACAATCACCTTTATGAAGTTACAAGAAAAAACAGGAAATAAATGCCGCATCCGTATATTATTTACATATGGGCCTGGGGTTTAGTCATGATAAGTTTAGTCAAAGGCCACAACATTTATGCTTCTACTATACTCTGTAAGCCCTTTCAAATAACATATGACACATGACTATCTGAGTGAGCTGTATGATGTTTTGTACATAATAAAAAAAAACTTTTAATTTATCAGAAAATATAACACAGCACTACTTTAGGAGTTAATCAAATTGGCAGCTGTCTTCTCTGGCAAATATGAAGTCATCTAATGCTCAAATCAAAGGCTGAAAGCCTAGAATTGTTCCTTCCATCAACCATAAATAGAGAGGAGACTTCAGGTCAGGCTTTCACTAATAGGATTCTGACACACACCTCCGTTCAACCCTGATCTTTGTGCTCCCATCTTATACATGCATAGTAAACCATTCATGCAGTCCTCAGTGGCAAACATGCATGTGTACATGTATTAGCATGTCTTAGGTGTTTCTGTGGTTAATTCACTTTGAATTAAAACAGATAAGGACTAATTAGCCAATTACAAGAATAATTACAGGAATCCACTTTGACCAATCTGCTTTAGCATGTAAACTCACTGTTTCCATGGACAATAGTTCCTGCCTGGCACCAGTAAGACTTGGTTAATTACCGTCTAATCATCTTATTAAAAATAATTAAGTAAATTTTCCTTAACAGATACACTTACCTTTTCACATTTGCAGTTGGCTTTCTCTGACAGATTACTCCAACACTTCCATCTGGGCCTGTGTCCAGGGTAATATCCCATAGTAGCGTGTTGGTCGGTGTGGCACTACGGAAGGACACGCCTTTTTTTACCATGGCTCTGTTAAGCGTAAAGTGTACATTTCTTGATTAGTTTTGCCCTAGTATCACTTTAAGAAAATGCATGAATTGTGAATAGATTGCAGAGTCTTTATTAGTAAGAAAAATAGTGGTTCAACTAGTAACACAACAGGTCATTAAGGTCATCTCATAAACTGTTATGACAAATAAAGTTCAAGAAAATTTCAATACTGGTATACTGTGATAATGTGGTGTCCCCCAAGGCCTGATTCTGGGCCCTTTGTTTGTTTAACTTGCATAGGTTACCACTGGTGTAATTAATCAATGTCCTTTTTCTCATTTAGACTATATGCCCACAAATCAATTTACAAATGATTTGCTTATCCTCTTCTGCTTGGAGAGCGTATGTATGTGGATTTTGGCCTTTTGGTTTCAGATATACAATGACCCAGTTGCCTTGCCATGGCAATGTGTGTTTTTAAAGTTGCTCAGATTTTTACTCCTGCCCATTTCTCCTGCATCTAACATGTTAATTATGAAAACTAATTGTCTGCTTACCATCTAATCTACCCAGACCTTAATATGTGCCTTGTTATGAGATGATCAACGATACTTGCTGTTTTGGGTCATCAGTGTACATTCCCAGGAAATCAAACCCACAAGCTTAGTGTTGCAAGCACCATGATCTGTTGTTGTGCTACAGGAACACCAGTCAGACAGTTTGCTGTTTACGTTTTTTAAAATAATTAGTTTAGCATATCCCTAATATGGATGGTTTAAGAAATGTTTTATGCAGATAACTTTTTTTTCTTTTCTCAATTATTACTGGTTCTACCCTCATTGGAACCAATGCTCATGTTTCAATTCATAGCAGGTTTGCATATGTGGGTGCACGTATGGCAGGGGGAGATAAGGCCAAGGATGGTTTGTTCAAGGAGTTTAAAGCTGAGGCTGACAGTGTGGTTTCCTATACAGGGGTGAAGAAGAGGATGTTAGTCTCTGTTCCCTTACAGGGGACAGGAAATCAATGACATCCACATCAGACCCAGTTAGCCAAGCCTAAACAGTCACAACAACCCCGACCTACACACAGACACACACACACGCACACACAAGCAGACCAAACCCAAACAACCTTCATTTCATACAACATTCATTGTTTAGAAGCTCTGGCAAAGAAACAAACAACTGAAATTTGACACTTTGGCCATGTATTGCACAATACAGCTGCTCCACTGGTCAGCTTTAGCTGTTCTTAGAAGTTCCTTTGAGGTCTTATCCTGTGAGTTTCCTGCAAGGTCATATGACAACAGATAGAGTTCCTGTTCCTCCCAAACCTTTACAAACTGTCACACTGACCTCATATCACACTATTATCAGAATAATGTATCAATATAATTGAACATTCAACTGCAACATTATGTACCCACAGGGAGAAAGTTCAGCAGCTCAATAGGGTCAAAATCCTCTTCAGCCCAAGGGACCATTAGAGCTCTTGGAACAGAATCTAAAAGCTTCCCGAGAACCAATACAGCCAACCAAAGTGACATAGAGGGTATCAATCTGAGCATAATTATAAAAGATTATTTCAATAAATACACCTTCCACATTCCAGCACCCTCTAAATCTTTTGTAATGCCGAAGCCATATTTGTGTTGCTGAAGGGTCTTTCTCTCTCCACAAGTGTCATATATATTGTCATATACACTCACCTAAAGGATTATTAGGAACACCATACTAATACTGTGTTTGACCCCCTTTAACCTAGGATTCAACAAGGTGCTGAAAGCATTCTTTAGAAATGTTGGCCCATATTGATAGGATAGCGTCTTGCAGTTTATGGAGATTTGTGAGATGCACATCCAGGGCACAAAGCTCCCGTTCCACCACATCCCAAAGATGCTCTATTGGGTTGAGATCTGGTGACTGTTTTAGTACAGTCAGCTCATTGTCGTGTTCAAGAAACCAATTTGAAATGATTTGAGCTTTGTGACATGGTGCATTATCCTGCTGGAAGTAGCCATCAGAGGATGGGTACATGGTTGCCATAAAGGGATAGACATGGTCAGAAACAATGCTCAGATAGGCCGTGGCATTTAAGCGATGACCAATTGGCACTAAGGGGCCTAAAGTGTGCCAAGAAAACATCCCCCACACCATTACACCACCACCCAGCCTGCACAGTGGTAACAAGGCATGATGGATCCATGTTCTCATTCTGTTTACGCCGAATTCTGACTCTACCATCTGAATGTCTCAACAGAAATCGAGACTCATCAGACCAGGCAACATTTTTCCAGTCTTCAACTGTCCAATTTTGGTGAGCTCTTGCAAATTGTAGACTCTTTTTCCTATTTGTAGTGGAGATGAGTGGACCCAGTGGGGTCTTCTGCTGTTGTAGCCCATCTGCCTCAAGGTTGTGCATGTTGTGGCTTCATAAATGCTTTGCTGCATACCTTGGTTGTAACGAGTGGTTATTTCAGTCAAAGTTGCTCTTCTATCAGCTTGAATCAGTCGGCCCATTCGCCTCTAGCATCAACAAGTCATTTTCTCCCAGAGGACTGCCGCATACTGGATGTTTTTCCCTTTTCAAACTATTATTTGTAAACCCTAGAAATGGTTGTGTGTGAAAATCCAAGTAACTGAGCAGATTGTGAAATACTCAGACCGGCCCGTCTGGAACCAACAACCATGCCATGCTCAAAATTGCTTAAATCATTTTTTAAAATCAAATAGCTTTCTTTCCCATTCTGACATTCAGTTTGGAGTTCAGGAGATTGTCTTGACCAGGACCACGTCCCTAAAATACATTGAAGCAAACTGACAGTGGATTGGTTGATTAGATAATTGCATTAATGAGAAATTGAACAGATGTTCCTAATAATCCTTTAGGTGAGTGTATTTTGGGGTTATACATGCCATAAGGCACAATAGAAGTCTCACAGGGGTTGTATTGTAAGAGCCTAGATGCCTGCCTGCTTGGTAATCTGGCCAGATTTGTTACAGGGCAGTTGAACGTACATTATCATGTTTGCAAAAATACATGCACATGGAAGATTGCATTATGCTGATTTAATTACGGAAAACAGTAAAATTTGTGTTTCATGCTTATAATACAGGGTTAAGGTTATGTTTCAGAAGATGTGATAATTTTGTGTTTAAAATTGTGTGTGTGTGTGTGTGTGACCATCTGTGCTCTCTGTTCTTGTAAGATATAATCACTGTCTTGAGTGAGGGCTCATGGGAGCACTAATCTTGGCATTGACAGAGATGATCTTAGGACTGTTCAGACATGAGACCACAATTGGCCCTCCCTATCTTGACCTAAATGTTTAAATCAGTCACAATATCTCTTTTCTTTTGTCATTTTCCCCTGCAAAGTTTCTGACTGTGCATTTACCAGTACCAGATGCATCAAGTGAGGCAAGACATTTTCTAATACAATGTATTTCAGATTCAATTGAAATGGTGTAGTTATAAACAATACTCTAATTTCTATTTTAAAACACTATGCTTACATTATATTTGCAGGGCTCTAGTTACCAAAATTTGTAAGGGTGCGACCAAAATTTTTTCAAGGTCGCACCAGTGCACCTAATGTTCTCGCATGATCGCATCCGCTGACTCTCTCCCCAAACGAGTCTTTTGTTCTCCTTGCACGTATGGGAAAATGCTCCGTGCTGTGTGATACGAAATAAATTGCGTCCTGAACACCAGAGAATCAGTAACGGCAATCAGCAGCAGAAGAAACAGACGACGAATAAACTTTTAAAAATGTTGGCTACTTTTTAGGGCTAGGTAAAATATATTCTCATATTCAAAAACTAATTCTCATTTGACGAACCCGTTGGGCTACGCTGTTTTCTGTTAATGAATGAATGGAAGACTTTGTGCTTTGTTACTATTGATATGAAACAAAGTCTCAGATTTCAAATTATGTCAATTTTCTTACGAGATTCAAAAACATAGTGTTTTGACGCTGTGGCATGAGATCGCTCTGGCTCAGCTCAAGAGAATCACACAAGAGAAGCAACACATGAGCTTCTCTTCCACCTTAATAATACCAGTTACACCGCAAAATAAACATGAACGAGCATCTGAAAGTGTGTTAAAAGATAGAGTACAACTTATCGACATCCGTATCTTTCACATGGAATCGCTCAATCAGTGTTTCAACCGTGGAAAGACGTCAGTAAAAGGCATGTAAACAATGTAATGTAACATCACATTTACCTCAGAAAAAAAAACCAGTGACCATAAACTCGTTAGCCAGCTAGAAAAATTAACTCTAGAGCAGCATTTTGCCAAATACATGCACCATAATACATATTCATTATAATTTTTAATGTTTTTCAATATTTAACGCATGTTGTTTGAAAACATCTGGCAAGTTTTTATGCAGCCACCATTTTAAATGTTTATATTTCATACAACATTATTATTATAAAAATAAATAAAAGTATAACTTAAGTGTTTGTGTACAAATCAGATACAAATCAATGTTTACCTTCAATATTATAGTAGGCTAATGAAGCATAGTGGGCTAACTGACTCCCAGTTTACAGCATTGAGATTTGTTTTCCTTGAGAAAATTTGCCATGTATTGTACCTGATATCCAAAATAATCAATATTGAATCGATTGAAATCTCAACTCAAGACTCATCTATTCACCCTGGCTTTTAACACCCTGTAATCTGTTTTCCTGTTTTTTCTGTCCTTTATTTATTTATTTATTTATTTATTTTTTATTGAGTGCCTTCTTGTCTCGTTTGGTTTTAATGTATTGCAGTTTTATATCTGTGTCTCTTTTATTCCTTGTAAAGCACATTGGTCAACTTCGGTTGTGTTTTAAATGTGCTCTATAAATAAATGATTGATTGATTGATTGATTGAAGAAACCAATTTGAAATGATTTGAGCTTTGTGACATGGTGCATTATCCAATATTGAATCGAATTGCAAAATTGGTGTCAATACCCTTCCCTAACTTGAACAATGTAAAAACAGCACTTTAATTTTTTTTTAAAGATCTATATTTTAAATACAGTATAATTGTGCTTAAAAAAACAAACTACATCTTATTCTTTTTTAAAAGCATTTACATAATATATATGAACATATGGAGCGTGATAAAAAGGTGACATTGAAATTGTGGTGTTAAAAGTGACGCGAGACGAGAAAAAATTTGAGTGCACCTAAATTTTGTGCTGGTGCACCTAAATAAAAAAGTTAGGCGCACAAGTGCAACCAAGGCAAAAAGTTAGTCTGGAGCCCTGATTTGTGTGTTTTGTGCATTAAAATGCCTTTGTAAACACATATTTTCGTGTTATTTATGCCATGTACGATGCAGAATCTGTGACCCCAGCCCTACATAAGTGAAAACTATGTTATCATCAATTTTTGATGACAGGTGTTAAGTCCACACTTAACAACTCTCCAAGGCCGACATTTAACATTCCTAACCAAATCAATCTATTTGATCTATGGAGACCAAAGAACTTGTGAAACATCCATGCCAAATCATCTTCTGTCTGCCACTGTTGAGAATCTTACAGCATTACGGTAGAGGGTATATCAGAGCAAGCTTATATCACAAGTCTAATTGTGAGCCCTTTTTCAATTATCTGTCAAACATCGCTGACATTTCACATAATGAATGTAGGCTTTGAAATGTCATGCACATACTCAAACACATACAGAAAATGCCAAAGCACCATATTGAGAATATTAAATGACCAAGTGGTGGAGAAAACACAGGGCCCAAAATTAGCACACACCAAATGCCAAATGTAAGGAACATTGGGATAAACAAAATGCGACTGGGTTGTTCTAAGAATTTATGGTCCATTTGTACTTCCATTTCTGAGAAAATGCTGATTTTGTTTACCTCTTCCCCCTTTGGAAATAAGGATTTGATCTTTTGGCATCATAATTGAGGGAGTGGATTTAACAGTGTTAAAATGTGCTTTAGGGTTGTAATATTGACTATTGACTGCTCAATATGGGAATGACACTATCAAAGATTCAAAAGGTCTACAAAAAGGTTTTCTGAAGATGTTCTCGATTTATTGTGCACATGTTCAGAAGTTCAAAGGGATCCAGGTTTGAGCCCAACCTAGATTATTTTATTTTCTGCATTATCTATCAACAAACTCTTCCTGAATACTTCAGAAGCCCTACCACAACATTTACTGAGACAATCAGATTAAAAATCCGAATGAAGATTCTCAAAGCATTTGAATTATGAAAAGACAGATCTAAATGATGAAAATTCACTAATTTAATCAAAACAATCACTGAGCAGCAGTTTATCTTCCCTGCCTCACAACCTCCTTATTTATGACCAGCTGAAATCAAACTGTGACACTTGTCACTTTCTGTCTAATAAAATATGAGCGTGGCTACAGGTGAAATTTATCATGGTGATTCCTAACGGGCCTCCTGACAGATTAATGTGTGACGAAATTCAGATCAGCAGGAGGAGTTTTTTTTTTTTTTACAAGGCTTGATTGGGCGAAGAGTTCACAATGATTGATCCCTGTGTGATTTATAGGGTTGGGTATCGTTTGAATTTAAACGATTCTGATTCCGATTTCGATACCTTGTTTCGATTCCGGTTCCTAACGATTCTCGATTCCGATTCTTTTAAGAGGCAGGGTCAAAAAAGTTTTGCTAACCTTGCTAACCAACGGTCTTTCTGAAGGAAATACTCCTTCTGTCACAAATTTTGCATTTTGCCGAGATTTCGTTATTTTTAGGAAAGTGAAGCCACACTTTGGACTGCCGACGTAAGCTACTCATGTTCGACTCGCGCTGTTATGCCAACACTTCCGGTAGACGCTTCTTCGTTGGTGTTGTTCAGCGGTTTCTTCTTCCAGTCAGCGAACTGTGAATATCGAAACTAGGAATCGAAATTTTAACATTTGAACGATTCCGGGAAAAATGAAAAGTTAGTCCCGGTTCCAATCGATACTCGATTCTCGATACCCAACCCTAGTGATTTAGAAACCAAAATACAGGCTTGAGAATGAGAAGTCCGGCGACTGATTTCAGTAACATATCGAACATCGTCCATGGAAATATTAAATTGATGGCTGTTCATATCACTGTACGCATTAACTTAATAAGTGTACCATTGCGAAAAAGAAGAACTGGACTTAAGTAGTACTACATCTTTAGTGTATGTAATTTCATCATTTTATTTGTCCTTGAAATATGGGCGAAATTAACTACTGAATGTATTGACAAGCATTTATGGAAACTAAATTATACTTTAATGCCATTTATATTAAAACTTGTATGCCATGTATTTAAATATATTTGTAATGATGAAGTTGCAATTTATACTACTGTATATTTACTGTAATATAGAATAACACTGCAGTTAAAAGATATACTGCAGTTATAATCAAGTTCTTTTTGTGATTAGTATGATAGTCAACACAAGTGTACTTTGGAGCACACCAAAACATTACAGTGCTCTTTGTACAAACAGTTAAATAAAAAAAAAAAAAAAAATATATATATATATATATATATATATATATATATATATATATATATATATATATATATGCAATTAGGTTGTTTTTTTTTTCACTACAAGCTGTCAATCATGCAGCGTATCTCCCATAGACAGTATGGTATCTCCCCGCCCTGTGGAGGCATCTCGCCGGTCTCGTGAAGTTTCTCGCCGGTCTCGTCTCTGAGACCCCTACACCTGGTATTATAATGTGATCTGTATCCAGATAAATTATCCGGATAATAAAAAAGGCATGTTAAAGGTACAATACCTAAGATTTTTGCATTAAAATATCCCAAAATCACAAGGCCAGTGTTATATATTTAGTTAAGATGATAACTTACAATATTCCAAATGTTTCAAGCTATGTTTAAATCGCGAGTAAATTGAGATTTTAACCAAGGAAACGGGGCGTGTGAGCAGGGGTGAGCTGGGAGTCGCCAGTCAATCGCATCATATCCGCGTTACCTCAGTTTCCGCTCGTACTACGTGTAGTCCTGGATAAATGCGGAAGTTGTAGTTGTGCGTTTGCGTCTATCAAGCAACAAACGTCAACTTGTTTCGCGCATTTGTAATGGAATGGTGCACATTCTGGTGCATTATTCTTTTCAATTATTCTCGGAATGTGAACTGTTGGCTGTAAAGGGGGTCGCACATCGGACGAGAAGAGCCGCGCCACGTCTAGGACAAAGTCCAGTATCGCACACCGGACGAGAGAGCCGCGCCACGTCTAGGACAAAGTCCAGTATCGCACACCGGACGAGAAGAGCCACGCCACGTCTAGGACAAAGTCCAGTATCGTACACCGGACGAGAAGAGCCGCGCCACGTCTAGGACAAAGTCCAGTATCGCACACCGGACGAGAAGAGCCGCGCCACGTCTAGGACAAAGTCCAGTATCGCACACCGGACGCGCACTTTCTCATCATGAAAGGAAGATAATGTCTGTTCTATGTTATGATTGTACTGTACAATTAAATACAATCGTTTCTGAGTCTGCAGTCTGAAAATTTTACATCAGAACATCTGTTCACTGAATTGAGAATATCACCTGAAAAATCTAATAACATCAGTAATTGTCATTCAAGCAGCTGATTTCTGTAAATGAATACAAAACTAAATGCATATTGCAGCATAGGGCGAAGTCAGGATCCATTAGCAACGATTTGACTTCAAACCCTCTCCACCATAGCTTCGTCCAGTGACTCGTACAGAAACATCTGTGATAACTAATTTACTTTTAAACCAGACTTTTCTTGCGGCTATTTCAGTTTAATGAAAAACAAGCATGTCATTAAACGCAACATTTATAGAAATCGAACTTTACCTCATCCATGACAACTAATTTTCGATTCCCGTCTGACTGATTTATCCACGGTGGAGTTGAAAACAACAGTTCCCATCATTCCGCGTTCCTCCACGTCGTCATCAAGCAAAGCCGTTGTTGTTGTTTTGAATGTAGCGCCCTCTAGTGATATGCAATCTTAGGTATTGAACCTTTAATGCAAGGCATAAATACGTTGTGATCGGATTGTGATCGGATCTGCCTGACCATCTGGAGGTAGTCTGGCTCGCATTGTGTTCGGATCTTTACTAGGTGTAAACGCAATCTGGTTGTTGAACCACATATGTATATTTTACTCCTCCCAAAAATGCTAAAAAATAAACGAGTGAGAGCGTTTTATATAGGCTATGACACGTTATAGTCAGATATGATGGCGCTACTGCGACACGCATCACCGCAGATGAGCAGCTGCTTCAAAAGTGAAAGTAAGTCACAGACACAATCATCTTCACAATCACACAATCATCTTCAAGTAAAGAAACGAAGTGATCTTACAGGGCAGGCTGTTGCCACACTCTCTGATTCATGTATGTCTTTTATTTTGAAATTAGCTGATGATAAAATGCAGCTCATATCTGTAATAAAATGCAGCTCATTTGCGAAAAAATTACGGTAGGATTGTGTAAATAAATCATCAGTCTAGCATCGCCATGCCAGTGTATTGATTCATTGTCTCTTCATAGTTTGCAAGAGACATTTAATAAACTGAGCGTATTTAATAAACTGAGCTTAGCCTATTCATCTGTCAATATGAAACGCGATTTGGTCATTCTAATTAATGATCAGAAGAACGCGTATCGACCACCGTTACTATACAATATGCACGTATGTCCATTTAAACTCGATTTTGGGTCAAATATGGATTATATCATGACACTGGCAAGAATATGGTTACATTTAAAGATGTTGTGCCAAGCATGACAATGCTACGTTCAGCTGCTTTTGAAATTACATGTTTTTTTCACTTCCTGAAAAGTAACCGTTTTGACTTTCATCGGGCAGCGACGATATGTATACTTTAAAATAAATACACCACTAATAACAGTAATAAAAATGCATTCTCATCCTAGGGCGTCATCTAACTGATGCTTTTGACCATGCGTCTAAATCCGACACACATGGCAACCTTTAGCGTCAGTTAGATGACGCAGGTAGGTTTAGGTCTCGGGTAGGGTTAAGGTTAGACCACTAGGAACCCGGGCTGTAATACTCGAAGTCCGGTCTTGGACCTCGAAGTTCGAACTCGAGACCGTTTTTCTATGGTCTCGGACTCGCTGGTATTCGGAATCGGTCTCGGCCACTGGTCTTGCCAAATATGGCTTTTGGTCTCGAACCAAGTCTCAACATTTTTGTATGTGTGTTCATTTATTAGCCTATCAGGGTAACGTTAACTTAGAAAATGCCAAAATTAACCAACCAAGTGCTCACTACAACGGAGCGCGTCTTCTCATGCTGTTACTATAGTTACTGGGTGTTGCGCACAATTCTAATCATTCCCGCAGGTCTCCCATTTATAATGTGGGATATTCCCGCAATCGTAATTCACACAGATTCTAAAATCAAATCATTATTTTAATAACTATCTGCCAGACGCAATTTCACAAACAGCGTGAGTGTTCAGCGGTGCCGTGTCTTCTCTTCTTTAAAAATGTGTAGTGGAAGCCAAGCATCAAGCGGTGACGCAATAATACACACTCGCGTTCAGGAGTATGACGGAATATTCACGTACACAATCGGGCAAGCAGTGCATCGTGCATAAAGTTTACCATTTGCACGTCTTTTTAAGTCTTACCAGTTTAAACATTCAAGCGATTTTAAACTAATCAGTGCTTGCGCGCTCTCTGGGATGACTATGCGCACATTCATAGAAAATCCACCTCAAGAACAGCTGGCCAGTAACAAAAGTTATTTTTCATGGATTAGTTATATAATTAGTTATATTAGTTATATATGATATAACACTCAAAACTGTGTCAATTTCGGTCTTTGTAAGTATACTCTAAACATAGTCGGTTTTGTCTTTAATAAGCACAAAACGCATGCCAGTATAATGAACACAGAATCCGTGCACTAGCTCTTAGAGTGGCAGCAACCATATGTGACGGTCATTAATGTTGACGTCAAAACAAGAAAAGAGAGCTTTAAGTTAAAGGAATGAGGATTGATATCGTTAATTTATTTAGGACTAAAATACTATCCAGTGTAATTTTCCATTAGATTACTTTATTCAGTTTCTGTCTATAAATACTAGTGCCGGACCTATTCAAAAACTTTTCTCTTTATTTGTCTTTTTTTATATATTTATTCTATTGTATTTATTTGTGCAACTTTTTTTCAATTTAATTGAACAAATTAAATCAAGCCTTGTGTTGTGTAAATTCTTAACAACATTACCCCATTGTAAAAAAATGCAACGAGCGCAAACATTTAGGCAAGATAAATTTAATAATTTTGTTTGGCAAAAACGAAATTCAGGCCCTGAAGACTTTTTTTTCCTGTCCTGGGGCCTCATTTATAAAACTTTGCGTAGGATTTGCGTACGGATGAAAAGTGGCGTAGGAAGTGGCGTACGGATGAAACATAGGACGTGCGTACGCACAGAAATATTCGGATTTACAAAACCGCGCGCATGCACATCCTACGCATTTTTCCCTTAATAAATCACAATCAATTCTAAATGTAGCGCAGCTTTGCGTAGGATTTGCATCAGAAGTGGCGTACGGATGAAACATAGGATGTGCGTACGCACAGAAATATTCGGATTTATAAAACCGTGCGCACGCACATCCTACGCATTTTTCCCTTAAAAATCACAATCAATTCTAAATGTAGCGCAGCTTTTGCGGCTTCATGTCATGCCCATATTTGCCCATAAATAGTCCGTGAAACGCCCACAAGTTAATATTCATCGATTGCGAAATCATGGCAAACACAGAGAGGAATTTAAAAAAAACGTAACTTCACTCATTGTGAAGTAGAAGTTATCGATTGGCGAGGTGGAAAAGAGAAGAAAATGTTGTTTGGAGGGCACAGTGTGGGCATTACTAATGCCAAAAAGGTACTTGAGTGGCAAAAGGTTGAAATACTGAAATAAACTGCACAATGAGGGAATTCTTGAATAAATAATATATTTTTTCCACACCTTTTGTTGTGAAGATGCGTTCACTCAGAATCCTTCCATTTAATCGCCACATCTTCTAAGAGCGCAAGATCAGCCATTGTGTGTCATTACGCATTGTGATGGGGCATTTCTATCCATTATTGCATCGGACAAGCTACAGATGTCGGTTATAATCTAAATGGGAAATAGTTCAGCGCAAATGTAATTTCTTGCAGCTCTCTGAATGGATGAGACATACGTCATACGTTATTTTATCAAAAATAAAACAAAGGCATATGCATGAATACCATAATTCCGTAGCTGATGAAGACATTTTTAATATGAAAACAACTTTCCCCAGTGGACAAATAACACATCTATCTATTTATCGATCTATCTATATATCTCCCTAATTATCTATCTATCTGACTATCTTTGTTATCTGCTCTGCCAGACGGACACATTGGCGAGAATATCAGTTTTGTACATTATTTCGTTGTGTTTACCATCTTATTTATGAGGATGAATTGTATAACATGTCAATATTATTGCAGAACATATTTCACTTTCTTTTTGGAAATAAGATGTGTTAATTTGCATTTCTTTTGCACATCGATCAAACGGGTGTTCGTGTAGGCTGTTAATTGTAAGACTCGCTTTGTGAAGTCTTCGTGTTATTTATGAGAGGCAGTATTGCCATTTATTTTACACAACCGTCTAGTTTCACACACTTTCACGTGTTTTTTACATCCGCCGACGGTGTCGCCATTTCTCATTTCACCCATTTTTGTGTGTACGCCTGGGTCAGAGCTTGCGTGAAGGACCACACATTTTCCCGTCAAGTTTGCTTTTTATAAATACCAATTATTGCGTAGAGAGCGGCGTACGCCTTCTTTTGAGCGTACGCAACGTTTATAAATGAGGCCCCTGGACTCGGTCTTGACTCGGACTCGAACCTTTTTGGACTCGGTCTTGACTTGGACTCAAACCTCTTTGGACTCGGTCTTGACTTGGACTCGACTAGTCCTGGTCTTGGACTCGACAAAGGTGGTCTTGACTACAGCCCTACTAGGAAGCATGTCTCATATTGACGCTAAAGGGTGCCATGTAGGTCGGATGTTGACGCATGGTCAAAAGTGTCAGTATGACACCTTGGGTTGAGAACGGGCTGGTAATAATAACCCACACTATACAAGACTAGATAACACAATCTGCACTGTATGTGTGCATACGTTTATGTTTTACGTCTCCACTCAATAAGAATGCTCTATAATGCTCTAACGCTATTGAACCAGTTAGCAACCATAATTATTTAGTAGTCATGTCTATGACAACAACAACTACAACATTAAAACATCCATTAGACCATTTCTGCTTCATTTTCATCACCATTTAAAGCAACCATTGTGATATCACAGCATGACATACTGTCTCAAACCCCGCATCTGTTAACATTTCAGTGCTTCAAGGGTAACTGAGCAATTGTTCATAATTTCATAATAGTGTCAGTTAATGAAAAGTATCAAATGACCATCTAGAACCATTTTCAGATTGATTAATGGAAGAGAAGAGAAGAGAAGAGAAGAGAAGAGAAGAGAAGAGAAGAGATGAGAAGAGAAGAGAAGAAGAGAGAGAAAGAGAAGAGAAGAGAAAGAGAAGAGAAGAGAAGAGAAGAGAAGAGAAGAGAAGAGAAGAGAAGAGAAAGAGAGAAGAGAAGAGAAGAGAGAGTCTCTTGAGACAGCTGTCATCACTGGGTTTGCAGTGACTGATGTGAGCTGTATGGAATAAAGCTGGCTGTGGACAGACTGAGATTTAAGGCGACAGTGATTAAGTGGCAAGAGCAACAGGGCTTAGAGGAAGAGAGAGATGGGATATCAGCAGAAAAAGCTTGCACACAGGGGTAGATGAAGAAATGTGCTTTAGAGAGGAACAAACTTCACCAGGAAAGCCTGAGACAACCGAGATGGATGTTAAGAAAGAAGGGGATTTGGGGGATGAGTAGACAAGGACAACCGGTCCATCTATCATCATAACACAACCTGGCATGTAAATATAAAATGGTACACACATGAAAAAAGTGCACATATGTGATCATAAATCACAGAAGTAGAGCACCTACAGGTAGACCATGCTTTCAGAAGGGACAGGAAATCGGTGTGTTCTCCATCATGATGAACACACAACTGAAAGTCTATAAACTGGCATCTTAAATCTCCTCAGTCTTCCTAAGCTTCTTAATTTAATTTTTGGAGATTTACTAAATTTTCCACAGTGCTGAAATCATGGATCACAAACTCTTCCAGGTCTCAAATGTATCTCTTTGAAGAGAAGGTATTAATGTTTGGGCCATCAGTGATTAGTGACATTAACTTTTGTGTACTATGATGATAAATTTTGAATGTCTGAATTAAAACTAAACTTTAAAATAAGGACATAAAGTCAGAATATCAAAGAGTTACAACACTGCTTGGATAATAATTTTAAAGCAGCACTATGCAACTTTTTGCACTTCCCCCACAGAGTTTTTTTTTCCCCCTTCTGTATGTTGTCATGGCTAAAGCAGCAAGTAAAACCAAGCAGCCAAAGATTTTGTCGGAGGACAGTAGAAAGAGAAAAAGGGAGAGTGGCAAAATAAAAGGCTGGATGAGGATCAATATTGGTCCAGCTTTAGCACTTTAGCTCGCTGGTGTGAGCCAAAGGAGGAGGAGAGGTGTCCAAACGATCCAACAGGTCCTCGCTTCTAAAGGTAAAATTTTTGGGGTACGCCAAAATGAGCGAAAGAGTGTTTTTGTCACAAACATGCTGGCGGAGAGAAGGATGAGGAGACTGAAGGTTCACGAAGATGAACTTTTAATAAAGGAACAGGCAGGGAGCATACCCGCAATGACATCAAACATAGACCGACAATGAAGGACTGAACAGAACTGAACTAAATACAGGCACAAATGAACACTAATGAGGTGAGGACAGGTGAAGACGATGAATCAAGGCTGAACAGGAGACTGATGAGGAAGTGAGTTCAGGTGTGCGAGAGAGGAGGATGATGGGAAGTGTAGTGCGGGAGATGCAGACAGGACGGTGCAGACGGAGACGGTGACAGTTTTTTTATACTAATACTATTTTGAAAACATTAATTTGTAATACTACTCCACAAAAACGTAACCAAGTCCCCAGACTCCGGTCCGGTGCATCAATCCTCCACCGCCTAGCAAACGTGAAGTGCGTCAGAAACAGATCTCACGCGTGATCAGTTTACTGTTGGTAATGTGTTGTGTAGCTTTTTCAATGTAGACTGCATTGCTTTCTTTTAAGGGCACTTAACACACTCAAGCATCCCCGTAGAGCCGGGACGGGCAGCTCGCGCCAACTCAAGACATGAAAGTATCAACGTGACATCATGACTTTTGCATAAACATACACGCCACTTTCGAGTCAAGTGGCGTGTTATCACTAAGCATTTTGAGCTATCCGCGTGTATGCGTGTATGTCTACTTGGGATGGGCATTTTTCAAAAATATTGCATTCGAATATTCGGGCTCATAAAAATCGAATATTCGAATATTCGT
This sequence comes from Hybognathus amarus, assembly GCA_030378365.1. Taxonomy (NCBI): domain Eukaryota; kingdom Metazoa; phylum Chordata; class Actinopteri; order Cypriniformes; family Leuciscidae; genus Hybognathus; species Hybognathus amarus. The sequence continues at coordinate 231,439 of JAQIUQ010000070.1, forward strand.
TTATTTAAATTATGTTTAACGAAAAAGACGTTATTTTTAATTTTTGTTGTTTTTTTATGTTTTTGTCACAATTTCTGGACAAGCTTACAATTAGGCAATACACAAGCTTACAATAGTAATTAAAGTTTTCTTTTAGTTGAAAACATTAAACAGTAGGCCTATGTGTAAACAAAAAATATATATAAAAAAGCATTATTAAAAGCATGCTCAAGCAGCGTGAGCGAAAAAAAAACTAATAAAGCAGATTGCGTCAGATATCATACAGAACATACACACGAGTCAACAAATGATTGAATATCGTGTTTATATTGTTTCACGTTTATGTTGAGAAAAACAATAATATCTAACGTTACATGCAGGGGCGGCGCCAGCACTTTATGCTCGAGTGAAAGACGCCGCGCTGACAGACGTTTCAGAGACACAAATATAACGGTGTTTCTAACAGCACTTTGCTTTTCTGTTCTTAAACCGGTCTCCCTTAACGAAACATAAAGGAAGTATGTCTCAAAATCATTTTGCTATTAGATAAGTTAACATCTTTGATCAGGCGGGGTCCAGCTGCGCTTACCTGCAGTTGTGACGCAGTGATGAACAGCTGTCTTTCCTCACTCGACTGTTTGGATTTAATGTCATTTCTCATGGTGATGATATCATAACTCAGGTTAATTAATCAATTTGATCAAAAGTAATTCCGTTTAGTAAGAGCCTTTTCAAGTAACGTTAATTCCAAACTTCGCGAGGCAGACGACAACATTATGTGATCAAATACAGACAACTTGTTAACGCACTCCACAGCGCCATCCAGTGCATTTAATTGTAACTGCGAGTTCTTTAGGATTTATCATGGACTCACTGCATTTACGGCCAGCAAAGCAACGTATTCAAAATTCGAATAGTATTTTATTTTTCGAATAATAATTACATATAGAATATTCGAAAATTCGAATATTCGAGCACATCCCTAATGTCTACGCCATTAATGTCCGAGTGATTCCGCGTGTCTGTACACGCCGTCAAATGTCAGAGCGAAACGAAGCAAAATGTAGATTTACATCTGGGAGCGATCTTTTTTTTCTAGGATGGTAGGGAAAGACTCATAAATGCCATTAACCCCACTGACAGGTAGGTTTAGGGACGAGGTTGAGGTAAGTCATATATTTATATACAGTAATAACTTTAAGTCAACGGCGTTCTTAACACGCTGAAAAGCGATTATGCGTGTTGATAGCACGCCAAAAATGGAAATACGAATTGGCGTGTCATACACGCGCTACTTCATGAGATCAGTCTGAAAGTATAATGATTACTGAAGTTTGGTAGGGGATACATTCTTGCAAGTAAATAATACATGATTAGACAGACAAAATAATCAGTCAGGATAACTATTCTATGTCTGCAGGCTGATAGTCATGTTTGTTATTTATTTTTCTGGTAGAAGTGTCTTGCCTCAGGCTATAATGCCAATTGATTTTTTTTTTAATTTGCAGATTCATTGCAGCTTGATATTATAATTTTGACGATATGGCTATTATCTACCACACAAACATTGAATTAGCATCCATTATGTAAAACAGTAGCCAATAGATTAATGTTACTATAAAGACGCTGGCTTATAAAAGTGAGCTACGCGATCTTTTGACGTTTGAAAAAAATAAAGCCCATGAAACTATATTCATATGACATGCAAAATTATATGCTAATGTACCGGGGATGAAGACATTTCACACGCAACACTGGCAGCCCAAGATGTGAGAACTCCTTCCTTCTACAGAGTTCGAGGGTATCGCTTGTCAGCAAACGCATGCGTGTATTCCCTAGTGTAACCATGACAGATTTTAATGTTTTACAAGACAATACTGTTTCCCAACTGTAGGGGGACCCCGAGAGCAAAATTTTAAAAATGTCATAATGCTGCTTTAAGTTTTTTTTTTTTTTTTTTTTTTTAATGGTCATTAAAAAGACATTTAAAAGGTATTTAAAGTCCTAAAAATACTATTACACTGCAGTTTTAAGATACTAATATTTGAGAGCTAACATATCGGTAATCAGATACGTTTCTAGAAAATATCACATTATTCTATGTTTCTTTTACTAATTGGCAAGGATAGTTCAGGTTGTCAAATGGTGGAATAATGGCGAAAAAACCATAGAAAAAAAATAATTGCGAAAAAGTCAACAGGCATAGCAAGACATGGCTAGAATGGCTTTAGCACCATTAAATACAAACATTTGTTGAAAATATGATTAAAAAAATACTATAAAACAGTATCAAATATTTATTCTAATACTCTGAATACAGTATACATTTTAAACTAGTCATTGCACCTTGAGTAAAGGTTCTGGCTAAACCCTTTTGACTCCTAAACGATGCTTACCTTGTCTAAGTCTAACCAAGCAGACGCTCTATATTTAGACATGCTTTTTAAAGAACTGAACAACAATGAATGAGCAGCCAAAGCATTCAGAGAGCGAGAGAACAATAATCTGAGAATTAAACGTCCATGTCTGGGTTCAGCCATATAGCTAGATGCTCAAATCTGCACAATGAGCTTCTCAGACAATGTTCCAAGACTTTATGATCCTGGGGTCCTGCAGTCAGAATAACAGCTCAGAATATCATTGAGTGTATTTCTCCACTTAGCACTGATAATCTGCACTGCTTCCTGAAAGGATGCTAAAATTGCTGGGATTTTCAGGAAAAAGGCATGATCCATTAAAGATCTTGTTCCCAATATACTATAATATAATTATATTTTTCATAATGCATTAGGACTGTGGTAAGGCATTTCTGTTTAGTAGCTTAAAGGGTTGTGAACCCCCCATCACGTGTGTGACTGGCTCCAGGCACGATTCTACGTCAGCTGTGGTGTGAACGACCAGGCTACAACAGGAGGGCTTTCATCTCACTTTAAAGAGCACGGTGTCAGCAATTGCAAGGTTGTGGTTTTGATTTCCAGGAAAAGTTACGAAATGCATAAATGTCTTTTTTCAAGACTTACCTGAGAGAAAGTGTCCAGGTTGGCTGAGCTCTTCACATAGACATAAAAGGAAGCAATATCAGTCTTCTTAAGGGGTTTAGAGGAGGTCTGGATGACCACAGACTCTCTCAGTCTGAGCACAGACACTGGCATGGCCCCTTGTTTGACTTGCAGGAGCCGAACACTCCCGATCTCTCTGCATGGGGGTCACGGGTATATACTCAGCCTGAGGCTTCCCGGCATTTTCACTGCCCAAATCCCACCTCTTGCCCTCCTTCCCCACTGGCTGTGCACGGGCCGTAAGCACTGGGACGGGCCTGGTAATAAAGCTCCACTGGGTTCCCCTGGGTTGGCCCTTGTCTTTCCCGACTGGAGCTGCCCTCAACCGGGCTGAACCAGCTTGCAGGAGGATCAACCTCAGCCATACAGGTTCCATGCTCATTTCGGATGACACAGGAACCACGGACCTCCTGAGTCTGCCAGAAGGCATACACAGTCACGCACGGCAGCTCATCTTTTGCTCCTTTCTCCTTCTCTCCTCTGTCCCAGTCTCTCCCGGCCACATAGAACAGGACTCGCACTTTGGGAGAAGACGGATGAACCCACCGGGTCAGAACGAAGGCTTGGACTCTCCAGTTGATGGTTAAAACTGGTGGTGAGGACCGGAATAACTGCACTGACTGCACTAAGTCCAGGGGGATCTCCTGTTTGGTTGAGAGTGGGCCGTAGCTGGCATTGATAACTGGGAGACGTCCCGCTCGGAGCATGACAAATGGCTGCGTGTGGCTCTGCATGCTGGAATTGCGCATGATGTCCTGTCCTGCTTCTTTTAGTAGGAAGTATTCAGCATCCCATACCTGATAAGTTACGGGAAGGAACAACGGATATGGGGTGGAGGATTTGGTGGCATCCGAGATCTCCTGACTGTCCAGCTCTGCAGGAAAACAAAGAGACAATTGAATTAGTAAAGGAATTATTTTAAAAGAGATGTGTAATGTTTTCTTCATGCCATAGAGTGTGTATGCATAGCCCTGTGTGTGCATCAGCAAAATGTCTCTCAAGCCCCTTTTCCACCAAAGCATTTTGAGAGCCGGTTCGGAGCCGGTGCCTGCGCGTGAACCAGTTCTTTGTGTTTCGACAGCCAAAGAACCGGTTCTCGGCCAGGAAGGAACTCTTTGCTGGACTAGAACCGTTCTTTTCCCACGTCATACTTACGTCGGGGGCTGGGGTGGGTTTAGATGTGTTCTAAACATATTTTCTGACCATAATATAGGATCGCAAAGCCAGGAGAAACATTTGCAGAAACACGATGGAGTCCGCCTTTGTAATTGTTATGATTGAAGTTGGCGCAAGCGTTTCTATTTTTTTATTATTATTATTTTTTTTATTGAAAACATTATAAGCAAAGAAGAAAACAGTCACAATATAGAACAAATAAATGGAAAGAAAAAAAGACACAAGACCGGGGTACATAACGTATCAGAAAAGATTACATATCAAACGAAAAGATTGAAAGACTTACATTTTTTCAATTGTACTTGCAAGCGTTTCTAGCTAAGACGTATGGCGACGTACACAGTGATGTAACGACGTCGTTCCCTGGGCGCTCTAGTCAGTGGAAAAACAAACAGGTTCTGAATGGGTTCGCAAGTTGAACCAAACTCCGAACCAACTTTGAACCATCACCAGTTCCGAACCAGTTCTTTTTTGGTGGAAAAGGGGTATCAGTAGCTATGTGTGTATATATATATATATATATATATATATATATATATATATATATATATATATATATATATATATATATATATATATATATATATATATATTTTTTTTTTTTTTTTTTTTTTTTTTTTGATAATTTTTGGGGGTTAATTGTTTTGGATGTCGCTTACGACCATACAACCGAAATTGCTGATCTCTGGAAGCTAAGCAAGGTTTGTGTTGGTTAGTCAAGTCAAGTTTTTAATTTTATTTGTATTGTGCTTTTCACAATACACATTGCACAAACCAGCTTTACAGAAAATAATGAAGTTAAAGGTTGTATCAGTGATTTCAGGCCCAAACAAAAATGATCACATTCATCGAATCTTTCTTAACGATCCGCTAGCTGCCCGCCCTATAAGCAGGCTGTCAAAAACGCGTCTCTGTAGGCAGCCTAGGCTCTGAGATCTGCACACAAAAACAAATAGGAACAACCACCACTCAAAATCAAGATAAACAGTGTTCTAACCAATCACTGACAGAGGGGGGTGTTGTTTGTTTTTGCGGTCGTGCACGGCACCTGCACGCGAAGTCGGAGCTGAAGAATAAGCCAGCGTCTATCAACACTATGCTATCAACAGACCAGATGCATTTAAAATGGAAGAGGAAATCGAGACACCCTCGCTGCAGCCTGTAGCACGATGACGTAGCTGGATGGTCCAATACGTAGTGGACACTGTAACGTAATACTGCTTTAAACAATTTATATTGTTTCAAAGCAGCTTTACATAGATTATACGCATATAATTTAATGTAACAGAGATTATTTGCGCTTTATAGCGGTTCGTGAATAATGTTATTTTCCAGCTAAATTTAGTTTTGATTGATTCACTTCTGTCGAAATGATAATTTTGTTATTAAATTATGGGACGACACCGTTCTTTCTAAACAGACTTTAAACGCGACCCTGTGATAAACACTGATGGCACATGCACATTAAGAATTGATAGTTATTGTAGAGAGTAGAGAGTTGGTGAACAATCGCACATTGATCTTCCAAGAATACATTTAAATAATGGTCACAAGTTGGCTATGGAAACTCTTTTCAGAGCTTTCAGAATAAAACATTTTAAAAAAATAATTGCGACTTTTTCCTTACAATGGCGAGTAGGCTAGGCTATATATTTCGCATGTACTGACTTTATTTCTCAGTAATTGTGAGACATAAAGTCAGAACTGCGTGAAATAAAGCCTCAATCGCATGTTATAAAGACAGAATTCCGTGAAATAAAGTCTAATGCGAGTTTATATCTCCCATTACGAGTTATAAAGTCAAATTCTAAGGGAAAAAAATCTGGCTACTTATTTTTTAACCTCAGAATAGTTCAATATCTCACAATTCTGACTTTTTAACACGCAATTTCAACTTTATGTCTCCCAATTTGCGTATTAAAAAGTCTGAATTTCAAGTTGCCTCGCTATTGCTAGTTTATATCTCATAATTCTGACTTAATAACACGCAATTGCGACTTTATATCATGCAAATCTGACTTGATAACACACATTTGCGACTTTATATCACGAAAGTCTGACTTTAACCTGCAATTGCGACTTTCTATAAATTCTGAGATAAAAAGTCTGACTAGTAGTGAGATAAAAATTGCTTTATTTTAAAATGTTCTATATACACGCATTTAAAAAAAAATACTTGCGGTGCACATGCTATTAATCTATCAAATGTAGGTTTAAAATCATGTGATTTAAAATGTAAAATAACTTTGAGATCGGCACTGCGCATGCGTATATGACGTCACCGAAACACACCTCCATCCACTACGTATTGGACCATCCAGCAGCTACGTCATCGTGCTACAGACTGCAGCGAGGACCTCTTGAGGAAATCCCCAAGAAGAGAAGGAGGATTAGGGCAAGGGAATACCGTCGTTTTCGTCACAGAAACAAATAATAATCGGAACGTGATGTTGCTGGTGAATGTTGTTCATGGTGAATGTTGCTGGTCTGTGGACGTAAAGTATTACTAGTTCATTCACGGCACAATGCTACTCCTGGTTTCCACGTCAGCGCTGTTTGATTTAATAGAGATCTACGGTTAATAACGGAGAAATGTGAATGCTTCTCACTAGATCTTGCAGCGCTGTTATTACCTCAGTGGCGAATTCAAATGTTTTCTTTACCGCGGTGTGGTAACAGTGTTGCTTGATCGAGATTGGCTTGAGCTTTCGTTCTGCTTTCATTACGCTTGCCATTTGATGTTGCACAACGTTGTGTTGGCCACGCCAGCACGCATTTTGCCAGCAGGAAAAATGGTCCAAGCAATCGTTCGGTTTGTATGCGTACCGAACCGGAAGCCTCTGAACCGAAACGGTTCAGATACGAATACATGTACCGTTACACCTACACATATATATATATATATATATATATATATATATGGGTCAATGACGTGACACCTAAATTTTCTGTCCAACTGCATTTTTTCAGGCAAAAATGGGTTTAAATGCCTAAAAAGATACTGCATATTTGTAGTACCTCTCCCATGTATGTACTCACTTTAACTTTTCAAAAACCTTTACTTATTTGTTATTATTTTGTTATTTAAAGTGTCAAAACGTCATGTGGTGCGACCGTCCGGCCATAACTTCTGTTTTGAAAACATCTTTGAAATTACTCTGAATTTATTCAAATTTATATACTGCACTATTTGGCATGATTTCCAAAATGTTATGTAATCCTTCAAAAAAATTCTAAGCATTTGCATTTATATTTCCATCATAATATACAAACAAACTTTGTCCAATGATGTCTATTTTATGAAATATCATGTGGTGCGACCATCGAAGAACTACCATTTTGGGACTTATATGTTGAAAACTATTCAAACACAGGAAGTTACATCATAAACCAATTTACCAAGGACCCATGGAAGCAGCAAGCAGGTTTGTAATTCTCTCAAATTGGAAAAAAAATAAACCTTTGTAATGGCTGGTATGTAGTTGCCAAATTTGGATGTCATGTGGTATGACCTCAAAAAAAATTTAATATGTAAAGTTATTTCTACAAATATATATTTGTATTATAAATTTCATAGTGACCTTTTTTGGCAAGCTAGCTTGTTTTGTTTTGGTGGCCAATTCTGTGCCTGTAAATTATGACTGAATTTGAAAATGTCATGTGGTGCGACCAAATGTCATGTGGTGCGACCACTGCAGACTGTTTTCAATGATAGATATATGTCCTAGATTGGCAGTTTTATGCTTTTATATTCAATCGACGGTTTATTTTAAAAAAGTACTTTACTTTAGTATCATTTGGAATAGATTTTTATGCAATTTGGGATTTTTTTAATGTATATTTCAGACAGTTTATGTTCACTCTTTGTACAATATGATATAAATATATATATTTTATTTCTGTGGCTGAAATATGAATCACAGACAGTATGCTTTAGTAAATTATATTTTTATAACATTTCTATCAGTTTTATGTGATTTATAGGAAAAATAAGTCTGTTAACTAGATTTAAGAAGGCAATTATAGAACAAAAATGAGATTATTATTTACAAAAACTCAAAAGAATTGCAAATACTTGGTTTCTAAACACTTTACTTGTACTATACTTGTAAAATAATGTTTAAGCATGTTAAGAAAATTCATACATTTTAAGATAAATCACGGTCGCACCACATGACATTTTTAAGGCTACGGACAATTCTTTCTAGATGAAAAACACTAAAATCACTTAAATTAAATTTTTTAAATGAATTTAGGTGTACACAACATCCTTAATGTTTGAACAATTGCAACAGATATTATACTGTATGACCCCTTTTAATGTTTTAATATCATTATACCTTACAGTTGCATTAAGCAGATTAAAGCTGGCCGATTACATCTGGGTTTTTTCTTTCATGATGCAAGCAATATAGAGCTTCTATTATATAATCTAAGCGACTATATAACTTTCAAGCAGTTTAGATTTGCTATATAGTAGCCTACAGTACGGTACATACAATATATTAAACGTGAGTGTATTGTATTTATCTGGGTAAGGTTGGATTGGATATACTTACAGTAATTTATAATGATTAAATGTGAGGTTTTGTTTAATTTATAACAAATGACAATGTTTTTTGTATAAAATGTACACTCTTTTCAAGTTTATGACTTTGTACTATATCACACTGGCCCTTTTATGACACTAAGAAATGCATGTGTGCATCATAGCAAAATGTCTGGCATGAAAATATTCTGAATCTCCAAATTTAAATCTCCCAGCATGCAGCACTGCCACTCTGCCTACACAGCTGACTGTTTTGGATCAAATTTAGCTGTCTTTTAAGTAAGGATTTAGCAATTCTTTCAACAGTTCTCAACATGTTTAGTGATAGATGACATTCCAATTTCCCCCAAAAATATATAGAAATCTGTGTAAATATGAGACTGTTGTCCTGACTATACTGTATACAGTGGGTCAACATTCTTTGTAATGTTATTCATGCAACATATAGATAATTATAGATAATTTCTTAAAAATTATTTTTAATGCATCCTAATAATGAAACTTTATAGAGTATGAGACGATTCCTCTGAGATAAAACAATACTGTGTTTGACCAATAGAAAATGTCGAAGTATGTTTTTCAGTAATTCATTCTTTCTGTTGTAATTTGCAACCAAACAAACACATTTGATTGGTTTACATAAGTGTGCTGAGCAACATTTAATAAAATAAAAATAAATGCAACTTGGTTTGACACTTTGCAAAATAGCAAAGGCTCATTCATATATTTTTAAGGCCACTTAATGCTAGCTTGCCTCAGTAAATCATAAAGCTCTGTCATTAAAAACATCTTATCATATGTGCATAAGAAAACTGTTGATATGCTACAATTTTAGGCTGGATTTTAGACAAGATTAGGCTAGCAAACATAGAAGAGCTAAAATAAAATAAAACGTGCAATAGAGATATGGTTCAAATAAAAAAATAAAATGTACTGTATGAATGATGATTTCAAATTTCAAAGACAATACTGTCTTTAATATTTCTGATTAATTAACAAACTTATCTTGAGCATGAGAGACTGTTTGTCAAGTATTTGTCTGTATTTATGTCCTGCCACCTCATATGGAAATATGAATATTATATTTATATATTATATTATATATATTTTACTAAAATGGAAACTAAATGGAAACAATCTGCAATATTGCACCCAATGCAGCCTATTTTAATCCCCCAAGCTTCACCCACTTTCATCTTATAGCCACAATATCAATTTAATATAGTAGATCCATGAAAAACTCTTGCAGATTGGTAAACTCAGAGAAGTCTAAGATCCAACATTGTGTATTATATGCCAGTGAAATAAAAAATAAACTCCAATAACAAGGATGAGCTCAAAAGAGAGTTCAAAATTCCTGGAAATATATTTTTTAAAGAGCAGATTGAGTAGTAAGGTCATGGAGTGAAAGGCCAGTTGACTCAAAGTAATCTCAAACTGAACTCATGGCACATGGCAATTCCTACACTCACATTTACAGCTGAAGCGGTCACAGAACATGCTAAGGAGAAAGATTAATCTGAACTGGATAACATTCTGTCTGGCTGATATTGTCATTTAAATTATAATGTTTTTCTGTGCTTTGCACTGTTGTTGGGGAAAAATAAGTGAACCTTTTGAAGCTAACTGACACAAACTGTAAAATTGTAAATGACCAAACACAGTACAAAAATAATTCCAAACAGACAATCCAAACATTCACAGTGCAAGAAAAGGTATACGAACCCCCTTTTTTGTCACAAATCATGCTTTCTACTCTATCTACTTTGTTTCTACTTTTTTGAGCACAGAAAGTAAGTTAATATGATCCAAAACTACACTGAACTTCATTGAACCTTCATTGAAAAAAAAAAATGTTTTTACTTGTGTAAACTATGCCTTTGGCTGACAATTAGATCATATCAGATCAGTTAAAGCCAAAACGTTTGTATTTAGACCATCATCTGCTTCAAAGAAAGAAAAAAAAAGAATATCCCTCAAAATACTATTTTTGGAATTCAGAACTCTGAAAACGCACACATTCCTTTACTTTACCTTTTCTTTATCGCTTTATCTATTTTTTCCCATTTAAACAGTACAGTTTCTCTTAACTTTCTCCTTTTTTTAGAAACTTCACTCTTGTTATGCTACTACTACTTAAAAACATCTAAGAGCAAGGTTACATGTTTTAGCACAACATTTAAATTATGCTTCTTTAGTGTTAAAAGTATGATTCTTTCATGTCAAAATATATATGCAGATAATCTGTCTATTTGTTATTTGAGAATTTAAATGTGGTGAGTTGTTCCTTTCAGATGTTTAAAATTGAGATTCAGTAGTTTTGGGCATTTGGCTTTGAGTTCACATAGAGGTCTCTGCTAGCCATCAGCTGGACTGGATGCATTACCATTAGCAGTTGTGCAGGTCAACAGGTCAACATCCATTCTATTTAGCCCCTATTTCAGCAGATGACATAGATAACATCTGTCTGGATTCAGCTCTAAATCTACTGGTAGGATGGTGTAATAAGCCTGCAAGCCACACTATGAGGAAAACAGTGTGTAGGATGTGTGCTAAACACGTTGCAGTGCGGGATACATGCTCAGGACATTTGATGTGTTTCTTTAAACACTGATATACATTTTAGTACATTTAATGTGCATATTAATTGTATAAATGGGGAGTTACATTAGAATATTTTAGCGATTAGATGTATGACTTTGGCAGGTAAAAAGGTTGGCATTGGCATGAGACTGGTATCAACACTGGTAACATCATTAGGTATAATTTGTGTAGTTAAATACATAAGTTAACATGATCTAACAATAAAAAATTACTCAAAAGCATTTATTATTCTTAGTTAATATTAATTTCAATGAAAAACGAAAGTTGTATCAGTTTGTGTATCAGTTGTATCAACTTTGTGAAGTTTGTGAAGCTAAAATATCTGCAAAGTTTTAAAGATCAAAATGCATGACAAATAAAGCTATTGTCTCCTAAAAGAAAGAATGGATTCTGAACTGTTTTAACGAGTTGTTACATGCCGAAATAACAATGTAATACATTTGCATAATGCCAGCCTATGCTCTTCCTTGGGCGCTTGTGAATGACATCTACTTTGATCTGCCCTCAGACACTGTAGTTGTAGCTGAGGCATGGAAGGGTTTGGTTTGTGTTGTCAACGTGTTCAGAAGACACTGTTTTCAGCACTGGAAATCCCCTTTAAATGCAATCCAAAAGATGAGGACTGGATAAAACGGCGCCATCATTCATATCCCTGTGTATTCAACTGCCGAGGATGCCTCCAGAGCTGAAATTCAGATATGGTAATAGGCATTTCGTTTCCAACACGCACTGTAAGCAATAGACTAATCCCAACAGACTGGACCGTCTGACCAATCAGAGTAGAGTAAGCTTTTAGAAATGGGTTGTTAAAAGAGACTGAACAAATATACTCTGACTCTTTGAGAAATGAGGTAATGCACAATGTATTATTTATAAGAAAATTAAAGAGACATTTAACCTTGGATGCATGTAAACTTAACATAGTGGACCTCCGAACCAAAATTAGGAACCTTTAAATTAGCATTATAGGGGTACTTTAAAAGTATTTAAAGGACATGGGCTAACTTAAAGGAGAACTCGCAGAACAGTGAACCTTTGGTCTAATAAAACATCAGTACCTAGTGAATCGTTCTCTGAGATTTGTTTTCATGATAATCAAATGTAAAGATATCTCTAAAACTGTTTAACGTATAATGCTAGTACTGGGGGCATTGACTAAGTAAAAAGAAATCGCTAGTTTAACAAGGCTCAAAATAGCCCCACACTAACACAGTAACATAATGAGTGTCCATACATGCAAAACGAAGCATTGAGAACTTGTAAGAGTACAGACCGTTTAATAAGAAGATGCTGCTTATAAAGACAGTTCACTTCATGTATACAGACAGGAGCCATCTTAGAATATAGTCTCGAATAAGTCGATCCCGAACGCCGTTCAGTACAGTTCAGAAGTTCGCTGAACTTCATACAGTTCAGCTCACTCAGCATGACGTTCGTGGTTTGACTTATCGAGACTATATTCTAAGATGGCTCCTGTCTGTATACATGAAGTGAACTGTCTTTATAACGTATCTTCTTATTAAACAGTCTGTACACTTACAAAGTTCTCAATGCTTCGTTTTGCATGTATGGACACTCATTATGTTACTGTGTTAGTGTGGGGCTATTTCGAGCCTTGTTAGTGGTATAAACTAGCGATTTCCTTTTACTTAGTAAATGCCCCCAGTGCTAGCATTATACGCTAAACAGTTTTTAGAGATAAATATCTTTACATTCAATTATCATGAAAACAAATCTCAGAGAACGATTAACTAGGTACCAATGTTTTATTAGACCAAAGGTTCATTGTTTGCCAAAGTTCTCCTTTAAGTGAAAGTGACATGGGAAGGCTAAGAATGGAAACCTAATGAATTTTCCTCTGCATAGTTCACACACATAGCAGTGTGTACACACACAGCCAACCATGGACACACACGGATCAGTGGGCAGCCATTTTTGCTGCTGCACCCAGGGAGTGACCAGGGAAGCCTTGCTCAAGGGAACCTCAGCCATTATCTGTCAGTATTGAGAATCAAACCCACATCCTTAAGGTTACCAGTCTGACTGTCTAACCATTAGGCCACGGTGGCCATAATAAGGTAAAAATGAACAGTTGTATTTTTATCAACTAAATTTAACAATTTGATATGCTGTAACATGTTATTAGACATTTTCAAAATGTTACCTAATAGGACATTATTGTAGTGCAACTGAAACAACGTTAGCAGGTTTGGAAGCAGACATAAATAATACTATTTTAATTTCACCCTCCATAAATACTCTTGAAAATATATAGTAAAATCACTCAGATTCTATCCATCCATTCATTATCTGTTCAGTCCACCCTAAGAAAGCATTCTGCTGACTGCATGTGCTCAGCAAAATGGCTTTAACAGCAACAGTGGAGTGAATGATGTTCTAGATCAGGTTTTGCTTAAAGACCCAGACCGTAAATTTGAGATCATGGTGGCCCAACACAATACTAAAATTGCAACAAAAATGCCCTTGACATATTATTACAACGCGTTCTCATCCTTTAGCGTCATATAGAACGTTATATGACAAAACAGCGTTATACTACGCACATGGTACCCTTTATCGTTTATATAACACGCGCTGTGATGGTTAGGTTTAGTTGTGGGGTAGGGTAGGGTAGTCTCATATTACGCTAAAGGATTTATGACGCCTTGAGTTTGCGTGTTATATAAACGATAAAGGGTACCATGTGCGTAGTATAGCGCCGTTTTGTCATAAAGCGCTTTATGTGACGCTAAAGGATGAGAACGGGCTCATTATTATTATATTTATTAAGCTAGTAATTAAACTATTAATGATGCAAGATAATATGGCTAGTTGGATTTTATTATTTGCATTTAGTTTTACTGTACTCAAGGTTTACTGTAGGTTCCATAGAAACAAGAAACTCTTGAGTAGTTTTGGAAACATTGAAAAAAGCAGTGGGTTTCACCACCATGCTATGAGAATACAGTAAAAAGACTCAAAGGACAACAAATAGAAGCTGACAGCACAGATGTTATTCCCTTTGAAAAACATCAACAGTTGCTTCTCTTCTTCCAAATACCTTTAAATAAAATTCTTTAAATAAAACTGAACATGACACTCTTTCTTGCTATGACACCTTAAAGGTATAGTTGGCCCAAAAATTTAAATTCTGTCATCCTTTATTCACCCTCAAGTCTTCAGCTAAACACAAAAGAAGATATTTTGAAGAATAACGGGTAACCTGAACTGTTGATGGACCCCACTGACAATGGAAAACCAGTATTCCATTGTTCTTCAAAATATCTTCTTTTGTGTTCAACAGAACAACTTGAGGGTGATTAAATAACGAAATAATTTTTTGGGTGAACAATCATTTTAAAACTCCCAATAATCACTTTATGTCTAAGAAAATGATTGAACTATTCAACTTATCACTTTTTTTAGTAAACAGTTAGACACATTCAGTTAGTTTTGGTTTAAAGGTGGAATACCTAAGATTTTTGCATTAAAATATCCCAAAATCACAAGGCCAGTGTTATATATTTAGTTAAGATGATAACTTACAATATTCCAAATGTTTCAAGCAATGTTTAAATCGCGAGAAAATTAAGATTTTAACCAAGGAAACGGGGAGTGTGAGCAGGGGTGAGCTGGGAGTCGCCAGTCAATTCGCGTCATATCGCGTTACCTCAGTTTCCGCTCGTACTACGTGTAGTCCTGGACAAATGCAGAAGTTGTAGTTGTGCGTTTGCGTCTATCAAGCAACAAACGTCAGCTTGTTTCGCGCATTTGTAATGGAATGGTGCACATTCTGGTGCATTATTCTTTTCAATTATTCTCGGAATGTGAACTGTTGGCTGTAAAGGAGGTCGCACACCGGACGAGAAGAGCCGCGCCACGTCTAGGACAAAGTCCAGTATCGCACACCGGATGCGCACTTCTCATCAGTATATGGCCAGCAATATTGTTATGTTTAATGACATGAAAGGAAGATAATGTCTGTTCTATGTTATGATTGTACTGTACAATTAAATACAATCGTTGCTGAGTCTGCAGTCTGAAAATTTTACCTCAGAGCATCCGTTAACTGAATGAATTGAGAATCTCACCTGAAAAATCTAATAACATCAGCAATTGTCATTCAAGCAGCTGATTTCTGTAAATGAATGCAAAACTAAATGCATATTGCAGCATAGGGCGAAGTCAGGATCCATTAGCAACGATTTGACTTCAAACCCTCTCCACCATAGCTTCGTCCAGTGACTCGTATAGTAACCTCTGTGATAACTAATTTACTGTTAAACCTGACTTTTCTTGCGGCTATTTCAGTTTAATGAAAAACAAGCATGTCATTAAACGCAACATTTATAGAAATCGAACTTTACCTCATCCATGACAACTAATTTTCGATTCCCGTCTGACTGATTTATCCACGGTGGAGTTAAAAACAACAGTTCCCATCCTTCCGCGTTCCTCCACGTCGCCATCAAGCAAAGCCGTTGTTGTTGTTTTGAATGTAGCGCCCTCTAGCGACATGCCAATCTTAGGTATTGCAGCTTTAAATATAACGATAACTAAATTAGCCTCCACAGTCCACACCAGAGGATATTGTTCTGTTTATTGTGGCAGTTTATGTCTCCTGTCACTTAAATGCTCAATACGCTGGAAAAAAATAGCTCTGACAGTGATTCTAACAATATCGTTTCTCTGCGCTGTTGTCTTTATTGTTGTGGGTAAACACTGCTATTCCTTTATATTTAGAAAGATTTTTAAATCTGTACCCATATTTTTATCGTTATAGTTATCTTCCTTGGTGTGAACATGCCTTAATTCATATTTACATTTTTCAGTAACACTTTACAATACGTGTGCACTAATATGCATTACTTCATGCTTAACTAATGCACAGATAATAATGAGTTAATGTATAACTAATAAAGAACTAAACCATTAATTAATGATTACTGCATCAGCAACTAACAAAGAGCTCTATATGAATAATAGATTAAGTAATACATGAATTGTTATTAATTCAATGTGTCATTGTGTATTAATTCCTTAATAACATATTTTAGTAACTAATAGTGTAAATTAATGTGTTTATTACCACAATTACTCAAAGCTATGCACTTCAACCTTCAGTTGTCTGCTTTAATTAATCATTAGCTAATGATTTGCAAAGATATCATTATGTTATGACTTTAGTTGGGGCACATCATTATTAACTAGTCATTTAGTAATTGTAGTAATTTGCACATAAATTTGCACTAACAATGAAGTAATTAATCATGTATTAAAGGTAGTGTAGGTCAGAATTGAAAAAAAAAACTTTTTTTCCAAATTTCTTTAAACTTTCTGTATATATCAATGCATAATTAAAATCTAAGTACTCTGAAAAAGAAAGTATAAAAATCGAGATGTCTGTAGACCTCTCACGACTGTTTTAAAGACAGCTCATTATTTCCATTCACTTCACCCCCTCCCTTCTTGGCTCCTTCCAAAGCCACGCCCCCAAAACACATGAACGCTAACTCCGACAACTGAGCTGAAGACGCATTATTTACCTGAGACGAGCGGAGAGGAGAGAAAGAAGTGCATGAAGTGACATCATGTCAGAAACACATGTAAATAAAAAATCTAACTATCATTATGAAGATAAACAAATAAGTTGTATTTTATTACTCTCTATCAAGCTAGCATATCGATATTGGTAAAGCTTACAATATTGATTCGCTAACGAGCTAGTTAGTTATCTATAAGGCAAAGCTAAAAACAGGTTGCATGATACATGTTTTTCCATTGCCATCATTTACACTGTGATGAAGAGGAATTTCATGTAAGATTCATTACATATATATGGTGTTCTGCATGTAAGAGTTTGCTTGATGAAAGCATTGTTGATTCTGATGAGGACTACACACCCGAGACAAGTAAGTTACCCATAAACAGTATAAGACAGCAAGTACCGCATCATTAGGCTCGAGGACAGATCCGTGGTCGAGGGCGAAGCAGAGGATTTTGCTATTAGGGTCCGAGGAAGTAGAGGCCGAGGACGGGGTAGTCGGAGCACTTTTTAGACAAGAGGACCTGCTGCGTCAAGTTTTGCATCTTTAAGCTCAAACAAGCACGCGAACAGGTTACGAATCTGGATACGCGCAAGTGGGCAGGTCCTGTGTAGCAAAAGGGTGGTTGCCATGGTTGCGAGAGAGTGACAGTCGCCTAAGCCAATCCATTGTTTCGTCCCGGTTCGAAATAATGAGCTGCGTTTAGTGCAGATTAAACGGTCTAGAGTCACTCGATTTTATACTCTTTTTTCAGAGTACTTAGATTTTAATTATGCATTGATATATATAGAAAGTTTAAACAAATTTGGTAAAAAGTTTTTATAAAATTCTGACCTTCACTACCTTTAATGCATATTAGTGTGCCTGTCATATTATTTGGAAGTTGAAATACAAGGCTTTGGCTCATTCTGGTAATTAACATATTAATTAACACTATTAGTTAAAAAAATGAGTTATTATGGAATTAATCCACAATTAAATATTTAATTAAAAACAATTTATGTATGAACTAATACATTAACCTTACAAACTCTTAATTAGTTCCTAATGTGGTAATCATTAATGAATAGCTTAGATAATCATTAGTTACACATTAATTCAGTATTATCTGTGCATTAGTTAAGCATGAATTAATGCTTTTTAGAGCACCCCGTATTGTAAAGTGTTACCGATTTTCCAAACTGTTTAGAGTTCTGTAATGTTTTGTTTATCTATGTGTGTTTTTATTAAACATTTTGTTCAAGTAAAGCAGGGAGATTAAGCAAATGCAATTAAATAATTCGGTGCGGCAGTTATAGTACGCTCCAGGATGTACAAGGCCAGATGGCAGAGCAGAGTCCATTTACACTGACCAATTGGGGCCTTTATGCTGGATGACTTTGGTACTGATGACATATAATGTTATGACAGCTGTTAGTTTAAAGCAGATACTTACGTGATTATACTACATTATCATATTGTCAACAAGCAAGCTTGCAAGCTACCTTTTAAGTCAGCACAAACCACAACCTTAATTCCAAATGTCACCACATTAAACTCTAAGAAGGAGATTTAAGGGCATCCTAGTGCTAAAGGCTTGATGTGGAAAACTGATAATGAAGTCTTACACAGACGGTAAACAATATATATCAATAGACAATATTGAAATGAATGTAAAACATATGCCTGCATATATAACTATGGCACATAGAGTCATCTGATATCATCTAACCAGTTACATTCTCAAAAACTAAGTCATTTTATTAACGCTTATGCAACTATATGAACATTTAGCAAGTCATCACACTGGGTCTATCTGCAATGCAAGCAAGCCTTTTGATATATTTTTCCTCCTTTCTCTCTTTCCCATCATCAATATACTAATCCTGTATGGTTTAATTTCTTGAACTTTTAAAACAAACCAATACAATTTGGAATGAATTTCAGTGATACTGAGTTGAACAAACGGTACTATTGATTGGCCAAGTGCATTTCTGAAAGGTCTCGATTCTTAGAGACATAAAATTAATAAACTAACTGGACAAATTTTCTCTGAAAAGTTACTCAATATTAACTTTGTTTATGTTTTTGTAGAAAAGCATATATCATATAGGCCTATATTTAAGCACAACAACAATAGCGAAATTTCTTGTGTGCAACAACACAGAAGTGATCTTAAGATGTCTTAAAACAAATTAAAGAGAGAGGAAACATGCAGCACAGATGTCTCGGCAACTGTGAATGAGTGAAGCTGTAGAAACTGTTTCTGGGACAGGATGAGCTCTAATCCTATCCAGACCATGCCTTGAGAAACAAGCACTCACAGCAAAATAAATAAATAAAAAAGTATAGAAAGGACTGGGACAGAAGAGAGAAATAAGAAACTAAAGAGTGGGAAGTGAGATCTTTGTGGGATGATTTGGAATTATCCTGTATCTAATATTCCCCTTAATACTTCTTTGAAAAATGTAATCTTTTTGTAATTTTATCCAGAATGTTTAAGGTCTTGAATGAAAAGTAGCTTCTGCATATAAGTATACAAATACAGATTAAATATAGATTCATGTTTGCCCATTCATAAGTATGGACAGTGCCAATGCCATGTAAGAAATCACACATTCCCATGTCTAATTTGGCCAGTTGCACCAACTGAGTCACTTTCTGTGGATCATTTGGTCCAATACGATTTTTTTCAGCCTCTGCCCACCATATTTTTCCCCCAATCCATGGAACATATCAGAATATATGGGTAACAATTTAAGAAAAAGAATTGTAGAGCCTTTCCTTTAGTTATGAGTTATCTTTTCATCAGCAAGAGTGACACTTCTCAAAAAATAAATAAATAAAATAATAAGGTGTATGATGCATATTTTCTATAAAATGAAGAAAAAATGCATGGTTAATAGTTTTATTTAAATTAATTTAGTATAATTCTAACCAATTATGTCAAAATCATGACAGTGCAATTGTAGGCTATCAATTGCTGTTTTAATCTGTATAATGTAGGTAGGCCTACAGTAAGGTTTTGAAGTGTTCCCTAAGACAATTAAATTAATTGTATGAAAGATAAAAATAACCTATTGGATTTGTGTCTCAAAAAGAGAAAAAATTGAAAGGAATTGAAAGGAACACAGTCAACCTTAAAGTATAGACCTGTCCTTAATGTAGACTACACGCATTAAACATATTCTGAATTCTTTTTCAGGTTACAAACCCCTTACACTGGTCCTAAATACATAATACTACTTACAATGACCCAAGCATTTTGATTAGGCTCTTCCAACTTTTAGACTTTAAATCAACATACCTTGAGTGACAGCCGTGATTATCGTTGGCAATAATATCTGCAGAATCCGCCATAGGTGAGAATAGACGCTCATTTTGGCCACAGGGGTTATCTATGATATGTCCCATTAACGTTTCTGACATTTATGAATCCTAAACAGGAGAGACCGAGGAGCGCGTTTGGTCCGTCGGCATCATGATGCTGTTTAACCTGTGGAATCTTCACCTGTGCACGCGCTCCACAGATCCACTATGAAGAGCTGCACACTTCTGAGTAATGTATTCCAACTAGAACAGCGGCACGTGAGGCAAAACTTGACTGGGAATCTTTAGCGAGATGCATTTTGGAACCCATTTTGTTGATCTTTTCTGAAATTAATGCACGGCTTTCCATTATAATCCAATGAATGAAAGGTAACGTTTCAGTTTTTCTCTTGTTCAGAGCTTAACTTCCTCCTATTTGGGTCTTGTTCCGTGTAGAAAGTGTCCTGACAGCTTCGAAACACCACAATCATCTGTCTGCACGTCACCCATCGCGAGCTTTAGATCCTCATCAGTCCAGAACACGAGCGACGGGATTTACCGCTAACAGTGAATTAAACACAGACAGGCATTGAGACTGAAGTGATGCGATTAACCGATCAACGCAGTGTGTGTAGGCTATACGACCACAAAGAGATTAAAAATACTTGTGTTATATATCATTGCACTGAGTACAATTTGTAGTGTATCAGTGTGAAATCCTACACCTAAAATGCCAAAAGTTTCTCTTAATCACCAAAACTGTCATTAAGTCAGCCTGTGCTTTGGTCGTGGAATGACAGTGACATCTCGTGGTCATGTTTGATACTATAATGTTTAAGTAAAAAAAAAAAAAATATATATATATATATATATATATATATATATATATATATATATATATATATATATATATATATATATATATATATTTGCAATCAATCAGATATATATATATATGTATATATATATATATATAAGCAATAAAACACTGTGTATGTGTATATATATATAAAAAATATATATATATATATATATATATATATATATATATATATATATATATATATATATTGCCTATATGTTTTTTAATCAGAACTACATAAGGTTTACAAAGACTTTTTAATGTTTTTATTTTATTAAATTTTTTTATTAATAGAAAATTTCATATTATTTCAGAAATGTAATATATATATATATATATATATATATATATATATATATATATATATATATATATATATATATATATATATATATATATATATATATATATATATATATACATATATTACATTTCTGAAATAATGTTAAATTTTCTTTTATATATATATATATATATATATATATATATATATATATATATATATATATATATATATATATATATATATATATATATATATATATTTATGAAATGATTTTAAATTTGCCAAAGCTACAATGTCAACCAACACCATATGCAACAGTATTTCTGGACAGAACTTTTCTGGGTGATTGTTTATAATTTTGTCCTCTTTAAATAACTTATACCTTCAGTATATATTATTTCTATTGGCAGTTTGTGAGATATTCATTGATAATGTTAGACAAGGTGATACAATGAGGTGAGTTTTAGAAATAAGGGTTGAGATCTAAATGAGCTTTAAGTGGCTCTTGTCCACTCATCAAAAGTGAATGTGAATGCAAGCAATAAAACTTCAAAATTCACTTAACACTGTCTATACACTATATTTCTATTTTCTAGAAGCAATACTGTGAAGAACATATGTTATTTCATGCAAATCCTCCTCCTGCTGCAGTTCTTAAATCTCATTTATGTTATGGTATTCTCAAATAATTACAGGTTTGACGGCAATGATGCTTAATCATTTGCAATCATTTGTGACCTGTTCGAGTATAAGATGTTTACTCTTTTCAAAGGAGAAGATTAATGATGAAAAACGCTAGTATTTGTTAAAAAAGCAATAATATGGCTTCAGAAGACTCTTAACACAACACTATAACACATCAGTTATGGACCCATATACTCTCTTAGACATTTTTGGAGCACCACAGAAATAAATCTATGCACTTTCATAAGGCCTGATTAACAAAACATTTATTTGAATGTAAATTGTTGCATTGAATTGAATAAGAGAGTTTATGGAAAGATTGGATACATAAATTATTTACACTGATTTTCTGTCTGCTTGAGATTAATGCAATAAAAGTAATTGGTGATTGGGCTTATTATGGAGATCTGCTTTTGGGTCATTCAGACAGGTTTGGAAATGTCACAAAGTGAAGATATTATTTTTATTTTCACAACTATCACTTTAATAATGTCACTTTAAGGAGAAGGAGATGCCAGTTAGGCCTGGTTAAGACGTTTAGAGGCCCTAGGCAAAATGTATGTTGGAGGCCCCCGCCATGCCCTCAACTTTTAATAATTCACACTTACAACAAATTAAATTAAGGAAAGATTATGCATATTTGACGTCCATGGGAGGGCTCCAGGCTCTGCATTTTGGCCAGATTTACACAGTATTACATAGGATTGCATCTGTATTTGGGATTGTGTTGTTTACATCCAATAAGAGATTAAAATACAAAGTGAGAGATGGGGGCGTTGGAGGGAATGCTGATAAACTGTCAATGAACATGGGTAAGTCTGCAGTATATATACCACTTATCTCGTTGATTATCTGAATGTGCTCTTCCCGAACTTTGTTGATAAAACATTAGTAAATAAAAAAGACTTGAAACAAATATGATTCATAACCATTTAATTTATACAAAACCTGTTATCAGTACTTTTATATTTTTACCTAAATGTGCATATTAATTTAACTTTAATTAAAAAGAAGTCATTTGAAAAGTCACCAGGACCAGCACTTATTATTCTCATTCCATGGCCACCTACAGAGGCACTCTTCTGCTTTTTTTAAAGCAAACTCATCAATAACTACTTCATAAGAAATCTGCTGTGTGAGTTCTCTGTTAATACTGATTAAAGCAAGTCCACTAAGCCATTCCTGAATCATTGTGGAGCACAGGTAATTTTTTACAAGCTTCAGTATTGAGAAACTTCTCTACAGTTACTGGCAGGGTAACTGCAATTCTGAGAGCAATCCTGAGGTTTGGATATATCTCCTGCAGTTGCTTCTGGTGAAGAAATTTTAGAAGCTCCAGGGCTGTGTTTTTGATGGTTATGGTGGAAAGTTGAGGATCCCTTCTGCCATTTCAATTCCAGAGATATCTGCGTGTCCTTCCTTGCTGAGTGCCTTCTCAATGTCTTCAGCAGTGTTTCTACACTGTACCTCTAGAGCATGGTTGCAACATCATTAAAATTCAAAAGGATACCAAAAGTGTCCCTAACATTTTCCATGGTCTGAAATCTCTCCTCAAGAGAATGAAGTGCCACATCCACAACTGTGTTAAAAAACTTCCAGGCTTCGCAGTGCGTCGGTCAGAGGCTCATCAGCAGCCTCATTAGAGAACTGTACTTCCTGGTGTTACGTAGTCTCTTCTGTTTGAGAATCGCCTCTATGTTCATTTCTTCACAAAAATCCTTTGCAGTTGCTTGTGCTGCAGCAAAGTCACAGGCCCTGTGCTGTGAGAGTGTTGCTTTGGAGAACGTAATCGAGTTTGTAAACAACATCCAGTTGCATAGAGGATGACTGGAAAAGCTTATTGACCTGGTTGACAAGTGTCAGAATGTCACACCACACAACCGAAACAAATCAAAAAGTGATAAGACCCCAATTCTTCAACAAGACCTTGGGCCTCCACTTTAGAAACTGGGTCAGACAGACTCTGCCGTACTTCTAAAAGTGTTTCCCTGATTTGAACAACCTGGAACCTGACAGCCTGAACACTTAGAAATCAGCTCTCCCACCTTGTCACTCCATGATTTGGGAGTGAAAATCCTTTTATTTTTTTTCCACAATAGACCATCTCTGAGACCTTTTGCTACGTTTGCACCTCCCGTCCAGACTAAAACGGAGAAGTTTTAGAAACGCTACAGCTCCGTTTTGCGTTTCGAATCTCCGTAGGGCGTTTTAGTGTAGACGAGACAAAACGGTAGAGACTTCAGAAACGCTGATGCAGAGGCTGACGCTCAGCTCTATGATTGGGTGTCATCAGTCATAACGTATTCCTTAACTGATTGGTCAACCACTGTTTACACCGGCACGCGCATGCCCAGTGTTGGTGAATGGTCACATGTTCCGCGTTTTCAGTCGTTTTAATGTGGACGGAGATCATTTCTTCGTATTTTCACAACTATCACTTTAATGTAATGTTACTCTGAGATGAGAAAGGAGATGCCAGTCAGGGCTGGTTAGACGTTTAGAGGCCCTGAGGCAAAATGTATGTTGGAGGCCTCCGCTATGCCCTCAACCTTCACACTCAGGGCGTCGGTACTGGGGGTAAAGGGTACCGAACTACCTAGGGTATTCGTTTAAATTCTCCACGAAAACGCAGTAGTTTGGACGGGGCCTCAGTGGAAAAGTGAAAAAAGCTGAATAGTTTCTGCAGGTGTCCAAAGAATCCAATGGCATCCTTTGAAGCTCTTGCAGCATCTGCCAGAACCAGGTTCAATGTGTGTGCCCCGCATGGGACAAACAGGGCTCTTGGGTTCTTTCCAGCAGCCTGGCTTGTACACCTTGCTTCTTGCCCTTCATATTCGAATTCATATTCACATTGTCATATGACTGACCTCGACAATCCATGATGTCAATCTGCAGGTCCTTCAGCCTGTTTAGGATTACTGAAGACCGATTCTTTCCAGTTGTCTCTTCCACAGCCAAGAATCCCAGAAAATATTATTTATTACTGGCTCTGGCTCCACAATGTGAATGATAGACATCTGCTCCAGGTGGCTAATGTCTGGTGTACAATTGAGGATGATAGAAAAGTACTTTGCAGTGTAGATTTTTGCAACAATTTATTTGGTCAGTTGACTACTCATCAGATTCAATAGTTCATTTTGTCTTTTCCCAAATAGTGTGTGTTTGTGTGTGTGTGTACTTCCATTATTGATTTTAGCCAAGTCTCCTGCTGGATCAAACTTTGCCAGGAGCTCCACTTCCTTTAGAAAATTACCATTATCAGAAAACATTGAGTTTGTCTGTGGATCCCCTAAATCCAAGATTCCTCTCAGCAAGAGACTGTATAATTGTTAACAATCTTTTGAGAACATTCCGCCACCTCTGTCTTTCTTCCTCCAATAGGGTGATCTGTCTCTGGTCTATGGTTTGACCTGTTGTAGGCCGCAATTCTAAATCCCTCCACTTCTGCATGGTGCTAATATGCTCAGAACAGTTCTCATGACTGCGCAGGATAGTGTGGATGTTCTTCCAGTCTTTCAATCCTCCTTTAATGAGCATAATTGACCTATGGCTAAGCCATGCCCCCAACGATGACCCAATCACAGTGTGCATAGCTAACCCAATACACTCGAATATTCTCTGCTTTCACGTCCATTGAAATGCATTGCAGTTGGTCTTAAATCGTTTATATATGTTTTTTTCTTGTCATTTTCAGTTTAAAATGTCATAACGGTGTGTGTGGGTACATGCAACTCCGACACCTAGGTATCCCGAGAGGCTGGGCAACGGTGTGTATTCTTTACCCTTTCCCAAGCCACATCTCAACCAAGATAAGTGTCTGCTCTAGATTAAGTTATGCGGTTTACCACAATACCAACTCAGACGTGGATAAATTAAACAAGAATTAAACAAGGATGTCTACATCATGTTCTAAGTCAACAATATAAGGAAACATCTAACGTTAGCTTCTAGCTGTGTTGTACATCATGTCACTTAGCTTCATTAACGTATCTGTAAATAACCAGAGATTACAAATGTTGGAAATGTTGTTCTGAATGATTCATGTAAATACTGCAGTGCATGAACAATGCTGATCCTCTATCTTGTTGTCTGAGATGGTGATGGCAACGAGATGCAGTTTAATCATGATTACACTGTGACCTGTACATTTTTGTCTGGAGCTGAAGCTTTTCATCGACCTTCTCAACAATAAAATTATTAATATAACCCTCCAATACATAGTTAAGGCCCTTTTGGTGACTTCGAGATGATATATAATCTTTCTGTCTCCAAAAATCATCAATTGCCTCCTGTGGAATATCTCAGAGACAGCTGCCATAGTGCCTGTCCCCGAATGTTGACTGTTTGTCCGAGTGAGTGGAGGGGCCGTGGCTTAGCCATAGGTCAATTACTTAGGTAGAGAAAAGTTTGCAGCTGTAGCAAAAGACTGCATCCTTCACTTCTGAATATGACAACCATGATCGTTTGACTCTTTTACCATTAGGCATTTTTCTATAACACAGACTGTGTGGAAAGGCTTGTCCATCTATATTTTTTGGAAAAACCCAACTTTCTCTGACTTTAAATGGTCCTCTTCGCACTGCCTCTGCTCTGTAACTTTGTGAAATTGTGTCAGGCCACAAGGCTGGATCAACAGGTTTGAGCTTTGGGTACTGTGCTTCCTCTTTCACTTTTTGTTGATGATCCAGGCCTGACATTGTCTCCTCCAGACAATATACCAATATACCAGGAAAGAAAGGAAAAAAATACTGATAAATTAGATTTATACAACTATTTCAATCTAAATTTATTGGATATCAAAATTTAATTTTGGAAATAACACAACAATTCAGCCTTGATTATTTGACTGATTTTGTAACAAGTGTTAATAAACCCAACAGTGAGAAATTTACAGTGATTAAAAACTATCAAACACTACTTACACCAAAGATGCATTTACTGGTTGAACAGTAATTTTGTGAAATATTAGGTAACACTTTATTTTGCGACCCACAAACAACTGTGTAAGTACACTGAAATTACGGTGTACGTTTCTGTAATTATAGTGTACTTCCGTCTAAGTATAAGGGAACAATATGTTAAGTTTAGGGTATAAAGGGGTAACAAGCACCACTTTAATTTACAGCCCGCAGGAGTTACACTTACCATGTAACTACAACAAGTGGGTAACAAAGCTACTTACTATGTAGCGATACGAAACAACACTATTTGCACTGTAATTACTGAGAAAGGTACTTTTATCAAGAAAACAAACAACAACAAAAAGTTTTAATTACACAGTATATTTGCCCTGACATTTAAGTGTCATTGCAATTCAATGGGATTACCACATGGTACAGTCTAAATTAAAATCATAGCAGAAAGCAAATTATTTTGACTTTTCTAGTAATCTAGTTAGAAAAGCCAACAAATTAAATTTTTATCATATATATATATATATATATATATATATATATATATATATATATATATATATATATATATATATATATATATATAATGTGTGTTTAATTTTCAACCCACATATGTCAAAATTACCCTGAACATATTTTGCCAGAAATGTGATACATTTTATAAACAACAGACGTACAATCTTTGCCTGGAATATATTAAAAGAATAGGTACCTGTTATTTTTTAACTAATTAAATAATTTTCTTGTATATCTGCTTGTTACCCCCTTATTACCCCAACTTAACATATTGTTCCCTTATACCTACACTCAAGTACACTATAATTACAGAAACGTACACCTTAATTTCAGTGTACTTACGAAGTTATTTGCATGTTGTATATCTGTCTGTTACGCCTTTATTACCCAAAACTTAACATATTGTTCCCTTATACTTAGACAGAAGTACACTATAATTACAGAAACGTACACCGTAATTTTGGTGTACTTAAACAGTTGTTTGTGGGTCATAAAATAAAGTGTTACCATTAATGAAATATATTTAAATATTCTATTTAAATATATTTTAAAATATAATTTATACCTGTAAATATTCAGAAAGCATTACTCCAGTCTTCAGTGTCACACGATCTTTCAGTCTATGCCGATTTGCTACTCAAGAAACATTTCTTTTTTATCAATGTTGAAAACAATTATGCTGCTTAATGTTTTGTAACACATAAAATGTCACAATTAGTAAATGAGTAAATGTGCTATCGCTCCGCTCCAGTATAAGCCTGTTGTTATGGTATTTCATGGTCAAAAGCCCACTCCTTCCTGTCGTGTCTGCTATGGAGGTATGTGTTTTTACTAGCTGAGCAGCCTCCTGTTTGACCATTGTAGACTTGGAATTAAAGCCTTTTGTTTTCTCTGTTAATATTCAATTATATTCAATTATAATACTCCGCTATACCTTTAAGACCTATCCTTATTGTTTACATTGGTTATACACTTGCATCAATGGAAACATCTATGCTGAGTGAACATTGCACACATACCTCTAAGCAATATATAGCTTTTACTCTGAAATGTGTTCCTCTTCTCATGCATTCAAACTCATGCTTTTGAAACTCCATAAGATTATACACTGATTATGAATATTAATAAAGAATAATACAGACAAAAAATAATAAAATTATATTAAAAGATGACATTTTATCCTTCAACCATCATTGTTGTATAATTCAAAAATAAGAATAAGATTCAAAGACAAAAAAGTGTAGTAGTGCTACAGTTAATGATAGTCGCTCAAATGTTTTGTACTCTAAAATAAACTTTTGCTCTTAGTGGATTAAACTACAGTGAGGGTGAGAAATAACATACAGCTCATTTCCTTCAAGTGCCTTGCAAACATAACAGAGGTGGTAATAATGACTGATCCCTTTCTATGGGCTTTTCCTCGTTCTCTGGGTCAAGAGATTTCCTGTTCTGCAGCTTATGAGGAGCTTGGGCTGAAGTCCTAAAGTTTGTGACTGCTACTGCAAAGCGTGTGGTTAAAACATGGTTACTGAATCACGGCAGTAGATTTGAGTTGAATGTTTTTGCACAACCTCATGCAATATCTTTTTTTTTTTTGCCGCTGGTAATTGTCACTGATGTTGTTGTGTTAAGATTGTTTATACTATGGCTCATCTTACCCCGACTGTCCCACTCTTAAAATTGTCTAGACATTAAAATAGAGCATAAGAGATTGTTTGGTAAAAAAAAAAATTCCACAACTAACACCAATATTGGCCTCTGTTTTTTTATTAATGCAAAAAGCTTTTTGGTGAAATTAGTTGTGGTCCTGGGTGCGAGTTCCGTACAACGACGTAGTTCACTGTTTCACTACCATAGTACGATGCATCGTTGGAAAAATCAGCTAGCTAGTCACGACTGTTTCCCGAAACCTACTGTCGCAAAGTATCGTTCAACCACGTTGGTTTCGCGCGTGGTGGAGTAATAACTACTTTTAATTAAACTGTTTGAGATCCAATTAACGCTAGATTTGTTTTATATAAATTACAGACATGTCATCTGAGGACTATTTCTAATTGTTCTCAGTTATTTTGCTTTATTACCAGACTCAATATTTGGCTCGTTCTTACATAGTAGGGCCCGTTCGCACATGCGCACTATTCAAGCTCGTTACTTCAAATCTTTTGAAAAACTAAAAGACGTAAATTACATTTGTATTTATGCTGAATAAAAGGCACCGGTTGTACTGAATGTCAACTTACTCATTTTGCTCAAGATAAGGATTTATTACCTCCAAATGTCATGAAATATAGAAACGATGCCTCTAACCATAGGTCGAGAGCTGTCGTTCAAACCATACAAATTTGAGATGCTGTTTGCAAATGTTTGTTGGAACGATGGTTTCGGAAACACCGAAATCGTTGAACTATGATGAAAACGACGGAACTTGCGACCATAGTTGGCTATCGATGCTTTTGGAAACGCACCCTGGTTAGTGATGTACAGGACAATGTGATACCAGCAAATCTGCTGTCTTTTGGCATGATCAGGCCCAACAGATAGCCTACATTAAATATTATTTTCAGTAATATAAACTGAAGAAGAAATATCCTCTCAATTTCAACTATTTTTTTTTTGTAATAATTTTAAAAGTTCAACAACTGACACTGAACAAATTTGGTGACACATTTGCCCCTGCGATGTAAAGTTACTGTATAGCCGTGACTTCAATTTTCTACCACCTGTATTAGTGTCCACAGGTGCATGTACAACAGTTGTTCAAGGTTCATTGAACAATAATGTACAACTTTGTTTAATCCTCTGGGGTCAACAAACACATCAGCAGATTTTGGTGTATTTTTCGCATAGCAGCAAAAATGTATTTAAAATACTAAGTATTTATATAAGTCATTTATGGTCATATGTAAAACCAATCATTCAATTTGTACACTTTTGTGTCAACTTGAAACAAAGTTTCAAAATCAAAAGAAAACACTGTGCTTTTGTTGAATAAAGAAAAGAAACGGGGTGTGCTTTCTGCCATCTCAGTCTCTGTGAACTTTTTTGTGGAGTGCATCACAAGACTGAAACAAACCTCAGTGAATACTTGTCACGCAGACATGAGCAGTATATCTATAACATTTAAGTTTCTACATTTAATTGATCTCATTCAAAACAAATATTCTCTGTAAGAGAATGATGTCCAGTCTGTGAAAGTGGCCTTGTTACTGTATACTGTATATATTTGTTACAACAGGAAAGATTGTTCAAATCTGATTAAAACTTCCCCATAGTTCCCCAAAACTTCCCCATGACTACAAGCACCAGTACACCTGTAAAGAGCTTGATTGTATGTTTACAACAATCAAGGTAAACCAGTTTTAAAATACCAGAGATACCACAAACACAACCAAACCTGCACTGGAAATTTAGGTTTGTGATACTTCCTCACAAAATCGTGTTAAGGTTACTGTCATCTTGATGAGGATACCTTCCTAATGTTCAACTTTTCATATTTAGTAGGCTAACACCTCAGCATTTTAATGTTTAATAATCAACAACCACGTTAAACACCACTCAAAACTCAAAACGTAAATCTTCACTTAGATGTTTACGAATGCTTGCTGCAAGAATAGTCAGAGGGGGGTATGAAAGGGGGATGCAGAAAAATATGCAGCACAAAAAATAAATCATAAAAACATACTTCCCATCTTACACTGTATCGCCCAGACTTCAGAGAAAAGTATGCAAACACTGCAACACCTGTAGTGTAAAAAAACACTTTGCAAGTTGCTGCAAGTCTATGCCAGGGTGCGTTTCCCGAAAGCATTGTT
Organism: Hybognathus amarus; assembly: GCA_030378365.1. NCBI lineage: Eukaryota > Metazoa > Chordata > Actinopteri > Cypriniformes > Leuciscidae > Hybognathus > Hybognathus amarus. Next base: position 262,713 of record JAQIUQ010000070.1, read on the forward strand.
AGCCAACTATGGTAGCAAGTTCCGTCGTTATCAGCATAGTTCAAAGAGTCTGTGTTTCCTGAAACCATCGTTCCAACGAACATTCGCAAACAGCATCGCAAAGTTTGAAGTTTTGAACGACAGTTCTCGACCTGTGGTTAGGAGGCATCGTTTCATTTCATGACATTTGGAGGTAATAAATCCTTATCTTGAGAAAAATAAGCAAGCTGACATTCAGTACAACCGGTGCCTTTTATTCAGAATACATACAAATGTAATTTACGTCTTTTAGTTTGTCAAAAGATTTAAAGGACCGTGTTTGAAGAGTGCGCATGTGCGAACCTGCTCTACTATGTAAGAACGAGACAAATATTGAGTCTTGTAACAAAGCAAAATAACAATTAGAAATAGTCCTCAGATGACATGTCTGTAATTTATATTAACAAATCTAGTGTTAATTGGATCTCAAACAGTTTAATTAAAAGTAGTTATTACTCCGCCACGTGTGAAACCAATGTGGTTAAATGATGCTTTGCGACAATGGGTTTCGGGAAACAGTCGCAACTAGCTAGTTGATTTCTCCAACGATGCATCGTACTATGGTAGTGAAGCAGCGAGTTACATCGATTGTACGAGAAACGCACCCAGCATAGCCAGTTGGTGCTAAAATATTCCTCCAGCAAAGGGTTAGAATACATGAGCTAGATGACACTGTTTTTCTGTCCACAGGACACCATCCACCAGCGGGAACTGATATACATGGAACATTTAACAGTATTAAAAAAGTTTCACACGTTTCAAATTTTCACTGAATAGCGCTTTTGACACATAAAAAAAATCATGTAGGCTATGAGCTAATGAAATGAAGACTCATTTAAGTCGAAAAAAAAAAGTTTTAATTTTGCAGTTAATCTCTAACCTCGACCAACAAATCCTGTAATCTATCCTTTAACTTCTGTTCCTAGCTATTTCTGCTTTGTGTACTTTTCTGTTCAGAACAGAGAAAATATCAGAATGTCAATGGATGACAGCTTAGTTTTATTAATTAGTACACATCTAAATCAATATCTTTTTTTTAAAGAATAAATGATTTCCTTAAAACCCTTTTGTAAAGAAAAAAAATGACAGAGATGAACATTTAGATCATCAAAGTCAAGAAACGTTAATCTCAACATTTTTAAAGCTGCAATACCTAAGATTGTATGCCGCTGAGAGGGCGCTACATTCAAAACAATGACAACGGCTTTGCTTGATGACGACGTGGAGGAACGCGGAATGATGGGAACTGTTGTTTTCAACTCCACCATGGATAAATCAGTCAGATGGGAATCGAAAATTAGTGGATGAGGTAAAGTTCAATTTCTATAAATGTTGCGTTTAATGACATGCTTGTTTTTCATTAATCTGAAATAGCCGCTAGAAAAGTCAGGTTTAAAAGTAAATTAGTTATCACAGATGTTACTGTTCGAGTCACTGGATGAAGCTATGGTGGAGAGGGTTTGATAATTGGATCCTGACTTCGCCCTATGCTGCAATATGCATTCAGTTAACGGATGCTCTGAGGTAAAGTTTTCAGACTGCAGACTCAGCAATGATTTTATTTAATTGTACAGTACAATCAAAACATAGAGCAGACATTATCTTCCTTTCATGTCATTAAACATAACAATATTGCTGGCCATAATACTGATGAGAAAGTGCGCGTCCGGTGTGCAATACTGGAGTTGTCCTAGACGTGGCGCGGCTCTTCTCGTCCGGTGTGCGACCCCCTTTACAGCCAACAGTTCACATTCCGAGAATAATTGAAAAGAATAATTCTGCTCCATTCCATAACAAATGCGCGAAACAAGCTGACGTTTGTTGCTTGATAGACGCTAACGCACAACTACAACTTCCGCATTTGTCCAGGACTACAAGTAGTACGAGCGGAAACCGAGGTAACGCGGATATGACGCGATTGACTGGCGACTCCCAGCTCACCCCTGCTCACACGCCCCGTTTCCTTGGTTAAAATCTCAATTTTCTCGCGATTTAAACATTGTTTGAAACATTTGGAATATTGTAAGTTATCATCTTAACTAAATATATAACACTGGCCCTGTGATTTTGGGATATTTTAATGCAAAAATCTTAGGTATTCCACCTTTAAAGTCAGCCTCATAATGGACATAGAGGACAGTTTCCTAATAAACAGTTTCCTATAAGACAAATTAGATGCAAGTTTACACATTCACTTCTAATCAGTTTTCTTAAAGCAAAGAAAGAAGAGTTAAAAAAAATTAATCAGCACAACAACAAAGACTTATATTTTAGTTTCACAAACTCTTTGCTAGTACATTATTGTGTACAAATAGAGACAAACTCAGCACAAACAATTATCTCTATTATCTCTATATTTTATATTTCTCTATAGATTTTATGCTTTATTTATATCATTGCTGTTTTTCTTGTTTTAAATTTTAGAAACTAAAGGATCATCAACTAAAGGATTGTGGAAATAAGATTGTGTATTATAATTGTCTCATAAAGGATAAAAGCTTCATTATATGACCTTGCGATCAGAATGAGGACTTAATCATGTTGTACACTTTAGCATTTATAGAGAAATCTACCATCCTCAATGAGGTACTAGGACCCTTCCTGTCAAAAAAACAACCAAACAAACAAAACATCATTACAATGCATGTATAATACAGGGATGATGTAAAAAGACTTGTATCAAACTAAATCATTTTAACTAACCTGATGATTTCTTCTTGTAGTAAATGAGTCCAGCAGCTGCTATGATGATTCCCAGCACCAGACCAGAGGATCCAATAGCGATTTTATTCCTCTCAGACTCTGGGAGAGACGGATCTGTTCGGTACACTGGTGTGTTAAATGATGCTGCCCACAAACATTTTACTAAAATGAGAGTACGTAAGTATCTCCTCTTACCCCAGTCATAAATCATGGGTTTATGGAAGCTGGCGTGCTCCACCACACAGGAGATCTTCTCTCCAGATTTAGGAGTGTATTCCAGCTCAGAGTGAATCTGGTAGTACCAGTCTCTGTCAGCCATCTCCATTGTTGAGGTCACTTCAGAGGTCATCAGTTTACCATCTCTCAGCCAGGACACTTTAATGTGTGGAGGATAAAATTCATAAGCGCTGCACATCAACACAGCTGGATGATTGCCACCAGCCTGCGTCACTGAACTGACCTTAACCTTCGGTCTCACTGTATTAAGAAGAGCAGCGTCCTTAATAAGTATATTGTGCACAGTATATGTGTATATGTAACATATATTATGCTCAACATGGGAGAAAAATGAGAGAAGAGTCTTGTGCCACTTACCTGATTTCTCACAGATAGCGGAGTCAAACATCTTTAGCATTACCTTTGCAGAACCAGTCCACAATAGCTCTTTCTTCATGCACTAAAGGACCACGGTTCCAGGACTCCGCAAGTTTCATTCCAAACTCATTAAACCCCACAAATCTCCCTAGAGTGCTGTCAAACTGTATGAATAGAAGTTTATTGAAATAATAGTTGTTGAAATACACCATGTCACTGATATTAGAGGAGCTGTAGATGCATCTTGACAGTCGGTATCGGTAATATACATTAGCTGAAAAAGAATGAACACAGAGAACAAACTGTCAGATGAATGTCAAGAAAAAAAGAAACAGAAGAACTTGGATGCATCAGTCTGTTGCAGTACAGGGTTGCCTTTATAAAAAGTACTTGTCAAGTAATATTTCAATCAGAAGGTCCATCAACATTAGAACGAGTCACCCTTCTTACAATATGTTGCACTACTAATACTACAACTACTAAATACTACAACTACTAATACTACAACTACAATTACTTCAATACCGCTGTTACTTACCACTTTCTGCTACAAGGAATGCAGCCAGTGTCCATATGAGATGATAACACAAGAGCTTTTGCAGTGACATTTTCACTCACACTAATTCTCAGCTGAATGCTGTCAGCTTTGTTTATGTTCATGAGATGGATGTCTAAGATAACTGTTAGTTTAAGTGTCAAGTGTTGCTAGGCAGCATCCTGCTTTCATTTTACAACAAAAACAATGTCAAGTTATTAATGCGATGAATTATATTATTCAGTGACCAAGTTAAATATAATCAGGTGTCTAAGCACTGAAGTGAAAGGGTGCAAGTCCAAGCATCAAAGGGTGTCAGAGACCATATTTCCCCAAATTTAGAGGATGGTCCCAATCGTGCACCTTATCACTACTGTAAGGTCCACCCATTGGCCCAAAGACGGAATCCAATGGCTGGGCGAAGGGATAATGCGTGTATGTCTTTTCAGCGCTCCAGTGAAGTTCACTTAATTTTTTAGAATCTATTTTTAATATTAGTTTAGCTCTACGCTTAATCTGACACCAATTTTTACTGATGATCAAGTTTCGATCGTTTCTTATTAGAAAATAACCATAACTATTGATTCTGATATGAAAGTTTCTTACACTTTCAGTTATTAATTCATTATGGACCCGATGCCACACAGAGATCACGTCGACCGTATCGTGTTTCTCACGGACACAAACCTTGGTGCAGGGTTAGCTAATACTTCTTAAGTCGGTTGCCTACTGCTCACTCGTACAAAGAATGTAGTTTACTTTAGCCATTTCCATACAACTTGCCAAATCAGTGATAGACAGAAATCAAAAGGTCTCCAGAGGACGTTCCTACTCCATTCACATCTGTGCCTTTAGTTTGACCTATCCTGCAAGATATGCGTTAGCACCAGCCTAATCTACTAAAATAAACCGATATATAAGGTTTTAAGCTGCAAATGATCTTCACATTTATTTAAAATTGTCTTGTGATAGCCTATGACAATTCGATTCATATACATTTTAAATGTTTATAAACAAGGAATACGATAAATAAGGAATATAATTCCTCACAGGGAGTGGATGCGTAATCCCTTTCCGATTGCTTCAGGGGTCTTAAAGCTGGGCCTTCCCGCTCCCAGAGTCTTGTGCACCTTCTACTGGGCGTCTAGACGCTGGATAATGGGAACTATTGCCTTATTTCATTCCCTGATTGATGGGCAAACGATCGGGAGGCACGCACTGGTGGTCAGATTTCTATGGAGGCCGTGGAGACTACATCACCATTGCACCACTCTCGGTACTGCCATGGGACCTAGCGCTGGTACAGAAGGCTCTCTCTCTACCCTCGTTCAAGCCCTTGGCATCCATTGCTAGAAGGGAGCTCTCTCTCAAGACTGCTCTGCTTCTTGCCCTTGCTTACGGTGACTGTACAAATGGACAAGCAGTCTCTGAGAAGAGGCTTTTTCACTGGATAGTGGATGCTGTCGCTTTGGCTTATTCGAGACAGGGACAGGAATGCCCTTTCAATGTCAGAGTGCAATTATACTCGAACACAGGTCACTATATACACCATTATTTCAGGTTGAATGATTCTGATTGTGGAATTGATAAACTTCTACATATGGGCTGTTAATCAGAAGCATATCTCCATTGATTATCTTGATGACATCTCTGATGTTACAAATCTCTGTAAGTGTCTAGTGTCCAGTTTTAGACATCCTGGGTGCCAACTGATCACCTCACAAACATCAGGTCCTGTAACAAAGGGTACTAAAACACATTCACAGATACACAGCTTCTTCAAGGTTGGAGATGGTCAAGCTCTAGCTTACCAAAATATGCTGTATACTTCTTTCAGTAAGTGGTTCAGACAATATTCATCATTATTCTCTAGTGATTGAAGATGAAAAGTGAAGTAAATGTTTTGAATGTGAATTGGTCACATGGAGACAGACCTGAGTTACGCCAGTGACCTAGGCTACCCATGATACCTATTGTCAGCTAGAAGAGTAAATATATGATTCCATATTCCAGTGATTATAACTACTTAAATATCATAAACCTGAAGAAGTCATTCAAATAATTTATATTTAAAAGGATAATTATTGATTAATCAATTGATTAACAACCACTCTAATAAAGATGAATATATATATATATATATATATATATATATATATATATATTTGAACAGTTCAGATGCAAAAGCCTCTAAGTGCCATTTGAAATTTTCTTCTAAAACAACTATTTTTTATCAAGCTTGTATATTTAAGTTCAGTAATTTCACTTAAATGGCAATGAAGATTACCTATTAATTGTCATTTAAGTGAAATAACTGAACTTAAATATACAAGCTTGATAAAAATGGTCATTTTAGAAGACAATTTCAAATGGCATTTAGAGGCTTTTGCATCTGAACTCTTCATATATATATATATATATATATATATATATATATATATATATATATATATATATATATATATATATTCAAATGATTCTGTAATCCACCATTTCAATAGCAGTTGTTTAATTGGCCAGTTCCAATAAGATGTTGTCATTGCTTCCAAGTCAGTTGCAGTTGTTCCCTTTAACGAGGAAGAAAGTTCCAATAGCAACTCCCAATAGTCCAAGAGTCAGACCCACTCCACAGAACACATCTGGACCAACACTTGGGAGGGCAACATCAACATCTGAAAAAACAAAGAAACATAAATAGGATATTGGAGGCTGCGTGAAATATTAACAGAAAGAATACTTTTTTTATTAAGCTGAACTAAAATCTAATATCAATTCCTTCAATTTAAAAATGACACTCACCCCATGTTTTGGTCTGAAGTTGACCCTGAAGGGCTATATGGTTCACAGTGCAGGTGTAAATGTCTCCTTCAATAGGAGTAATCCTAAAAGTAGAGAAGATGCTGAAGGTACCATCTGCCCTTGGACGGTACTGACTTAAACTCATGCCCTCTGTCACATTAACATTATTCTTAGTCCATGAGATGCTGATAGATGGAGGATAGAAGTCGGTCACATGACAGATGAGTGTGTTCTGAACACCTAGTTGTACATCATCCCTTGGATAGATGGATGTTTGTGGTGCATCTAGAAGCAGAAAATAAATAAATACATATATATATATATATATATATATATATATATATATATATATATATATATATATATATATATATATATATATATATATATATATATATATATATATATATATATATATATATAATTAATAAATTAAAACAAATATAGATATCACTGTAAACTTTTGAGACAAAACATGATTACACTGGATGTATATATGTAACTGTAATTTAATTTATGTTAACAGATAGATTAAAATGCTCACTTCATGCATCATAGTGTAAATCATGAATTTGGTTTTTAATAAAATAAGATTAAAAAGGCATTATTGTTAAGAATTTATAACGAGAGTGAAATTGTTATGTTGTTATATCTGCCTACCACTGACTTTTAATGCATGATGGGATATTAATAGCAATGATCCCCTTTATAAAGAGTTACAATATCCCTGTATGTACATTGATGTTCATTCAAAAATGTAAGATTTAATAGCACTTTTCCATGCCTTACCCATTTCTGGTGGTGGGTAGTTGAAAATGTTAGTCAAAAAGGTTACATCACTTTTGCACCCTTTCATTTCAACAACACTTGTTTCATAGAAATCAGGAAATACAATAGGATTTCCAAAATCAGGTATTGTTACAACTCCTCTCTTCTGATTATAGTCGGCATGCCACATTTCCTCTCCATCAATCCCATGCATATCCTCTCCATCGGTCTCAGAGCATCCATGAATTCCAAAATATTCATGTAATACTGAAATAGAATGAGCAAAATAAAGTCAATTATTTCACTTTACTGTTATTACACCTCAAGACATAATTGTTGATGTTTTATTCCAAAACATTTATAGGGTTTTTGTCTATAAAACAATCTTGTAGTAGGACTAATATTTTAACCCATCTCAACCAAAGCCTCCTAATTCCAAAACATTATTTTGTTTGTGCATGTGTGAGGGGTTTTCATTTGCATTATTTTTGGATCTTTGTTCAAGGTATGAATTTGATTCACATTTTTATTAACATATATGCTGACATTTAATATACACCAAAGGTGTTCTTTATATTATGTATTTATATCAGTTAGAGCTCATTTATTCCTCTTGTTATTTTGAGTTTTTTTGTTTTTCCTTCTTCTTGTTTTGTTTTATTTTTGTCCATCCTGGTGCTTAAGCTGGTAATTAGGCCGAAAGACTGGGAAAAGCCCCTTTGGTAGGACTAGTTTGTCTTTCTTTACTTTATTATGATTGTACATTGTTCCCACATTATAGTTCCCATGTAATGCATTTGAGTGTACTTTATTATGCATTTTTATGGTTTAAATGCTCATTCTGTACCTATGATGTACTTTTTGTGAAGCCATTAATAACTTTTCCTTGTTATAAATGGTTCAACTGCTTTATGTAGGCTATTCATCAACTCATTGTGTGAACTCATCTACAATCATTTTAAAACCATTTTAGCTGCATAAATGACAAATTAAGAATCTATTTTAGCTGTATACAAACCTTTAGGTAATGTGAGGACTTGAAGTCAATGTGAGTCATTGAATAATGACAAACAAACAATCATTCACTTTAATAAATACTTAATTAATGTATCAAGTTAATGACTTCTATAGTTAACAACTTAACAAAGGCTAAAAGAGGTATACAGGAATATATAGTTGGTACGCATATCTAAATGTTGTCTTCATCACATTAGAACTTTCAGCGCAGTCTCATCCCAAGACGTCATATAACTGACGTCTTTTGACCATACGTCAATATCCGCCTTTTAAGGGCCCCTGAACGTCGGTTAGATGATGTTATCGGATCCTAACTCTACCCCCAGACCTAAAACCTAAACCTACCCCGTCACCTAACTGACGTTAAAGGTAAAGCGTCAGTTGTATGACGTCCCCAGGATCGTCATATGACCGACGTTCAGGGGGCCCTGAAAGGCGGATATTTGACGTATGGTCAGAAGACGTCCTAAGGCGTCAGTTATATGACTTCTTGGGATGAGACTGTGTTAGAACTTTAAGCTTTAAAATGATAATGAACAATAACCTTACAGTACTGTACAGTAACTTTTCTTACCTCTGTAAACATGCTGTTGAATCTCCATAGACATATACACTAGACGTCACCTTGGGGTTCTAAGCATGCATCAAAACCGCCGCCATCTTGGAACAGGGGTGTTGTCTTAGGAAGTAACGCTGCTATCTATGCCTATACTTCGAATTATTTTATGGTGGCAGACTTTTATGCTGTGAATGATGTTCACATGAATGAAATCTGAACTAGGAAGAATGTTTTAAAAAACAAAATTCTGGAATCAATGATAAATACATGTCTGACTGTTGGGAACGAACCAAAAGAAAACGAAAAAATCACATTCATGATGATTTATGGTGATTTTATTTCCATTAGACCTTTTGACGCTGATGCATTAAAGTGGAGGGGCTCCCCTGTTCCAAGATGGCGGCTTTATCTGACGCATTTGTTCTAATGAACTGCCGTGGCCAAGGCGACATTTGTATATATCATTTACTATTTTAATCATGTATTAATGCATATTAGTGTACCTGTCATATTATCTGGAAGTTGAAATACAAGGCTTTGGCTCATTCTGGTAATTAACATATTAATTAACACTATTAGTTAAAAAATGAGTTATAATAATTATTATAATAATATAACTATTATAATAATAATATTATAATAGTTATTATAATTGTGGATTAATTCCATATATGAAATTAATCCACAATTACATATTTAATTAATAGCAATTAATGTATGAACTAATACATTAACCTTACAGACTCTTAGTTAGTTCCTAATGTGGTAATCACTTATGAATAGCTTAGATAATCAGTAGTTACACATTAATTCATATTATCTGTGCATTAGTTAAGCATGAATTAATGCTGAGCACCCGTATTGTAAAGTGTTACCACCCATATTCCCAAACCGTTGGAGGGTCAAAGATTTAATGTGTTGGAAGCAAAACCTATGCAGATGTAATGCTTGATTGTAAACAGTAACTGCAACTATTCAAAGTATAAGTCAAAAAATCATTAGCCAATCCTGACTGGAATCATTTACACATCCTTACATGTATGTTTCAGAATATGGCTTTACATGAGTTGTCTGTTAATATTTTTAAAGCAAGAAAATCAGAAAAAAAAGTGCTACCCTAATATATAGAAAATGTTAATGGAATTTATTGAATACTAGAAGATGTAAAAAATACAAGAACATTCTACAATAATTATGATGTGTTCAGATAACTGTGGGCTATTAATTGTTTAGAGAGCATTACCTGCAACTGTGTAGTCTATTCAACTCTCAGATCAGACAGAACTTATCTTGCCATGTCTTCATTGACAACAACTTCTGATAACACATTTACTGATTATAAAACTTTAACTTACATTCAGCATTGGTTGGAAGAACAACAGAAAGGGTGAGTATGGTTATGTACAGCTCCATCTTGATACAAGAGAGTTGAGCAAACATCAGAAATATTTAACAAAGGTGAAAAATCAGGTATTTCCTCGTAAAGGCTTTTGCATCCATCATCCACTCAGAGTTTGACCCACAGAGTGACATGACTGTATCTAGGAGGAATAAAAGCTTTTCCTCTTTCACCTGTCAGGCAGCTTGGTGAACTTTTTCTAACATGATTGATTCAGTCTGCAAGTGTAAATGAAGAGTTCAGATGCAAAAGCCTCTAAGTGCCATTTGAATTTTTCTTCTAAAATGATAATTTTTATCAAACTTGTATATTTAAGTTCAGTAATTTCACTTAAATGGCAATGAAGATTACCTATTAATTGTCATTTAAGTGAAATTACTGAACTTAAATATACAAGCTTGATAAAAATGGTCATTTTAGAAGAAAATTTCAAATGGCATTTAGAGGCTTTTGCATCTGAACTCTTCAAATACAAAACTCCACAGGCAAACTGTTTTATTTCATTTTTGTGTTGTTTATTTTTTACTGCTAAATAGAGTAATGAGCTTTGGACTGACCCTGTCATGTCTCCTTCAATAGGAGTAATCCTAAAAGTAGAGAAGATGCTGAAGGTACCATCTGCCCTTGGACGGTACTGACTTAAACTCATGCCCTCTGTCACATTAACATTATTTCTTAGTCCATGAGATGCTGATAGATGGAGGATAGAAGTCGGTCACATGACAGATGAGTGTGTTCTGAACACCTAGTTGTACATCATCCCTTGGATAGATGGATGTTTGTGGTGCATCTAGAAGTAGAAAATAAATAAATACATATATATATAATTAATAAATTAAAACAAATATAGATATCACTGTAAACTTTTTAGACAAAACATGATTACACTGGATGTATATATGTAACTGTAATTTAATTTATGTTAACAGATAGATTAAAATGCTACACTTCACAAAATATTGTCCTTTTTCTAGTGTTAGTGAGTAACTCATTTAGCTCTGTGTTAAGATATTGGGTTATTTTTACATGTCAGATTGTTGTATATAAATATGAAAATATATGAGTTTTGAACCTTACATTTTAAAGCATATCCAGATAATACACAGTCACTGTTTGGCCAGAGTTAAAACGGTAACCAGCATTAGTTGTTATTTTCAAGGATCTGTTGTTACTTGACCTAAGCCATTACAATTACTTACATTTATGTAAACTTAATATAGTAAGATTAAAGGACATTTCTAAGTTAAACAAAACCAGGTAAATTAGTTGTTTCCTCAAGGATCACACCTTAAGCACACTAAGAAAAAAAGATTAGGCTAATTGTTTCCCACAAATTGTAAATACTTTTATATGGCCTGTGCATCAAATTGTGAACGGTCTGGTCTGCACGCACTAAAGGGCAGACTATGACCACAGAATAGTCTTTATTTAAACCTAACACTCAGAGAAAGATAGGAGAAAATCACAAACCACTGAGCACATACGAGAACCGACATGGGACAGGACATAACGGGGTTTAAATACAAGATGAACATAATAACTGACAGGTAATAATCATATGTAACTCGGAGCCAAATGTCGTGTTTGTGTATTTAGATATTGGGTGTTGTTTCTTGTTTATACTGTGGGTGTCACTCTAATATTACCTGAGGTCAAAGTTATAAGGGAAGCATTCAAACTGCCAACAGGGAGGGGTTAGACCCGGAAGGGCAAGCGGTTTTTGACCACTGTGGGGCACAGGCGCTGGAAACTGATTGTTGACAAGTTTACTGTAAGAATATGTATACGGATATGGATATGATTTGCCATTGAAACTGGATAAATGGACATTTAACTCTGCACGGTAAAACAAATAAACGGAATAATCAGCAACACAACAAAGCCTGGAGATTTTTAAGACTGAGACAGCATGATAATAGAATAACGAGGGTCACAGTGTCAGGCAGGGCATTGCTGGGCTAAACCACCTTATATTAGTAGCTGTCAGTATTAGACTGAGCGGTTAGAGTAACATAACAAATGAGGAGACAATCAGTAACTGAATGGAGCAGTGAAACAGGAACTAAAGCCTGGCTCACTGAATTTTAAAATCATAAACCAATTATAATCTGGTTGCAGCTCACACTTAAAGGGATACTCCACCGGGTTTTCATATTAAACTATGTTATTCCCTTAACTAAGACGAGTTGATACCTCTCTCGTCTCAGTGCGTGCACTATATCGCTCTGTATTGCCGCAAAACTATGTTAGCACTTAGCTTAGCCCAGTGCATTAAATATGGGCCACAAAGAGAAGCCACCAAACACTTCCTCGTTTTCCCTATTTAAACACAGTTACTCGAGTAGTGTATCTCGACCTAGTCTGGTGACAAAAAATAAAACGTTGTGTTTTTCTAAGCGTTTAAAGTTGATGACTATATTGTATGGTGGAATACCATAAAAAGTGCTTTTGAGCACTTCGACTTGGCGCAATAATACCTTCACTCGTGAAAAGTCCTCTTACTGGCTCCCGCTTCCTCTCCCCTCCCTCTCATTTCCGTCAATACAACCAACGTGACTTTTACTACCTGTGCTATTTGCAAACTGCAGATCAAGTGTTTGGTGGCTTCTCTTTGTGGCCCATATTTAATGGACTGGGCTAAGCTAAGTGCTAACATAGTTTTGCAGCAATACAGAGCGATATAGTGCACGCACTGAGATGAGAGGTATGCATCAACTCATCTTAGTTAAGGGAATAACATAGTTTAATATGAAAACCCGGTGGAGTATCCCTTTAAGGAGAAACTTTGCAGATTTTCTTCCCTCAAATCTTAAACATGTTCACACTACAAGATTTGAAAATAGTGGCGCATCACACACTACAAGATATTCTTACTATTATCTTGCCAGATTTAGCACCTCACGTGACGCGAACTCATGGGGAAGCGCATGTAAACAAAATGGATGTGCCGTGGCAACTTGCCAAATTAATACTTATTCTTTGTAGCAATAAAAACAAAAGAAAATCAAATGAGCGTGGATGAGAAAATGGTTGGGGAGACGGGGTCAGAATGGATAGTCTGTTCTTCAGCAAGAACTGGAGGTACAATTTTTACTGTTTTTAAAGGGACACACCCATTTGCAATAAGCTTTGTATCTTTAGAAACCCAGTCATATTTTTGAATGGTCATGGTTTATTCCCTTATTTTCCCCTGAGATGGGAGAAATAAGGATTTAAGTGTTTTACTTCCTGCTTATTAATCGTCATTTTGCATCATAAAAAGCAGAGACTACAAACATATAACATATAAGTGTAGAGAGTACAAACATTAGCTCATTATTGTTCAAGGGTGTGGGACCCACTCACGCTACAGGCCTATTACAGATCAGTGGGTGGGACTTCACTTGCAGATACTGAATCAATATCAGCCATCTTGTTTGGAAGCTAAGCTAACAAGCGCTGTGGAGATAGGAAGTATGATAATGATGGAAGAAACTAAACATGATATGGAAGAAGAGGATTTTGAAATTCTGCTGCTCGAATTCGATGTTCATGGCTATCTTTACGAGCCGCAATATAGTGAAGAGCAGCTGAGGCTGATGGAGGAACAGGAGGAAGGATGGACATGGTCAGAAACAATGCTCAGATAGGCCGTGGGATTTAAACAATGCCCAATTGGCACTAAGGGGTCTAAAGTGTGCCAAGAGAACATCCCCACACCATTACACCACCACCACCAGCCTGCACAGTGGTAACAAGGCATGATGGATCCATGTTTTCATTCTGTTTACACCAAATTCTGACTCTATCATCTGAATGTCTCAACAGAAATCGAGACTCATCAGAGCAGGCAACATTTTTCCAGTCTTCAACTGTCCAATTTTGCTGAGGTCTTGCAAATTGTAGCCTCTTTTTCATATTTGTAGTGGAGATGAGTGGTACCTGGTGGGGTCTTCTGCTGAAGCCCATCCGCCTCAAAGTTGTGTGTGTTGTGGCTTCACAAATGCTTTGCTGCATACCTCGGTTGTAACAAATGGTTAGTTCTGTCAAAGTTGCTCTTCTATCAGCTTGAATCAGTCACCCCATTCTCCTCTGGCCTCTAGCATCAACAAGGCATTTTCGCCACAGGACTGCCGCATACTGGATGTTTTTCCCTTTTCACACCATTATTTGTATACCCTTCAAATGGTTGTGTGTGAAAATCTAAGTACACAGCAAATCAGCAGTGCTAATTCAACACCTACAGAGTTAAATTCAACACTTTAAAAGTGTCTATATTGGTTAGGGATGGGAATTGATAAGAATTTAACGATTCGGATTCCATTACTCGATATTGCTTATCGATCCGATTCCTTATCGAATTCTTTTATCGATTCTCATTGGGTGAGGGAATAAGTACAAATTTGTTTGTTTGTTTGAACTTGCTTTAATATCTGATCAGAAACAGAGTATACACAAATTATGTAAAACTAACATCATAAAGTATGATATTTTTTAACTTTGAGCAATGATGGAACTATACTTGACTTTTCTTGGGAGCATATAAAACAAAACAGCTCCTTGGACAAAATGAAATGTAATATTGTAGTAGTTATAAACAAATGTTTATTTTAGTTTAGATTAACATTTGAGGGCAGCAATTGTATTCATAATGTCAAAAGAGACGTGATGTTACCTGAAAGCATTATAGCCTATTATTCCTGCCAAACTTACAGATATACAGTAAATCCTTGGTGATGTTGCTGATCTGTGGACACTGGATAGTTCATTCATGGCACAATGTTTCTTCCTGGTTTCCACGTCAGCGCTGTTTTATCCGTTAATAACGGAGAAATGTGAATGTTTCTCACTGAGATCTCGCAGCGATGTTATTACTTCAGTAGCGAATTCAAATGTTTTCTTTATTGGATTTGCCGGTGTAGTAACAGTGCTGATGATGAAGATCGGCTTGCGCTGCTTTGGTCTAAACTGATGAACGGTCCGTCATCCAAACAACCACACAATAACGAGTAGCTCAGTTTCGTTCAGTTTACGTTAAATTTGTCATTGATGTAGGGCAATGTTGTGGTCACGCCACACTATGAAAGCGCTTGCCACGCGCGGTGCGCCTACATTTGAATAACGAACTGTTGGTCGGCAGGAAAAATGAACTGAACGAACCGCCTCTGCCTTGAAGCCATTTTGCCGCGTTCTGAATCAAAACAACATAGCGTGTGTGTGTGACGCCATGACGCATTTACAACGAGCGGAACCGATAAGCGGAATCGTTAAGCAGGCAAGCTAACGGTTCCAAGGAATCGATTCACTAGGCACCGGTTCTGAAGAAGAACCGGTTTTCGATTCCCATCCCTAATATTGGTCCACACTAGATCGAAGTTAAAACTACACTTTTCAAAGTGTTAAATATTTAACATTATGACAGAGTTGCAGCAACTCTCTAAATAGTTAACATTTAACACTAGTCAACACTGGTTAGTGTTGAATTTACCCAACACCAGTGTGTAGTGTCAAAATTTAACACCAAATGTGTGTTTTTATTTCAACACTACCGAGTTGTTACCATTTTAACACTACATAGGATGTAAAGTTTAACATGAAATTCAACTCTTTTGAGTGCTTTATTACAGAAGGAATATTTTCAAAAATAAAAGTCTGTGTCAGTGAAGTTGACTCTATACCTTCGACTTTGCAACAGTACAGCAGTGCTTGAGTCAACAACATTCAGCAGATGAAGAACAGTTGCAGGATATGAGTGGATCAGTTGTGTCCAGCTGCTAACAGTAAAGTTCAATGTATAGTTGTTTCACAGAGCAGCAAAGGCTGTGCAGATCCAACTTTCTCAAAAAATCCTGGAGTGCTGGTTCCCTAGACAACACAAAACCAGACCACAATTAATACCCTTTGTGTTTTATAAATACAGTAAGTTCATGGTGCAAAAAGTTCAATCATCTTAGACCTTTGTGACTCAAACAATAAACTATTTTGGTTAGATTAAGACTTTTTCCAAGTAAATTAAAGACTTAATTTGTCCAAAAATGTAAATTCTGTCAAAAACCTATTACCCCTTATGTTGTTCCAAACCAGTAAGAGTTTTGCTCATCTTCAGAACACTTAATGAACATAATGTTAATGAAATCTAAAACATTTCTGTCCCTTCATCGACAGCCTATTCAACTACCACTTCCAAAGCCACAGAAAGGTATAAAGGAATTTAAGTAATCCATGTGACTCAAGAGGTTAATGTCAATTTTTTTACGAAGCAACAAGTAGTGCTTTGTTTGCATGAAAAAATAATAATAATAATAATAACTCTAATCTTCAATGCACGCTCACTTAAAAGGATCGTTCACTTTGAAATAAATTTTTGCTATGTTTTAGCTTACCTCAAGGGCATCCAAGATGTACTGTAGGTGTCTTTGTTTCCACAGTAGTTTAAATTTTGATATTTTTAGGTCAAACCGTTCTTGTCTGTCATATAATGTAGTTCTATGGTCACCACCTGAAAGTGCATGCTCAGAGAAGTCCAAATTAAACATGACTTAATGACTAGTAAATGTAAGTACACATTGAAGGCCTAAGACACAAAACGAGCAGTTTGTGTGAGAAAACAAACAGTATTTATATTGTTTTTACCTCTTGTAACCACAGACACATCCAAGTGATCTGAGGGCGCGGGCGCTTCGGTTCTGCACAAGCGCCGGAAGTGATATAAATATTGTGAAAAAAATTCAACGTTGTCTGTTGATATATCGAAATCGTCTTCCATTGCGATTTCCTGTATCTAAATATGTTTAGATCTTCACAGTGAAAGGTAACGCTTCCGAAATCTCTGTGTAAACAATGAGTGACATACACGCGCGAGAGATCACTTCCGGTGCTTTTTGGTCGTGACTGTGGTTACAAGAGGTAAAACGATATAAATACTGTTCGTTTTCTCACACAAACCGCTCGTTTCGTGTCTTAGGCCATCAATGTGTACTTACATTTACGAGTCATTAAATCATGTTTAATTCTGGACTTCTCTGTGCATGCTCTTTGAGGTGGTGACCATAGACCTGCATTATATGACTGACAGACAAGAACGGTTTAACCTAAAAATATCAAAATTGAAAATACTGCGAAAACAAAGACACCTACATCTTGGATGCCCTTGAGGTAAGCTGAAACATACCAAACATTATTTTAAAATTGAACTATCCCTTTAACAACATCTGCTCTCACATTCAACAACATGCTCGAGTTGTAATGTTCTCATGAACGCATGAATGTTGTAAATTAATATTTTATCAATTAAGTGGTAAACGTTTTATTGCTGCAAACACAGCACTTGCATAGTTTAATAAAATTGATGTTAAACCACTGGAGTCGCATGGAGTACTTTAATGATACTTACACCTTTCTGGAGCTTGAAATTGGTATTTGTGTGGACTGTCAATGGAGGGACAGAAAGCTCTCTGCTCTCTGAGGGTAAGTAATTAATGACATAACCATTTTTGGGTGAACTAACCCAGAAAATTAGGACACACACCTTAAGAAATCTCAATAAATAGTCAGCTGCCAGAAAAATCTTTGTTCCCTTCTTGAGGCTTTGTGATGTTGGGGGCAGGTGATGGGAAGAGATTTTCCAATCAGTTGAGTCTAAAATTAAACAGCAAGAACACATCTACCTGTCAAATCATGAAAACAATTGGTTTGAAAACTCATTTTATTAAAGTAAATACAGACATATAAATTATATATACATTATATAACCACACATATTAGTTAGTTGTATAAAACACAAAAAAATCTAGTATAACAACAACCAAATAACAACAAAGATATTATTATTTTATGTTTTGCACATGATGCACATATGTTTATCGTGATTATGACGTATATGTATTCTGTTAAATCTTACCATTACCATGTTCCAATCTGTCTTTAAACACCAAGCCTGGTACCCTTTAGTCATTTGGTGCATCATTTATGCTCCTAGCAAGTACAAATAGCAAAATCAATACATTTAAACATGAAAGCATGCAAACATCAAACAAAATTGAATCTGATAAATACATTTTAAATAAATATTTAATCTAAAAGAATAACTTGCACATTCTAAGAAATGTTGTCCTCCAAATAACTATGTAAATAAAGTAGCAAATTCACGTGCATTGTTGGTCTGCAGTTTGTGGAATTGTTCTGTTAGGTTTCAGTTAGGTTTCCTCATGTGTCGTCAGCTCCGTATTGAGTCAACGATGTCGCCTTTGAGAAAAGTTTCGGCTCGTTAAAAGCGCGCAGAGCATTAACATATCGCTACAAATCAATATGTTATAAAATACGATCTCGTAAATGAGATAAAACACTTACTTTCGTCATTTTCCTGTAAGCGACCTCATCCTGGTCTCCTCTGCGCGTCGACGGAAATGCCTCTCTGAGAGCGGTTTAGCCGCCGCCCACAGCACATACATATTGTTATAAACCAATATAATGTAACAAAATGTTATGAATACGTATATAAATGCAATGAACACTTAATATCTGTGTTTTCCCTCCTCGTATAGCCTACCTTGCATCGCGAGTCAAAGAAAATGGCGTCTGTGAAAAAGTTCAGCTCGTTTGGGTCACGCCCTGGGGTCCCGCCCAGCCCAGAAATGTCCCGGATGTGACTAAGTGACACTCGTTACACTCTGTTGGTGCTGGTTAGATTTAACTCTAAATATTTTCACCACCTAAAGTGTGCGGTTTACACTAGCAGTGTTAATCCCTTGAAATTTAACACCAGAAAATTAACTCTTTACTCTAAGAGTCCTTAACACCAGGATTTCAACACTGGAGACTTTGCTGTGTAACTGAGCAGAATGTGAAATACTCAGACCGGCCCGTCTGGCACCAACAACCATGCCACACTCAAAATTGCCTAAATCATCTTTCTTTCCCATTCTGACATTCAGTTTGGAGTTCAGGAGATTGTCTTGACCAGGACCACACCCCTAAATGCATTGAAGCAACTGCCATGTGATTGGCTGATTAAATAATTGCATTGATGAGAAATTTTACAGGTGTTCCTAATCCTTTAGGTGAGTGTAGAAATAAAAACAAACGAGGAATCATTCACCAAATTCAAAAATGAACAAATACAAAACGAAAGTGTAAGCCAGCAGCCCCTCAGTTGACGACTGCTGTCTACACACAACAGAAACAAAACACAACATAAAATCAGGCCTGTTTTTCTCTCGATCTGCCGTCGTCCCTCCTCCTAAATGTTAACTATGTTCATGATCCGCTCCTCCGTGAGAGATGGGAGTGTGAGTGTCTCACAGGTGTCTTTCATTTTCACTCACGCCACAAGCCTCACGCCGTCCTCTTACATCCCTCGCCCTCGATCGTCCATGCTCGCCACAGCCAACTAACTAGAAATTTTGTGTGAAATGAATTTCAAACTCTGGTGACAGCTAACGTTAGCCTTGTAGACGGAAGAGTGATTTCTCTGTTTGCGCTGTTCCGGGTTAGTGGGTGTGTCTTGCGGAGCTGTGCAATGTGATGCATTGCAGGAGTTGTTGTCTTACAAATGCACCCCTCGGTTATTTCTCGGTCAAGAGGGCACCAAATTAAAAAATTATTTTACATTTCGACTACATATATGATCCATTTTCAATTAAGATTAATGTTGAAATGGGTGAAATACTCATTTAAAAGTTTTCAGTTGTGCACTAGCAAGGGCTAGATTGTTTACAGTTTGGCAACATGTTAGCACTAGTTTATAGCGCTAATGTACTGTACACTGATACAGTGCTTGAATTGAACTGTGTTTTAGTAAAATTGAAGGTGTTATTGTATTCCAACATAAAAGCAGGGAATGTAGCAACCTTATGCAACTGGTCTGGTCACCAGGAATGTGTAGCTGTAACAGTGGTGATCAGCAAGTAACAGCAAGTAACAAATTCACTGAATTTGTTGCCTTCTCGTGCAACTTAGTCTTTACAATGGCTCGCACTATATAAAGATCCTTGATCATGTGTATAATTTTCAAAAATCTGAACTTTCAAAACTATTTTAATGGAGTTAATGTATATTTAACTTTTTTGTTGTTGTTAGAAAGATGTCAGCTGAATAATTAGTTTGTTGTTAAACAATACAATCCATTAAACACACTGTACTTCTATCCATCACAGCCTCATTTTCAAATTAAACATATACTATAGTAGTGAATCCCAAAACTCATGAACAATGAAGAAAAAAAAAAAAAACACTGGATTTAATCCATACCAGGTCCCAGAATAATTTTTTACAGATATCAGGCTAGCACAGCCAAATAGACAGGAGGTGTGCAGGGGTGAGCATTTGATTTTAAAACCACAAACAACTTTATAAAAAGGCAAAGGAAAATATAAACCAAACTGCAATATAACCCTTTTTACCTTTTTATGAGTTGGAACTTGACTAATTTATATAGTAATAATAATAATAAAATATATGGTAAATTTCTGTGATTTCATTCGGTTGCTTTTGCTTTTTCCATTTTTCCAGTCATCTCAATGGCAAAAAAAAAAAGAAAATGTCCCAATCACCATAATACTTTTTTAAACTGAGTACGACATTCTTTTTTTCCTATTGTGACGTACATAGACTTTGTAGGTTTCAGGTTGCGCAGCCCTCAAAAACACTGCAAGAAGTTATTTTGATTAAAGATTTAATGAATTGTGTGTATGGATAAATAATTTATGTAAAAGGAAATGTACTGCAATATTCCATAATATTTAGATTTGTATGGTGGCTTTAAATGTGTTTGAGATAATAGCCTGTGATTTTTATGTATAACCTCTAGATGACAGTATTATCCCAACAGTAAATATCACAATAATTAAAAACCTAAGGGGTCTGATCTTGGGTATGTGGAATATTAACAACCACAAGATGGCAGTCTAAACTCTGTGAATGTACTGACATCAATTCAGTAGATTTTCATCTTTAACCTGATACACTGAGATATTCTCCAGTATCCCTGCAACCCACAAGTAACAAGCAGTCTAGAGAATGGATAGATAGAAGACTGCAGTCTAGCAACTACTGAAGTAATTCTGTTTTTAAAGATAGATGGTATTTGAATTAAAGGTTTGAACGATTTACATAATATTGTAGAATCTCAGACTAAAAAGTCCCGTTTTTTGGCACAATTGTTCACCAAAACAATACAATTATTGTTGTAATAACAGTATTATGAAATTAAACTAAAGGGCTTTGTTTGGTTATATTGGCAAAATATCATTGTTTACTTGATGTTTATGCATTCATGTAAAAGGCAACAAAGCCTGTTTCATTATGTAACCAGTACAATCATGTTAAACCAGTTTTGGAAAGTCCCCAGAGCTCCTGTCACAAACACAGCCAAACCTAAACCAAGTATTTAGGTTTGTGATACTTCCTCATGCAGAAATCACATGGTTATAAGGAAGTTCATTAACCATGTGAAAGTTACTGTCATTTTGATGAAGATAGCTATACCTTATTCTGTTATTTATAATATTTATTCACAGCCTAGTGTTTTAACATTGATGGCCTTAAAAAATAAATAAATAAATAAATAAATAAATAAATAAAATAAAAAAATATCAGGCTAATGATTTTTAAATGGGAAATTTTAATTTCATTGTAACTTCTTTTTAATTATTAACTTTAAAATCTGATACTCTGTCTGTGCTCTTGTGTATCTTGTTTGGCCCACTCATCAGAAAGAAAACGCTGACATTTCCCACAGAATGCTGTCAATAGACTCTTCCTATGGTTTCATTTCAGAAGCTGTGGCATTTGACAAGCAAAACCACAACCATGAACTGGTTATAGCATGTTCTTCCTAAAACCACTTTCCAAAACCATCCAATTACAAGAGAGACATTTCATTAGTTTCTATGCAGATTAAAATCTAAACATTATTCAATCTAAATATGTCATATTACAAAAGGAATCACTTTTTCACAGATTGTAAACAGTCAAGTTTCTCACTGCAAATAAGAAAATGTTTTATGTTTTAAAATAAGGTCTTAACTTGATACTCTGTTAAACCCTTGTAACCTTAACCTTCTTCAAATGCTGTGAGCAGAAATTTTACAACAATATCACTATCCACATTTGACTGAAAAAAGCCATATGGGTCTTATGTGGTGTTAAAGTACTGCCAAAACACTATTCCATTCAATAAATTTTTTTTTAATAATGAAAATTAAAATAAAATAAAACTTTAAGGGGAAACTAGCAAATTGTTCTACAGCTTTCAGTTTCTGTTTCATTGGGAGCATTGTTCATGTGAAACATCAGCCACAGACCAGTTTGAAGAAGTTTACTCTGCCACTGATCTACCAATGAGAGAAGGGAATTTAGATGTCATCAGTATCTAGGTAGATTTAAGTTGGTGAAGACTGGAAGCCTTTTTTTAAAGACAAGAACTCTTTGACAGGGCCTTCATGGAAAAAGATTATGTGGCAAATAATGTTGAAATATAAATTATACTGCTGTAACGCTGACCTAGCGAAGATTTGTACCACTTCAAATCCATTACACAATCTATTAAACAATGTTTTTGCCAGCCAGACTGCTG
Source organism: Hybognathus amarus (assembly GCA_030378365.1). Classification (NCBI taxonomy): domain Eukaryota; kingdom Metazoa; phylum Chordata; class Actinopteri; order Cypriniformes; family Leuciscidae; genus Hybognathus; species Hybognathus amarus. Next base: position 285,658 of record JAQIUQ010000070.1, read on the forward strand.
AAATCAAAGCATATTAGTTAATAACATCAATGAGTCAAATGGATGAAATGTGCAAAATCAAAAAGGGAACAAAGGCTTTCAAAAAGGTTTAAAAGGTAATTCAATGTCAAGTGTAAACAGACTACTGACCTAAATATAAACACATTACAACAATCAGCATCATCACAAAGTTAATAGAGAGTGGCTTTAAGCCCTTGATATTTTCAGAGATTAACTGTTTGTGCGGCACATTTCAGCATGGATTGTTTTGTGGTCTCGTCTTGCCACAAATAATAGAGACTTTGCAAAGAGGCCATAATTAAAGACTTACAGTTGTAAAAATACCAATGCAACTACCTGCTCTAGCTACTTCTAAATGATGATAAAAAATAAAAAAAGATTGAACAGATAGACAGGTTATATTTTTTTATGTAAACTTTCCAGCTTCATATTTTATTCATTTATATATGTATTTATTTCTCTCTCATATAGATTTATATATATATATATATATATATATATATATACACACACACATATATATATATATATACGTATAGATGTGATAAATAAGTAATTAGCTTTGATTGCAAATGTTTTAAGGATCAGTGGCATGGGCTAGGGGTACCACAGGCGATTGAGGGTCAATATATATATATACAGCTATGGAAAAAATTAAGAGACCACTGCCAAATTACAGTTGCTCTGGATTTATTATTTAAATAATAAATCCAGAGCAACTGCTGATTGGCATGGTCTCTTAATTTTCTCATAGCTGTATATATATTATGTTTCCATGTGGAGAATTGCGGGCAATCTGTAGAAGTGACCTTCTTCATATAAAACAAATAGAGAACAGTTGATCACAAAATTAAATAAATAAATAAACACAACGGGATTTGTAGGGCTCTGAGTAGATTTTCTATATATATGTCATTGGTTTCCAGGTAAATTGGAGTTGTTTGTTCGTAAACAGGAAAATAGTAGAGCTGAAATGACCAATGTTTAAATTTTTTCAAGCAAACTACAAAATTAAAGATGTAAGTCCATTAAAATGTTGTTATGGAGTCTTAGAGCCAATCATGTTGTCACTGGGTAGTGTGGAGAGTGCAGACTGAAGAAGAGACCGAAGAGACATAAGCTCAAATTCAATTACTTTTACTTAAACTTTAAACATCCAATGGAAACAGGAAGTGGCAGGAAACACTCAAAAACACAAGGTAACATGAGCAACGACCAACAGAGAATGAAAGGAACAGGGGGAACTAAATACATGGATGAATCAGACATAATGGGTGAACACAGGTGAAACAGATGACGATGATGGGCTAGACACAGTTGATGCAGGTCGGGGCGTGGCCAGGGCGGAGCAGGTTGAGGGCGAGACCAGGGCGGAGCAGGCTGAGGGCGAGACCAGGGCGGAGCAGGTGGAGGGAGGACCCCTGGTGGAGCCGATGGAGACGGGGCTGACGACACCAGGGGGCCGACTGACAGGGGCGGAGCAAGTGGGAGAGGAGACCAGGGTGCAGCTGAAGGACTGACGACACGGGGTGATGATGAGGGACCGAGGGACCATGGTGACACCGCAGGCTCAGGTGACCGAAGTGATGACAGGGACACAGAGGGACACGGTGAGGACAGAGGGAGTGAGGGCTGACGGGTGACTGGAGGGAGTGAGGAGTCCAACTGAACCGGGGGGGGGTGACATGACGGGGCGGAGCCAGAGGAAGGAAGTCCATAGGTGAAGGGAGGATGACGAGGGAGTCGAAGGGAATCCGGAGGGACGAGGGAGCCTGGCCGAGCTGGTGGACTGGGGGGCCATGGAGGAGCTGAGGGAGGTAAGAGCCACGGGGAGCCGATGGGACCGGGGGCCGAGGAAGTGTCCAAGTGGAGGAGGTGGGAGGCGGAGACTGGGGATCCAATGACCAGGCTGGGTCAGGGGGGCTGGCAGACAGAAGGGCTGACGGATGAATGATGGGAGGAGGCGGGAGAGGGAGGCTGGGTGGGATCCTGGTCTCTGCTGCAGGCTGGACGGTCTCTGGCGCTGGCTGGACGGTCCCGGCGGGACGGGACTCAGGGACGGGCTGTCTCGGCGGGACGAGACTCAGGACGGGCTGCCTGCGGGACGAGACTCAGGGACGGGCTGTCTCGGCGGGACGAGACTCGGGACGGGCTGTCCTCGGCGGACGAGACTCTGGACGGACGGTCTCTGGCTCGGACGGACGTCTGGCTGGACGGCTCTGGTGCAGGCTGGACGGTCTCTGGTGCAGGCTGGACGGCTCGGCAGGAAGGGACTCTGGCTGGCACAGGGCTGGGCGGAACCAGCGATGAGGAAGGCTCAGGCGTCTGGAGTGGGGCTGGTGCCGTCACTCGATGGTGAAGGGAGATCCGCAGGACATCAGCACCCACTCCACATATGCTGCGAAACTCCCCTGGGGACCCTTCTCAGACAACAGCTCTTTTGTGGCGGTGTTGAGGCCAGCATATAGGAAGCTGCAGAGGCTGTTGTCCGGGAAAGAGTGTGGCTGGGACGAGGGAGAGGAAATCCACTAAGTGGTCCTCAAGTGGAGCGGTTCCCCTGCTCTAAGCAGAGCAATGGGCTTTATGCACAGTTGCACTACTTCCTGAACTTCAGCCAGCTCCTTGTTTCCTGTCTGCCATTATTGGGTAAAATTGATTAATTCAGGTGTGTCTGATTATTGTTGCCATGACTACTGAGGTCAAGCACACCTGAATTAATCAATTTGGCCAATAATGGCAGACAGGAAACAAGGAGCTGGCTGAAATTCAGGAAGTAGTGAGCTGTGCATAAAGCCAATTGGACCCCTACAAAAGGGCTCCTATCTTTTCTGAGGTCTGGTCGCTCTGTCACGGGGTATTAAAATGTTGTTATGGAGTCTTAGAGCCAATAATGTTGTCACTGGGTAGTATGGGAGTGCAGACTGAAGAAGAGACTGAAGAGACATAAGCTCAAATTCAATTACTTAAACATCTAATGGAAACAGGAACGGGCAGGAAACACTCAAAAACACAAGGTAACATGAGCAACAACCGAATATAGAGAATGAAAGGAACAGGGGGAACTAAATACATGGATGAATCAGACATAATGGGTGAACAGATGACGATGATGGGCTAGACACAGGTGATGAGGGTAAACTAATGAGGGTTGTCAAGGGAACTGAGGAGTGGCGGAAAATCGAAACAGGACTAAACCAAGAAACTAGTACACAGGGAAACAAGGAGTCAGACTGTGACAAATGTTGGATTATGAACTGATTTGGCCAGGAATTAAGACAAACAGTGTTTGAATGTGTGCCAGTAATCACTGCCACAGTGTAAAATAAACCAAAAAATAAATGCATCTAATCTTGGCCCATCATCATAAATAAGAGTTTTGATGTGCGACAATAGGAACATTGATTATGCAATGGTGTATGACAAATTATTCTGAATGCTAGGCCTAATCTATTTATTGTATATGTGACTGTAATATGTGCAGTTTATTTCTTGTAAATGTGACAGTGATGTATAAATACAATCACATTATTCTTTTGAGGATAAGCATGTGGTGAAACCAGGTCTAGCTAGGTAACAGTTAGGTTAAACCAGTTTGGAAAAGTCCCCAGAGTTTGAATCAAAGTCAGCATTAAATCACCTTCATATTTAAAACATAACAAACATCATTAGATCTTTTGTAATAGTGAGAAAATAACTTTTAAGTTGCTCATAACATGCATTTGTTATATTCAACTATTCAAAACATTTACAAAACTCACCAAGCCTTGTAACATAATGCTTCAGTGGTAAACAATTAGTCTTGGTGTGAACTGGTGAGACCAAGCCTGTGGAAGTTAAACCAGAATCTAAAATCCCCAAATCTCCCTTATCCTTCTTCAAATGCTGTGAACAGTAATATTATAACAATATCACTATCCACATTTGACTGAAAAAAAGCCATATGGGACTTTTGTGGAGTTATTGAAAGTTACTGTCAAACCACGATTCCATTCAATAATTTATTTTGTATTAAAATAAGATGAGACAAAATAAAATAATGAAAATATAAATAAAAAATAAAGCTTTGAGGGGGAAACAAACAAATTGTTCTACAGCTTTCAGTTTCTATTTTATTGGTAGCATTGTTCATGTGAAAACATCAGCCACAGACCAGTTTAAAGAAGTTTCCTCTGCTACTGATCTACCAATGAGAGAAGGGAATTTAGATGTCATCAGTATCTAGGTAGATTTAAGTTGGTGAAGACTGGAAGCCTTTTTTAAAGACAATACTCTTTGAAAGAGCCTTCATGGAAAAAGATTCTGAGGGAAATAATGTTGAAATATCAATTATATCTAGCTAGACATATAGATTTCTACCACTCCAAATCCATTACACAATCTATGTGAAAAAAATTGCCAGCCAGACTGCTGAAATCAAAGCATATTACAAACATCTATAAGTCAAATGGATGAAATGTGCAAAATCAAAAAAGGGAACAAAGGCTTTAAAAAAGGTTTAAAAGATAATTCAATCTCAAGTGTAAACAGACCACTGACCTAAATATAAATATATTACAACAATCAGCATCATCACAAAAATAAGAGAGAGTGGCTTTATGCCCTTGATAGATTCAGTTTGAGTTTTTTACTGCTTGTCTCACATTTTAGCATGGATTGTTTTGTGGTCTCATCTTGCCACAATTAATTTTTTTTATTTATTTTTTTGGTTTGACAGTTTGGGATGTCTTTTGACCATACGTCAACATCCGCCGTTTTAGGGTACCTTTTAACGTCGGTTAGATGACGTTACTCTAATCCTAACCCTACCCCAGACCTAAACCTACCCCGTCACCTAACTGACGTTAAGGGTAAAGCGTCAGCTGTATGACGTCCCAGGATCGTCATGTAACTGACGTTAAAAGGTACCCTAAAACAGCGGATGTTGACATATGGTCAAAAGACGTCCCAAGACGTCAGTTATATAACGTCTTGGGATGAGACTGTGTTACATAACAAGATGGCATCACAGTGATATTCATACATTTACCTGAACTGTCGAGGATAACACAAGAAAGTTACAAACTAATTCCCATTGCGGTCCTCGTCCAATAATGGAGACTTTGCAAAGAGGCTTTAAAGGGTGGGGGACTTACAGTTACATTGGACATCATGCAGAAAACTTACAGTCTTTAAACACAAGATCTCATTTACAGTGTTTATGATTTTATAAAAAGAAGAAAGAAAAAGAAACAGTTTAAAGGCTGCAGAGTGGACCAAATGGTCATGAAAAACTAAAATACTCTACCATCACTGTAAGTGGACCTCAAAATCTAAAACAAAACTGCATTCATGGTTGCAAGATATTTCCCCAATCCATTAAACCACCAGCAGCACCCAGTAACATTCAAACTCAAACTGGTAATAGCTCATCTGATCTTCGCCATCATCAAACTATAATTTTGTTGACACTGTTTCCTATGCAATGGTGTATATGCCAATTTATTCTGAATGATATAGGCCTAATCTATTATTGTATACACTATGTGACTGTATATGAAGAAATTCAGATGCAAAAAGCGTCTAAATGCCATTTGAAATTTTCTTCTAAAATGATCATTTTTATCAAGCTTGTATATTTAAGTTCAGTAATTTCACTTAAATGGCAATGAAGATTACCTATTAATTGTCATTTAAGTGAAATTATTGAACTTAAATATACAAGCTTGATAAAAAGGGTCATTTTAGAAGAACATTTCAAATGGCATTTAGAGGCTTTTGCATCTGAACTCTTCATATGTTTATTTCTTGTACATGTGACAGTGATGTATAAATACAAACACTTCATTCTTTTGAGGATAAGCAGGAAACCAGGTCTAGCTAGGTAACAGTTAGGTTAAACCAGTTTGGTTTAAGTCTGCAGAGTCATACAAAGAGATTAATCAAAGTCAGCATGCATTAAATCTTCATATTTAAAAAGTAAAAAAAAAAAGAAAAAAAAAACATCAGTAGGTCTTTTGTAATAGCGAGAAAATATATTTTAATTTGCTGGCAACATTCCTTAATTATATTCAACTATGCAAAACATACATAAAATGTATTTACCCTTATAACATAATGCTACAGTGAACAATCAGTGTTATAGTCTTGGTGTGGCCTTTTGAGACCAAGCCTGTGGAAGTTAAACCAGAATCTCCAAATCTCTATGCCAGTCATACACACAGACAAGCTGCATAAAATATCTAGATCAGTGATATTTCATATTTCCTCAAACAATAGTGAACATGCCGATGTTGAAACCAAAGTTCCCTAATCGTGTAAAAGGAACTCTCATTTTGGTTTGACTTGTGTGCAAGTTTAGGATCCAGTTCTATTCTACTGGCTTCTTAATAGCATGCATATTACTAGCATATTGGGTATGTATAGTGCATATAAAGCACATATTAATACCTTATTCTGCATGACTATCCTACCCTATACCTAAACTTAACAACTACCTTACTAACTATTAATAAGCAGTAATAAGGAGTTTATTGAGGACACAGTCTTAGTTATTAGTGACAATTGGACCCCAATCTAAAGTCTCTCTCTCTCTCTCTCTCTCTCTCTCTCTCTCTCTCTCTCTCTCTCTCTCTCTCTTCTCTTATCTATAATTATGAACTTTAAACTTGTGCCTTAAATTTATAAAAAGCCGTGAATGCTGGATCCTTCCTTGTGCCTCAACTTCTCCACGGGCCTCTTCCATCGCTTGAATAAGACTCAATTCGTCATATAACTGACGTTTTGGGACAATTCGTCAATATACGACTTTTCAGGGCCCCCTTAAATCGTCGGTAGATGACGTTATGGGATCCTAACTCTACCCCAGACCTAAACCTAACCCTAAACCCAACTCATCACCTGAACTGACGTTAAAGGTAAAGCGTCAGTTGTATGACGACCCGGGATCGTCATCTACCGACGTTTAAGGGGCCCTAGAAAGTTGTATATTGACGAATGGTCAAAAACGTCCCAAAATGTCAGTTATATGACGAATTGGGATGAGAATGTGTTGGGTTGTATGTAGTGTTGCCAACTTTCTGATTTCAAAATAAGGAACGGGGGGGGGGGGGGTATATTAATGACCCCTGGAATTCATATATTATCGCATATTATAATCACTTATTAGGCCTATATTAATTTATAGCAATAGCAAATGCCTAATCAATGACTGTACCACATATTCTATATATATATATATATATATGAAGGCTATCATGATCATTTTGACAACAATGAACCATGGATTTTTTTATCTATTTTTTTTTTATTGAATTAATCACGCGATCAGCCTCTCTGTTTTCTCCTAAATAAAAGCTCAAGGGTTTATTTCTTGCAAGTGTAGAAATAGGACTAAAGTATTTTAATTTTCAAATATTACAGTGTAATGTTGATTAAATTTTCATTTATATAGTAGCTATAAAGGCTATATGGATTTTACGTCATAGGAATAATTATATAAATCATTATTACATTATTATAATAATTGTTTGGCATCCTAAAACACCATTGATAATGTAAGACTGAGACTCATAATAAAGATGTTTGAGCCCTCTTATGTCCTAGCACAAATCAATGCTTTATCTTGGTTTAACGAGCAGTTCATGGGTTGAAGCTCTTAATTTTGATCTCTCAAAGAGCATGAGACTGATGCATTTAACCTTAAAATGTATTTAAAAAAATCGCGCGGGGAGCAGTCCTGTGAGTGAGACTGGAAAACCCGTAGTGGACGGAATCGGAGTGATAACAGAACGCTTAGAGTGCAGAGAGGAATGTGCTTTGACTCCAGTCCTGGTTTTGCGTCCGCGCCGTTATAAACTCAAGTTCAAGATCTAAACTCAGGCAAGATCGCTCTAGATAAGAGGATATTTTAACTAATTTGCGGTAAAACTAGTCGATCACGAGTGGCTCAACTGGTGAGGTCTTCATTTATAGTCTGTCTGAGATATATTAGAAGATGTGTCTGTCATGGATTTGCACTGAAGTGATTCTCAAAAATACGGAACAAAGTGCGTTCCGTATCAGTTCAATACGGAACAAGACTTTTATGTGACAAATACGGAACGACTCCGTATTATACGGAACGGTTGGCAACCCTAGTTGTATGGGTTATGATCTACTCTCCATCTCTGAGAGGGAATATGCTGGAGGGAAGACATTGTGTGTGATGCTCAAACCTCTCTTGCACCAGTGCTGACTGGTGAAATAGGAAATTGTCCCAAACAACTACACAATTTTGCTCAATTTCCCCTGATCACCCTGCTTAAAGTGGATTTCATTGAGGGAGTTTACTGCTCTTGCTCTGTACTGTGATGCACGTTCGTGACTCTCCTGTTCGAACTGGTTCATCTAAATGAACAAATCTTTTTTCTAGAGTCAATTCGTTCGTTTCGTTTGTTGAATGAAACCAAATGACTCGGAAAAGCATTAAAAAACGTCAAACTTTGTTATTTATTTATTAAATGAGTGATCGTTTCTGCCTTGATAAGACTCTTATTCATCATCTGGTGTCGTCTTAAAGCCCTTCTGAACAGTTTGCCACTGAAACTGGTTCCCATTAAAGTGCATTATATGGAGAAAATCCTGGAATGTTTTCATCAAAAACCTTAATTTCTTTTCGACTGAAGAAAGAATGACATGGACATCTTGGATGACATGGGGTGAGTAAATTATCAGCAAAAGTTTTTTCAAAAGTGAACTACTCCTTTAAACTAGAACGTCGGTGCCATCTCAAAGAGACAAAAAATCTCTTTCTCAGACCTTCACCTTGATTGGTGGAATGATCTGACCAACTCAACCAGAGCTGCTGAGTCCGTAGCCATTTTCGAGAAATGGCTGAAAGCATCATTTTTCGGCAACACTTGATCCATTAATATAACAGCATGCAGCACCCCCTGATGACAGCTGTTTCACTAGGCTACATTGGAATTAAGATGACACTGACTTTAAATAACTTTTTGTTGTTAAACATTTTTTTGTTAATGCTCTAAAGATTATTTCATTTTTATATGTTGTTGAATATGGTTTTATGACTTTGAAGAAATTAAGTAATGGGATATATGTAGAGCAAGGCAGTTGTTATACGACCCTGACAGGCTGATAGGGGTTGTATTTGCTCTAACAACTACCTACGCTCTGAGATTATCCCGCTTTTGACATGGCTACTTACCAAATAAATCAATAATTTGACACAGAATATTGAATTAAAAAGGAGTTTATTCATTTAAAAACGATTGTATTGCTTCAGAGTGAGTGAACAGAACTGTGGCAATGCTCTATTTTTCATGGCAACTGGTGTATGCTTAGCATTAAGAAATAACACCGCATTCCATTAGAATTCAACCAAGCCATGTAATAATAAGCTATATCATAAGGCAAAAGCCGATCTCGCATGGAGTAGGTGACGTGACAGTGGTTGAGGACCAGCACTCTCAGCTCTGATTGGACAGTTAATGCACGTGAAAAAACGAAGTAGGCCTAGCCTATACTGTAGATGTCTTGAATAAAGCATTCTTTGGCATTAGGGGCTGTTAGAATATGTTTTTCCATTCCCCTCTACTTCTTTTCCTATGTTTTTCAGTGTGAACGCATAGGCGTGTTTAACTGTTTTGTTTAACTGACGCGTTTGCTGGCATCTTGCATTTTCGCTTTGAAAGAATATGCTTTCTGTGTGAACCGGCACTCCTGTCCTGAGTGAGTAGCCTACCATAAGATACAGATTTGTGTGCTGTTGCTTTTTAAAAATGATCATGAGTTTAGAGCATTCTCACATAATTCTGTTCTTATTCATTTGTATGTTTATCTTTTTGTTTTAATATTAGGAATTTGATTAAAATACTCATTTCAAACCCCGCCCATTAAGCCCCTCCCCCTGATAAAATATGTAATTTTAGAATATTTAAAGCTACTGAAATATACAATTACTGTAGAATTATTGTTTAATATTTTTTGTGTACAAATTGATATTATGGAGGCCACTATGATTATTTTTGAGAAGGCCACTATGGAACCTTGATTCAAGGGAAAGGTCAAAAATGAGGAAATCTGAGTGAGACTGAAAGTGAGGGAGAGTAATCATCAAAATGTATGTTCTTTTGAGAATGTGTGTACTGTTTTACAAGGTGTATTTTTGATAGATTAACTTCAAAATGGACAGTTTTGAAAATCTACACCTTACTAGTAGAAAATAGTATACCAAAGCAATTTTTTAAAAACAAAAAGAGAAAAAAGTGTAATAAGAAATTATTCTTGAGTATCAAATCAGCATATTATAAGGATTTCTGAAGGATCATGTTACAATGAAGACTATATGATGAGTAATGATGCTGAAAATGTAGCTTGTACACTGTTGTGTACTAGCAACATAAACAAGGTAATTCCTTCCAGTTCCCAGAGAGGGATGATAAGGATGACTGCAGGCTCAGGATGGGTAAGAGGAGGAGGATAAGGAGGAACAAGTAAGTTGGACACATTTTTCTCATGCATTTGCTATGTGCTATTGCTTCTAACTAAAAGCTATAAAAAACTGACTTCAATAATAAAATATACATTTAAAAAATCAGCTTCCAGTTTGCAAGAGTTCCAGAGTCTCTGACACTGCACTCACGTTCTACAGCAAAACACTCAACCATCCATATAAAAACCATCCATCGCTCTTGATAGTGAAAATCATTCTATAGAAACCACCCTCATATTTTTGAAGACTGTGCCCTCTCCACAGCTGGGACATCAGTAACGGGAAATCATGTTCCTTTTCTTAAATAAAAACTATTTATGTATTTTTTGATGGGTAATACAGAATAATACAGAGGAGATGAAATCTCCATATTGTTCTTGTCACATATTCTACATGAGCATTGTTATTTTCTCTGTTTTTGTTAGCTTCTAAACTTAATGACTATAGATCTTTGTTGATTGTAATATTGTTTAGGTTTAGCCTCTGAAAGTGAAGCAGTATTAAAGCACATCACCACTAGACATTTGTAGCAGTTGGAAGAAACTTTGAAAAAAAAAACAATCTAACTTATTTCTATCAAAAAATAAAATAATAAAGTAACTGCTGAATCTTTTCATTTCTTTTTATCATGTCTTTATGTTTTGCTTCAAATTATGGAGAGCATTCATAAGTATCTGTTATAAAATAATTATTTGTTTAAATTTGTATCCCCAACCCTAATGATGAGAGACTTGTATATTTTTTATAGATGTAAAAAACAGATTGTATTTAATTTATGAATTGATGTGTTCAATTTTCTGTACTCATGTGTCAAAGAATCAGTCATGTTCAGAATGTATTAGCTTACTATTCAAAGTGACACAGAATAAATGCTGTTTTAATAAATGAATGCAGTGTGTTTTTGTTTTTGTTTGTTTGTTTTTGGCCATTTTCTATTAGATTTTATAGAGTTTTGTGTTGGTTTCCATTACATTTGTACAGTATTAATCCCAAGTTATTCGTGGACAACCATTAAACCATTAGAATTTAGAAGGTTTCATTTTTTAAACAGAGCATGAAATGTTTACTAGTTAAGTTTTATATGAATTTCAGGGTAATGGTAGAGAGATAGATATTAAAAATACAGGTGGGTAATTTGGTCATAAGACATACTCGTCGAGTTCCAGCACTATAACATCGCCTCAACGAATGTGAGAATCACAAAGTTATTTCTGCAATATGGTCCAGTTACATTTTCACAAATATATCTATTGTTGGCTGGGTGTAAACCCCAAAATGGAATTATTATCCTCATTAAGGTTGGAAAGTAAATGCACCACTGTCAAATTATGATGTATCCCTATCTATATATAGATATAAATGATGTGATGTCTGGATATAGGCTATGTGCATAAGGCTGCCAGAGTTGGACATATGATGCAGATATCTTGTGAATGAAGAATGCTAAGTTGATTGCAATATCACATCAATCTATTCGAGATGGATATATTGTGGGCACATGTATAATTTAAGTTTAGATTTTAGAAGTATATGCTTTTTTGCATGTTGAAAAAGCTAAATGACAAATTTTCAGGCGTAAATTTGTAGTGTTTTAGGGCATAAGAGAGATGAGTGAGGTTTAAAACAACTGCATGAGGAGTTTATAAAAGTATTCTGAATACCGAGAATTATTATAAGCAATAAAAAAACATGAAAACTGTTTTGTAAAGAAATATTTATTTAGAGCTGAAATGAACATAGCACAGAAGCAATAAAATGTTTCAGTTTGTGTCTCTGAAGAAAAAATGTGTATTGCAATATTTTGCAGTCATCCAATCATACAGAGGAATTATTCTCAGAATGAATAAGAAGGAAGAATAAACTATTGATGATTTTGGTTTCTTAATTAAAAAAAAATGTTTATCAAATATTTATATACTGCACTCATTCAGTTCCAACATATGTTTTATGGTAAATAAGAGTAAAACCTAAATAAGAAAAAAGACTTCAGAGTACCTTTTCTCAGACCCAGAGCCTGACTGACTTATTAGTAACAAAGACTTACAATAATGCGTTCTATAACATTAAATGAACCCATGTGCATGTTAATCTAGTATAAGTTTACTGGAAAAGAAGCCAGCAAAAATGAGATATTTCTACATCTCTATATAATCTCCATATTTTATACATCATTATATCATCATCAACATTCAATAAAAATTTGCAAATATCAAACAAATTTATCAGAATTTGTTGTTATTGTTTTCATTATCCAAAATTGTTTTCATTGTTAAAAATGAAACATCAGTGTAAAGTTCAAGGAAGTGAGTTCTCCATCCATGAGCCAAGTCCGAATCCTCAGTCAGTCTGACCTGTAATTTGTATGATTATTATGCAACTCATGATTAACAACACAGTAATCATTTATTTTATAATGACAAACATTTTGAGTTTTCAAAGTGTTGATTAAACACTTACCATCATTAAGATGGTACCAGGAATCCTCCCTATCAAAACAAAAATGGATTATTAAAGAGCTTGAATAGAGATGTTATGTATAAACATAGATTGCTCTCATCTCCACTGACCTGTTGATTTCTTCTTGTAGTAAATGAGTCCAGCAGCTGCTATGATGATTCCCAGCACCAGACCAGAAGCACCGATGGCGATTTTATTCCTCTCAGGCTCAGGCATAGAGGGATCTGTGAGGTACAGAATCCACGTTTTATTTGTATATTTGACAGTGTTTAAGATTGGCTTAATACATGTGAATGTAATTACAGGAGCTTTGCATTCTTTTATTCAATCATAATATTTTGTTTGTCAAAATTTAGTATTTACATGAAGTCCTATGTGAGGGAAAACAAATGTTTCCTCATACCCCAGTCTACGATGATGAGGTTTACGTCAAGTCCGGCGTGATCCACCGCACAGGAGATCTTCTCTCCAGATTTAGGAGTGTACTCCAGGTAGGAGTGGATCTGGTCAGTACCAGTCTCCCGTTAGGCATCTCCTCAGTTGATGTCACATCAGACTTCACGACTTTACCGTCTCTCATCCAGGAAATTTGGATCTGGTGTGGGTAGAAGCGGTAAGCGCTGCACATCAACACAGCTGGATGTCTGCCACCAGCCTGAGTCACTGAGCTGAGTTTAACCTTTGGTGGCACTGAATCAATAACAATAACATATTAAATACACATCCCACAATACATAGCCTATATTGTGATAACAGGCAAGGTGTACTTTAATATATAAAAGGTTCATAAATATTATTATATGTGTTTTAGAGTGTATTTCTAATATTTCCAGGGTCAAACAAAACTTAAAACATAAACACGTTTTTATTTTATTATGACATTTTTTAATTTTAAAAGTAATTAAAAATTAACAAACTGTTGTTTAAAAGTACTTAGTGTATGCATTTAAAACAAGAGTTGTGTGTGTGACATGAGAGATGAGATTCTTGTGCTGCTTACCTGATTTTATCAGCGATAGCCGCCAGTCTGATTTCAGCATTATGTTTGCAGTATCTTCTCTACCTGAGCTCTCTCTGACTGCAGTCGGCCGGAATCGCTGTTCCATTTTCGTGCATTAAATACTCCAAGTTCAGGTGTACCCACAAAATCCCCCACAGTGCTGTTGAACTGTATGAACACATCCTTATTGAAGATATAGTTATCAATGAACACAATGTCACTGAGATCACGGGAGCTGTGGATGCATTTAGCCCACCGAGAAAAGAAGTATCCATTTGCTGAAAAATAACGTTAAAGCAGTTTTACAGTTTTTGTTAATGATTGCACATCAACCACAGAAAACAGTACTTGTATTCGTTAGTCAGTTGTTGTATTAGCAGTTGTCTTTTCTACTTACTACCAATACCAATAATAATTAACAATGAGAAGAAGAAAGTTACTCTCATTATTTATCCATCCATTTTGCATTACGCTATTGTATTTACCTGCTCCAGTGAATGCAGACAGCATCAATATAAGATGAAAACTCAAGACCTTCGGCAGTGACATTTTCTCTCACTGTAACTGTCCCAACTGAAGAGGAATATTGCAATACTTTGTTCATTAGGTGAATATCGTTAAACACCCAGCCAATCAGCTTCTACACATATCAGTGTCATGTGTTGCTAAGCAGTCTCCTGTTTTATTTTAGAAATAAAGGCATTACACAATGGCTGTATTCTTCGAGCATCTCTGCTAATATTAAAGGTTTAATTAAACCATATTTTATCATATTCTAAGTTTATAATTATTCTCCCTTTTAAGCTGGTTACTACAATTAAATACAAATCTGACAATCTCAAAGGAACTTATCAAAAGAATGAAAGACTATGCAAAACATCAAACCAGTTTCCTTTTTGCATTGTTATTATCATGTGTTGATTAAACGAAAATATGAAGAGGTCCCTGATTGTTCTGACTGTAACAAGACTAATTTGTTTAGCATACAGCATCTTTTCACCTTCCTGTGTCTTAGAAAATGCTATCGAAAGATTAAAGTAACAAAATAAAATGTCATTGCTATGAATTGCACTTCTCTCTTTTTCAGATTTTGATTTAAAGATGGATTCAGCAGGCTTTTTGCCAGTACATTTATCTTTGTATGACTGGACAAATCCACAGCAAGCTGATTTAGTTTTTCTCAGCTGATTTATACATTTCTAGGAACAACGATTGTGCTCTAAAAAAAATTAAATAAAATAAATTACACAATGACAATTTTGCTGTAAAATTCTATTTCCACTGCCTGATAGCAGCAGATGCACAAATGAAATGATAAAAATTCATGTGTTTTATAATTGTCCTCTTGCCTACATTAAATATAAGTTTTCAGTACATTTCAGTACTCTATATTTGTCAGGACTCTTCAATCCTACATATATCATCTCTTTCTACCTCTCCACTCTTTCTCTCACCTCTTCTTCTGCTATTTCCACCTTTGCTGACTTTACCACTTCTCTCTTCCACTCATTTCCTTCCCTTTTCATGTTTATTCCAATTTCCTCTAATGTTTGTTTGCATTGGGAATTCACAGTTGACCTCCCTCAACTCCCTCAAACTTAACTAATTTTTTAATTGCCATTTTAACAGGTTAGTGCATTTCCTTCCTGTGCTTAAATTAACAACCTTATCTGTTTACGTTTTTAGGTGAAAATGTTGTTTAGAGAGCATTGACAATAGTTTGGAGAAAAATATTAAATCAATTGAGAAAAAACTTTACAGCACCTCTTCTAACTGTTATTGTATTCATTGGTTGTTATTTAAATTTTTTATATATTAAGTCAGTTTGGATAAAAGTGTCTGAGAAAATGCATAAATGCAGATTTTGGCAATGATATTTTGATATGTCATTCTAAAATATAATGTTGTTGTTTTTTCTCTGGTCAATTCTATTCTCATCTGTTCCTCTGCTTTTTAGCACATAGGCATTCTGTTGTTTTATGGAAAACACTATATAATAAGCTTTTGAGAGTTCCTTGACTTGGGACAGATATATAAATGACAACACAAAATAAAATCAAAATGAAGAATCTTTATTTGGATTGTATGTCAGAAAACTTACAAGACCTTGCAATTGTATAACTTGATTACAACAATGACAGAAAAATAAAAAATGTAAAATAAATTTAAACTTTATTTTCAAGCACCTTACTACAATATTTAAGAATGTCATTATGTTTGTGAAAAAAATGACTTGAATTGATCCAGCAATGAGGAAGAAAATGAGTGTTCAACCAAAGAGTAACTAACAGCTTTTATTCAATTTTTTTTAATCAAAATTTGAGATATCACTCTGGATGACCTGAAAATCTGACGCATTAGAGCAAAAAGATCAACTATCATTAAGCATTTTAGACATCTGTATGTAAGTGTACATGGTGTAACATTACAAGCAAAGATGTTGCACATTGGTGCATTATTATAATACAGGAAATATTAATGTTAAAGATTACATTGAGATTTATATGTCTATAAATCTATTTACGAGTGACAGAATGATGCACAGTATTATTGTTTTAAATTCCACTATAGTGCCAATTGAAACAGACTTTATTTGCAGGGCCTGCTACACACTATATACAATTTCTTTTCAAAGTTTGCTTCCATTTCAGGGATGTCAGTTGCAGTTGTTCCCTTTAATGAGGAAGAAAGTCCCAGCAGCGACTCCCAGCAGTCCCAGAGACAGACCCACTCCACAGAACACAGCCGGACCAACACTGGGTACAGCAACTTCCACGTCTCAGGATACACACACAACCATTTTGTTTATGCGCTGTTTAATAATGAAGACTTTTTCATTGTTGCACAATTTATAGACTTTCATATGCATATTTTATTCTGCTATTATTAAATATCTCATCAAATTTATTTGAATTAAATTAAATCATTTTTTTTTAAATAAACTAAAATAATTCACAATTAGGGAAACTATATCACAGAAATCTATTAGTCCAGTGATTCTAAACAAAACACACCCCATGTTTTGGTCTGAGGTTGTTCGAGAGATGTGTGGTTCACAGTGCAGCTGTAAATGTCTCCGTCCACAGGTGTGAACTTCAGACTGGAGAAGATGTTGCTAAGTGCCGTCATCATTTGGGCGATACTGACTTAGGCCGTCTTCTTTTAAAACCTCGTTGTTCTTTGTCCATGAGACTCTGACAGGAGGAGGGAAGAATCCAGTCACGTGACAGATGAGGATGTTTTCATCATTCAGCTGCACATCATTCTCAGCATAGATGGAAGTCTGAGGTTTGTCTGCGAACACAGGCGTAGGCATTGGTGGTGTTATTATTTCAAGCATCTGAAAGACTGTTTTTACTTAGTCAACTTTAGAACACTATTAAACTGATGAATTCTTATATAAACATATGTAATTAAATAGGGTTAATTCAAATGCATACCAACCCATTTTCTCTTGTGGGTTTTTATAAACTTCTATAGCGAGATCTAAGTTTGCTTTGCAAACTTGAGTGTCAGATAAGCCCTGCTCATATACTCCAGGGAAGGAAAGGGGATCTGCAAAGTCAGGAAGAGCATCTACTGCTACTCCTTTAACAAAATCTGCGTAGTATATTTCCTCTCCGTCCATTCCATACATAAATTCTTTATCTGTATTAGAGCATCCTAGTAAATAGAAATCTTCATGCACAACTGAAAAAGAAAAAAATATCAGCTCAATGTAACAACACATTATTTTCAATCTAGACAAAATACTGTACTGTAAGAGAAAGGTCAATATAGGATTATTTAAATATGAGATGTATTCATTTGATGAGAACAAAATGAGAACAAAATATTTTTGTTCATTAAAAATGCCATAATTGTCTGAGCAGTAGATTTTTTTTTGTCTCAGCCTTGTCTGATTACAGAATATTGTACTATTATTAGAAATGAAATATTAATACAACAACAACAACAGAAAACATTTAAAGACTAGAACAGCCTTTTATTAATTATATTACATATCAGTAGGCTATTCCTTACATAGAGTTAAAGATGATGAAAATGTAAAGTGTTTTAAGTTAAGTTTTTATAATGAATCCACTGACTTACCTTTATTCTCTGAAGAAACAAGAGGGACAAGCATGAGCATAAACACGTGAGAGCTCCATCTTTCTCAGAGCTAAATGTGACAAACACTACACAAACTCTTTTGCTTAAAGATAGCAGGTCTTTACTCCGCCTTATGGCTCATGTCACAGCCTTATAATCCCCTCAACCAATCAAAATCATCCCTCTGTATGATATTATTGTATCTTGGCAAAATATAAATTTTTCCTGTTTTACATTTACAAGTTTCCTAAATTTAAGAGCAACCAGCAATCACATACAGTTTGCTTTACATACTTATATGACTTATACAGTAATTGTAATCTTTTTTTATTATTATAAAAAAAACTGGTTTACATAATCTATCAAATATAGTAAATGTACAACAGTTCACACAAGTAATGAAGTGATACATGGATTACTTATGAGGACATGAAAATTTTAAAGAACCTTGTTTGTGCATGGTTGTGTGGTTTTGTGCATGAGAACTGAAATGAGACCTCAATATAAAATATAACATAAAAAGTGTCCAGGATATGTTTGAAACAATAAATTGCCTGAATGTGTATGTTAGCCCTGTGATGGACTGACCATCTGTCTGAGAAGATGTATAGGCTCCAGCATCACTTTTACAACATGACAAGATGACTGGAGAATGGATGGACTAGAATGGACTAACATAAACTCTATAATACAATAGGTTTGTTTAGAGTAACCTCTAAATGCATTTCAATCTTGAATATCATTTTAATGTAATGTAATAACCATAAATCACAGCAGGTAAAAAAATCAAAATTAAAATCATTTTCTGCATGTGCTGCCTTTGTGTTTATACTTTTAAGGTATAGGTTTCAGGAAATGTTTCTTATCTACTGCAAAACCTTATTTTATTTTGTTTATTTTTGGGGGCAAAACTGTGCCGCTGCAACACTGAACACCTTTTAGATCCATTAGTCATTTTAATTTGGATCAATGGCCACTAGATGGCATTTTGAGTATTTACCATGCATTATGGTCATTACTTTATGATTGTATAAGTCATGTTGCTTTTCTGTTAAAGTTGTTATAAAATGCGCATATGTTTGTTTGTTTGTTTGTTTTTTTGTTTGTTTGTTTGCTATACTTTTTTGCATTACTTATGCACCATTGTATCAATTAGGAGATGATCAACCACAATATTTTTAGTGGTTTAAGCAAGGAATAAATCTTATGTTACCTGTTTAAGAGATTTCACATCACATTCAAATGTCTCATTGTGACTGGTACAGTGGTGCTATACCCAAATCAACAAAATAAGCCATAATAAAGACTTTAAAAATTAGGAAAACCCTGAAGGGGTGTTGCGTTCTCTGAGGACAGGGCTGGCTGAAAAAAACAGGCATGACATAATGGCAGCACTAACAGTAAGGCCAGAGCCTACACCTCAATGATCACTGCAGAAATGCATGATTCCCAGCTGCAAAATTAAAGTAAATTGTACCACAATGATTCAAAATTACAACTTGATCAGTAACAATTGCTTCAGCCATAGTTCTTAAATTGCCACCTGCCACAAGCAAAGAGAAATTAATATCCCACTGGTAATTATGACTTTATGGTTTTGTTCATGTGCACTCAGCTCATAAATCTGATTGCTCAGACATGACTTAAATGCACAATCATTTTCATTATAAAATGGAGAGTTACAGTTTGCTGCTACTGATTGCTCAGTGATTCAGTATAACAGAGATGAGACAAAACACCTGTTACCAGATTCACTGTACAACTCTCATAGTGGAACAAAATGTTTGTGGCATAGGAGAAAAAAAAAGTATGCCAGGGACTACATCTTCTGGCAGAATCTCATGAAATTATATATATATAAATATCAAACACTTAATAATAAATCACTAATAAGATAAGACATATGTGTTCAGATGTTTTTAAGGATAATACAGTAGCCTAGCTTACCCATTCAAGTAAATATTTCTTAAATCAGATTGTACTAACATTGGCCTTTTTATTTCAATCACAGCTCACACATATTAAGCACTTACACAAACGTCATAACTGGCCAAAATAGATCTTTAGTTCCTTTTAAAAACCGAAACATTTCACATGCTCTATGAAGACATATAAACTCTATAAACAACATTTCACATGCTGCAACATCATCTGTTTACAGGGTAAACTATGCTTGAAATGACACGATCTTTTAAAATGTTTCCATTATTTATAAAGTAGTTTAAACATTGTTTTTGTTGTTTTTAAAAATCCCAAATACAGAAATTGAAAGTAATGTTCTGTCATATCCTAGAGTGCCATATAGTAAATTAGACTTAAAGCATGCTAAAGACGCGTCTTTGTTTCTAAATACTTTTAACTAACATTAAAAAAAATTGTCAGTGACATAAGAGTTACTGTATCTCACAATCTTAATTTATTTACTTTGGTTATAGGCAAAACTTTGTTCAGGCACTGTTCATCAAACTATACATAATAGTAGTTTAATACCCCATATTACTGTAATTCATAACATTTTTTTCAAGCAAAAACATAACACATTTTTTTGCTGTTTTAATTTACAGTAAAATGTTTTATGTATTTACTCATAATGAGGAATTTGATGAATATGAAGGATTTTGGTCAGCATATTACAAACAATGACCAATCATACAGAAATCACTGCAGTGTCTATTGTATGCATGTGTTGCTTGAAAGTTCAATTTTTGGAATAGACCCCGTGGTGAACGTGATTTCACCAAACATCCACATCCTTGTTGATCTGGGAACAACATTCCAATCAATTTGGGGATAGGATGTCAAGTTCATATATATATAATTTACGCAGAAATTAATATAGTAGGACTGCAAAAAGTGTTATATTACATCTTGGAGTCTGTTTTTGACAGATTTTAGTGTACAGTAATTTTATAAAACTATAGAGTTAGTAAACATAGCTAAATGAAATGCCTAGTTTATAAAAGCTGTGTTAAAAATTATCCAGAAGCTAATAACCCAGTCGTGTGTAAATATCATTGACCTATTGCTGTGTTATGTTGTTGTGTTAGTTTAACCAATAAATTGGTTTACACAAAAACTAATTGTTGTATTAATTGGCTACAATGTTGCATTAACCAGCATGTTATTGTTGTTGTTGTTATCATTATAGCCATGTAAATAATTTTCAAGTGCAATGACAATATTTGCATTCAATTAGAAGTAGCAAAAAAACAAAACAAATTCAAATGTATTTTTTGGTTGCAATTGTTTAAATTTACAAACAAAGCAATGAAGACACAAAAATAAAACAGGCTGAAGTCAAGTAAATGTAATTGCAAACTCTCAGCTGACAGTGTGTTGAGGAGCCTCTACGAACAAACAAACACATGACACAGGATAAATGTCCAAAATGTAACAAGGCAAAAGAACCAGTTTCTGTCTTTATGATGTAACAATATGTATTTATTTGTCAATTTATGTAACCTGGAGGGACCCCTTGAGATAAAGTGTGTCTTCTACCAAGGAGTGTCATCAAGATGAGCAGCACAAGGCAAAAACAGAACACCAATAGAAAACAATGTAAAATGTTACTAAGCTGGTGCTTTCATTATTATTATAAGCAAGCTGCCAGTTTATGAATAAAGTGGGCTTTATAAATAGTTTTGCACGGGTCAGGGCAGACATGTTTTCTGCCTTTTTACAGTTTTTTTTACAATCGCTATGACATTTTTTTCAATACTGTTAACAGCTTTTTACCTTGACTTTAGCCTGTAAGTTTAGATTTAGAACATGGTGTTATGTGTTCTGACATACAGTGTTAAAGCATTGGTAAATTTGGCAGTAAAAATCCATTGTTTTGGTCTTGTTTATAAATATAAACAATATTTATATTTAATATTTATATATAAACAATATGAATGTGAGCCAGAGGTAGAACTGGCCCTCGACTGAGCCTGGGTTCTCCCAAGGTTTTCTCTCATCCAATCTGATGGAGTTTTGGTTCCTTGCCACTGTCGCCTTGCTTTGCCTTGCTTTTGGCTTGCTTAGTTGGGTTTATTTAACATTTAACAATATTATTTATCTGTGTGGTACTACTGTCATGTTATCACTGTGAAGCTGCTTTGATACAATCTGTATTGTGAAAAGCTGCTATATAAATAAATGTGACTTGACTTAATTTGACTTGTTTGAGCTTGTGTGTAAAAGAAGTTCAAGCAATTTAAATATGTGTTAATTGTATGCATTTTGTGTTAAAGCAACAAGAAATGTGTTAATAACACAGATGGATGTAGTGCTAACAAAGCAGACAGTATAAAACAATCCAAGGCATCAGTATAAATGCAGATGATATACTGATTTATCTTGGAGACCCAACCAAGTCTTTACCTCAACTCATGAAACAATTTCAGAATTCTGGCCCTCTCTCTAGATATAAACTAAATATTTATCAAACAGAAATAATTTCATATAATTATAATCCCCCTATAAATATTGAAAAAATACATATTTATTAAAATGGCATACAAAATAATTTATATAATATTTAGGTATCCATTTGACTAAAAACAGATAAAAATTAGAAAGAAAGAATTTTGATCTACTAACTGTAAAAATTTGAGAAGATTTAGCCAAATGGAATCTAATTTCCTTTTTTAGTTTTAGCTCAAGGATTGAAGCAATTAAAATGAATGTATTACCAAAATAAATTTACCTACTCCAATGTCTACCTGTAGAAATTACCAGAAAACAATTCACAGAATGGGATAAAATGCTTTTACATTTTATTTGGCAAGGGAAAAGCCCAGAGTACACTTTAAAACATTGCAGCTCCCAAAGGTATTGTGGACAAATAAGGGAATAACTTCTTTCTGCACAATCACTGAGAAAGGTGAAATTTTAAGCTTTCAAGTATTAAAGGAAAGGTTTTTACTAGAAAATCAAGATTTCAGGTTCGAAGTTATTATGATAAAAAAATCATTAGGAAAAATCATAAGGAAAAATCAAAGACAATTTGAATCCACTAATAGACTTGCTTATAGACATACACATCAGGTATTATATATAAGAGTTACGGATATACACGAGTTTAATAAATATGAAAACACACTCTACAAGTTACATCAAAGAGAAATTGTTGACAGAAAAGTGGAATAATTTTTACGGATGAAGAGTGGTCACCTGTATGGAAATTTCAGTGGAAATCAACAAGGTCACTAAATTGGAAGGAGTATTGCTGGAAACATATAACATATAAACAAATTTTTGAACATATTTTTAAAGTATACATACCTCTAGAATGCAAATTACTGTATTTTGGTTGTGTATGTATATAGATATAGTAGCAGCATATAATAAATACCTGATGGGTGTGCTTTTGGCAGCGAGTAAGAAGGCAATCACACGCAAATGGTTAAATAGATGAAGATTAATATATAATGTATATGTTAATAATATATTTTTGCATTGGTATGTAATAATAATTCTCATAAGTCATTAGATATTATAATAAGTCATTTGAGGTTGTTAATGATGGAATCTAACTAAGACACATGTTCTCTCCCTGGATGTATTACCCTTTTTTTCTTCTTTTTTGGTGCCCTTATTTCTTTATTTACTTTATATTTTCTGTTGTAAAAGAGAAAAAACAGTTATACTTTGAAACAATTGAACTAACCTGAAGAACAATGTATTAAAACACATTATGTAATTGTACATACCTATATTTGTAAAGACACTGTGATTGCATTGAGTATTGGACAGTGTGTAACAATGAAATATATGATTGTTCTCAAATGAATAATCAAAATAAATACAAAATAGCAAAGAAATAACTCTACCCAGAATTCTAATCTGCACCTGTTCACAATCAGCAACCTCAATAGCAAGCTCCATAAAATACTCACCACAGCCTCAGTTCAACATCAAACCTCCAACAGGAACAGACCATTACCATTGTCTCCGAAGTCGCTGAAAGATCCAGTGTTCACCAAGTTACATACTCACCTGTGAAATAACCTCTGTATAATTGTTCTGCTGTCTCCAGAAATCCTGTCTGAATCCATGTATCCCGAGACCTGGTATTCTCCTGAGCCTTCTGTATTCCCCTGAGTTTTACTTGCTCGTGACCGCATCTGAAAGACAAAAGACAAGTAGGCCCTATGAACGAACTGTGACTGCTTGATATCAGCTAACCTGAAGAGGACCTGCTCACCTGTGATCTTCCCGCACATAGTAATCTTCACTGCTGCACACCTGAACTTTAAAATACTCACCTTTGCACTTGTGTCACATTCATAAAACTGTTTGGATTCACTTACCTCTGTCTTCGTGCCTGTATCCTGACAATAAGGTTGTCATTTGTTGTATAAACTATAATAAATATGTGATAAGTGCTAAAAAAATAGGGAAGGATTGACAATCAACTGTACACTGTATGGTGACTAAAAAAATTATACTATAGCTACATCTCACCTGCATAAATAAAATGCTGTCATTTTGCTGAAGGTGTTGTGTAGCCAGCGGGTCCAGCTCGCATCTTGGGGTGAGGGAAGTTATTTTTGGTTTCTTGCCATTGCCTTCCTTCTGAAGAAGGGTGCCCATGGCATGTAGTTTCAAGCTGCAAAGACATTTATTTGTAAAGGATAAAAAAAACTTAGTATAATTTAAGTTTGAGGCAGGACTTGAAATTTGTTGTAAAACCATGGCAAAAAAAAAAACCCTGCACATTATTACATGTCATATTCTATTAAGTTCCTGTGATCATGTCTGACCGAATTTGAATGCACTTATGACCAGCAAAAGTATAATTATAGTGTCATCCTCAAAAGTGATTTTTTAATGAAAATGTAATAAGCTCTGGCTTAAATTTGATGTTAGAATTATTATCAGCACTCAACATTAACTTTGTGGTGGTTAAAATTGGTTGCCAGCTTGGCAACCGGGCAATCATTAATGTTGAGCCCTGCAGATGTATAGATTTTTTTTCATCCATCTTTCATATTTACCATCCAAATAGGTTTACACTGAAAATCAATGCATTTCAATACATTGCAAAAAAACAGGATTAGGCCTACAAAGGTGGGACATGTAGGATCCAGGATTTAGTTAAGTACACAATATAGGTGTATTAAGTACACAATATAGGTTCTTTACTTTGGTGGACCACAACCTACTGTATGTAGGCCTGTGTGTATAAGATTGCAAGAGTGAGAGTTGTCGAACAAATCTACTTACTTTTGGGAGGTCCTTTTCAAATGTGCTTAAAGCTCTCCCTCTCTGTCACATCTGTTGTCTCTTTCCATCTTAGACCTGACCTGGCCCTCAACTTGGACCCAGTTTTTTATTTAAAAAAAAGGGCGAAGATGACAGCCAGGGCGGAGAAGGATCTGCAGACAACCAGGGTGGAGCAGGCAGTGCAGGCAGCCAGGGCGGAGCAGGACACGCCGAAGACCAGGGTGGAGCAGGACGAGGCAGAGACAAGGGCGGAGCAGGACACGGCGGAGACCAGGGCGGAGCAGACGAGGCGGAGACCAGGGCGGAGCAGGACACGGCGGAGACCAGGGCGGAGCAGGACGAGGCGGAGACCAGGGCGGAGCAGGACGAGGCGGAGACCAGGGTGGAGCAGGACGAGGCGGAGACCAGGGCGGAGCAGGACACGGCGGAGACCAGGGCGGAGCAGGACGACGGCGGAGACCAGGGCGGAGCAGGACACGGCGGAGACCAGGGCGGAGCAGGACACGACGGAGACCAGGGCGGAGCAGGACGAGGCGGAGACCAGGGCGGAGCAGGACGAGGCGGAGACAAGGGCGGAGCAGGACGAGCGCGGAGACCAGGGCAGAGCAGGACAAGGCGGAGCAGGACGAGGGCGGAGCAGGACGAGGCGGAGACCAGGGCGGAGCAGGACAAGGTGGAGACCAGGGCGGAGCACGACAAGCGGAGACCAGGGCGGAGCAGGACGAGGCGGAGACCAGGGCGGAGCAGGACGAGGCAGAGACCAGGGCGGAGCAGGACGAGGCAGAGACCAGGGCGGAGCAGGACACGGCGGAGACCAGGGCGGAGCAGGACACGGCGGAGACCAGGGCGGAGCAGGACACGGCGGAGACCAGGGCGGAGCAGGACCGAGGCAGAGACCAGGGCGGAGCAGGACACGGCGGAGACCAGGGCGGAGCAGGACACGGCGGAGACCAGGGCGGAGCAGGACGAGGCGGAGACCAGGGCGGAGCAGGACGAGGCGGAGACCAGGGTGGAGCAGGACGAGGCGGAGACCAGGGCGGAGCAGGACGAGGCGGAGACCAGGGCGGAGCAGGTGTCGAGACTAACTGGCGCTTTTGACCAGCCCGTCAGACATATCCGACGTTTCCAGGTCAGCCTTTAACGTCAGTTAGATGACGATCCTGGGCGTCATCCAAACTGACGCTTTACCTTTAACGTCCGTTAGGTGACGGGGTAGGTTTAGGTCTGGGGTAGGGTTAGGATTCGATAGCGTCATCTAACTGACGTTAAAGGGTACCCTAAAACCAACACATTCTCACCCCAACTCGTCACTTTTGACCAAGCTTCAATATCTGACGCTTTGGGCGCCCTTCGGCGTCAGTTCATGACGCGATCTACAGCGTCATCTAACTGACGCTTTCCTTTAGCGTCAGTTGGATGACGTGGTTAGGTTTAGGTCTGGGTAGGGTAGGGTTACACGCGATCCTAGGGCGTCATGGACTGACGCTAGAGGGCGCCCCAAAGCGTCAGATATTGAAGCTTGGTCAAATGCTTCCCAAGGCGTCAGTTAGGTGACGCCTTGGGGGTGAGAATGCCTTGCTAAAACGGCGGATGTCTGACGTATGGTCAAAAGCGTCAGTTGTATGACGCCTTGGGCTCTCCCTCACTCTTGAGCTGCCCCATCTTGAATGAAAGTATTAGAAATTTAATTTAATATTATACAGCATATATCTATATTATATAGGGTCTGACAACAACAGCAAATTTGGTGTTATTTACATCAGAGCAGGTACAGTAATTTGATTTGACAAGGATTTGAATGTTCCAGTTAGCGCTAGAAGACCAGGAGCAAAAGGAGCAGTGGCTCCACCGGACACCCTGTACACAGCCCTGGTCCGAGGAGTGATTCACTGATCACTGCCTGCATCTCTACCAGTGATTTTAGGATGGGCTTCAAAAGCCATAACTAAATCCATACAATTCTTTCTTATTAAAGGGACATTTCAACCACAAATGAATATTCTGTCATAATTTACTCAACCTCATGTTGTTCCAAACCTTTATGACTTCCTTTCTTGTGTGGAACACAAAAGAGGATGTATTGAAAAATGTAAACAGTTTGTTGCCCATGTAACTCAGAGCAACAGTGCATGTTCCCAAGACCTCCATAGATTTTCTGGATTTATCCTTCTTTCCTAAGCCATTCTTTTGTTGATTTTGATGTGAGTTTTGGATCCTTGTCTTGCTGAAAAATGAAAGTTCTTTTTCTAGCAGACATCAGAAGGTTCTGTCCCAAAATCAACTGGTACTTTGAGCTACTCATGATTGCCTCCACCTTAACTAAAGCCAGTTCCAACTAAAAGAAAAGCAGAAACTTTTACTGATGTGTTGTTTTTGCACTAAACACACCTCTTACAATTTTGGCCAAAATCTTGGTCTCATCAGGCTATGACACAATTTTCCACATGGTGTTGACAGGATATTTATTTATTTATTGTTGTGTTTTTTATTGTTTAGCGATTGGAATTTAGGGATTGGAATCTTCATTTTGTTTTGTTTTTTGTCAGGAAAGGGTTGCCACACTGCCCTAGACATATGGAGAATACAAGAGATAGTTATCACATGCAGGGAGCAACCAGTGCTTGGCTGTTGTGCCATATGGCTACTTTCTTCACTTGTTGATGACTGTCTTAACTATGATCCATACAATATCTAATGCCTTGTAAAAAAAATTATAGCCCTCGTCTGAGCAATACATCTCTTTGTGGCCCATGTCTCTTCTAGTGCATGCAAAAATCAGTCACTGTTTAAACCAGGGGTCACCAAACTAAGGCCCGAGGGCCAACTCAGGCCCGCCACCCCACTTTGACTGGCCCCCCAGCCCCTCTGCCCCCCACTACTTAAACCGGCCCTATGAGGCAAACCCCAGAAGTCGTCGGCCTATTTTTTTAAATTTCTTTTTGGAAAAAAATAACATGTCTGCATCTGGTATTTTGTCGATTTTTTTTCTGTTAATTTTTTATTTAGTTATAAAATTAACTATATTTGCCAAATTCGTCACCCAATATTCTCGAGATCAAGCAGTGAAAGACAACACACGCACAGGGAACAGTCCGTGTTCAGGACAGCAAAATGTCTAACGTTAAACGAAAGTTGATTTTAAATGGGACTGTGAAAAAGGACCAGTTTGTATTATTTGAAAAGAAAGTGTGGCGGTTTTCAAAGAATATAATCTGTGTCGTCACCACTAAACCCGCCAAAAAGAGTATGCTAGCTTGTGAGGGCAAGCAAGAGAAGACAGGATTCGGAGGATGAAAGGAGGACGGGCTGCACAACAGAATGTATTCCTTCGCCAAACTCGGAATCAAGTGTTGATATAGTAGTGTGGATAGTAGTGGGGATGGCTGTGCCAGGCTAGTAATCTCTACGATACAATGAGGCTTGCTGGTGGTCATTTTTGTCTGGGTCATACAATTCTATGTTATATAGATGACCCAGCCCCCCATCACAGTCAGGAACGATAATTTGGCCCCCAGAGAAAAAAGTTTGGTGACCCCTGGTTTAAACTTAGCTCCAAGAGCAAAAGCTTATACGTCAGAATCAGTTCCTTTAATTTTCCCCAAAACAGGATCTGTCACCAAGACTTGGAGCGATGTGAAAAGTGCCAGATAAGTCTACAAATACTCGTGTGGTTTAATGAGGACACAGACTGTATGTGAAAGTAATCTGCTGAATACTGTCAAATAATACTGTTAATGCAAGTTTTGACTTTATCAGTATGCATTTAATGCGGCAAGCATTCTTGTTGTCTTTTTTATTATTATAGTATATCAAACATCAAGCCTGTTTTTCAATAGTCAGAATGGCTAAGAAAATCCCCTCAAAAATCCCCATGAAAAGCACCAATCATTTTGGTTCATTTCAGCTTCCACTGTAATATCATCTGTTGCTAGAGAAGAATGATTTTTGAATATCCTTCACTGGCCCTGAAACACTGTTCACTGCTGCCACCCTCTGTCTGCAAGAGCTTCTACATTTCTACATGCTTCGAAAACAACTCTAAAGCACTCACCTAGAGGATTTTCAGTTTTTGATTTTTAAAATTCTCAAAACCTAAACAAAACCTTCAAGCTTTCCTGAATATTATTGATGATATTGGTGATGTCCATTGACGATATCTAATGCTTTTATATGCAATTACCATTACAGTATAGATTATCTTGTAGTAGTTGCATTTATTTACTTATTTTGATTTTTTTTTTTTAGCAAAAATAATGCATGACAAACAGTATATTCTGGAAAATCAGAAAAAAAATCTGAAAAACAGGAAATTATTGCTGCTTCAGAAAAAACAATGCATCCACAAAAAGGGGGAAGATATGAATAAATTCCTAAATATATTTCAGTTAATATTCATGAAAATCTTTATTTCTTTTGATTTGATATGTTCCTGGTTCAACGTTTTGTTGATCCTGCAACAACATTCCTGTCAGAAAAGTTTAGACCAAACCATATCCTCACCACCCATAAGTTATCCTTAAAATCAGAGGGAAATTGTTGATGAATAACACTGATGTAGAAGCACCTAACCTTTGTAAGCCTAAACATGACATAAACTGTAAACTTGTCCCTTAAATCTGATTGATAGATTTAATGTATGTTTAATGAGAGATTTGTCATTAAATGGTAGAATTCTTTTATCAAAAACTAAATGTTTATCTCGTCTACTCTATCCTGCTATTTCACTAGAAGTCCCGAATAACATTATTAAAGAAGTCGATAAAAATCTTTTCAATTTCTTTTGGAGAAATAGATCTCACTACTTAAAAAAAGATACTTTAACTAATTTGTTTAGTGATGGAGGTTTAAATGTGCTTGACTTCAGCACCTCAAATTCAATTTTAAAAAATAGATGGATCAAGCATTACTTTCAATAAAAGTAAAATTTGGTATTTAATCCCTAATCTAATTTTTGAAAAGATAGGTGGGCTTGCTTTTCTGTTGAAATGCAACTTTGAAATCAGTAAGATTCCCGTTAGATTAAGTAATTTTCACAGGCAGGTGCTTCTCTCGTGGATGCTTATCTATGAACATAATTTTTCTCGAAAAACAAATGTATAATTTGGAATAACAGGTATATAACTTTTAAGCATAAAACTTTGTTTTTTCAAAAATGGTTTGATAATGGCATCATTTTTGTCAAACAGTTATTTAATGAAAATGGGCACCTGTATACCTTTGAGTTTCTTCAAAGATACAATATTCCAACAATACCAAAAGAATATTGTATAGTGTTCGATGCTATACCATCTGGTTTAAAATGTGAATCTCAGACCTGATGTTGCAATTAATGGAGTTACTATTACTGATAGAAGGAATTATTACTAGGAAGTTACTAACTGAATACAGCCCGATATCTTCTAAAACATACGGGTATTCTAAGGTTGATTGCATTTGACTGGAAATATGCATGGTTGCTGCCAAAAAAATATGGCATAACAAATAAGGTGAGAGAAGTACATTTTAAAATACTTCATCTGGTGTACCTAAAAACTCTTTTGGTTTCGCACTGATGTAGATGTTATATGTGATTTCTGTGGGACGGAGAAAGAAAATGTTGTCCACCTATTTTTTAATTGCATTTATAGCAAAATGTTTTGGGTGGATATGGAATGTTTTCTTTGCAAATGGTTAGGAATGAATTTTTTCTTCTCTGAAAAAGATTTCTTTTTTATTTTAATAGACAAAATTTACCACCAAATGTGGCCTTTGTTGTTAACCTCTGTTTGATTATGGGGAAATATCATATACACAAACAAAAATGGGCTAAAGGGAAACCAATTTTTGTTTTTTTGTTTTCAGATAGAAATGAAAAATTATTGTGAGTTACTTCTTGGGTTAAAAAACAGTAAAGCAAAACTTACGAGGTCTTTATGTGAAGCTTTTATGTTATTTATTTCATCTCATACCTGTCTTTACTTTTTTCTTTATTTGTATTATTATTTTAATTTATGTTGTATTCTCTTTCTGTTTACAGTAATGTATAACTATTTCAATAAAAAAGGAACATATTGTGGTAAAATTACGTTTACTGACATAAAATATGAATATGACGTTTGATAATTTATGTGTGTGTGCATGTGTAGAGAAACAAAATATCTGAATAAAAGCAAGAAAATGCAGGAATTAAGGGAAGGCTGATGACATTTTTAATATAACTCCAACTGTATTTGTATGAAAGAAGAATGTCGTATATATCTTGGCTTGAGTATAAATCATGGGCTTATTTTCATTTTTGGGTGAACTATTCCTTTAAGACCCTCCTAAAAAAAAAAAAAAAAAAAATATATATATATATATATATATATATATATATATATATATATATATATATATATATATATATATATATATATATATACATATACACACACAAAAAAAATGTCCATAAGGTCGCACAATGGTGTTTAACTACACTAAAAATAATAATAATAAGTTGCTGCCATAAATGTTTAAGTACAAATGATTTGAATGTTTAAGTCATTTCAAATTAAATTACAATAAAATTACTTTAAAAATGAGATGAATCTTGAAAGTTGAAAATAAATTGCAAATTGCTTAACTTGTTTTGATGAGTTAAAGCAATGTAAAAAAAACCATATATTGTCATAACTTATTGATCATATCATTTTTTTTACAGTGTGGAGGACAAGTAACCACTAGGGGGCCTCAGCAAACTTCCAAGAGAGAACTAATTCGCCTTATGAGTGTTTAAAATTAGTTATATTAACAGAATCTTAATTAATATTCTAAAAGAAAACACAAATAATAATGATGTAAAACTTTAAACTAACATCATGCTATTCTATTTATTAGTACCAGAGGTATGGTATTGGATATTGTAGGCCCATTGAATGTCTGTATATTTTAAGTATTGCATGTCAATCATAAACATAATTAGTGTGAAATACTGTTCACTATTATTTGTTATGCTTATATTAAACAAGGCTTTACATCAGATTTCTAGCTCTTACTCTAACCAGTAAAATATAACGTAAGAATGCTCCCACAGAGGACTTATATCTTGGAAAATTCCAGCTTCCTATCTTATCCCACAGCAGAGATATTCAACATTCATTTTAAATTGCACTTTCTTGCCCCCATGCAAACCAGAAATGTTCTACTCTGAAAAAATCCTTTAGGACTAGACCTTCCTATAATAAATTGGAATTAAAAGTGAATCCTTGAGTGATCTTGATCATTACATTTGGACATAAATGAACAAGGAACTGATATTTGTCATGAATATGCATTAACTGTGTTGCATTTTATTGCAAAGCATTATTTTGTTCCTTTTCGTTCATTTCTAGACTTTTTCTTTATTCTAGACTTTTTATAAGGAAAGAAAATTTATATTTTCTGTATCTTTTCTGTATTATTTTCTGTATATTTTCTGTTCTGTATCTTTAGGTTTCTTTATTTTAATCATTAAAAAAGTATGTCTCTTAAAAGACATAATGTTTGTGATTATACATGTTGTTTACTTGATTTAAAATACACTAATTGCATTGAAGCATTAGGCCCAAAGCACGAAATTATAGGCCTGTATTTTATTTTTTGGAACTAAAAAATATAGTTTTGGCAAAAAAAAAAAAAAAAAAATAATATATATATATATATATATATATATATATATATATATATATATATATATATATATATATATATATATATATATAATGAATGGTAAGTAATCAGTAATAGCATAATGTCTGTGTAGCCTACAGACAAAAGTGCATTAGGTAAAGGGATGTTTTATACAAAACATTATTACCATTAATGAGGTGCTGTACCTTTAAGAGCGGAAACAGCTCCTATTCGCTCCTCCACCCTCTCCTCTGTTCAATGACGCTTAACAACATCGCTTTCATCAAACACGACACGAATGAACGCAAAAATCAACTACAGGTAGGTTAAAAACCCATAGCCTACTCTCCTTCATGAATTTGCATGTATATGTTTTGATGCTAAGATTTGTCGTAAATGTGAAACAAAGCGGGGCAGTTTCTCACCTGTCTTCTCGACGATGCTCATCAACACCTTGTGTCTACAGGCTATCTAGGGATGAAAACAGACAGCTGTCATAGTTCAATCAAACGATTACAGCGCCGAGATAATATCGTTGGTTATTAATGTGAGCTTATTTGAGCTCTATCTCTACCGATGTATGTTGAGTTATATTCCTGCTGCGTTTTATGGAGAAAGGTGGTGCATCGACATTTAGCTAGTATTTCATATTGCTTTATAAGTAAAGTGAGTTGTAAATTTACTGTACAATGGAGATAAGGATGACATGTACTGACGTCATCCAGGGCTCGCTCCAGCAGAGTGTAGAGAAGCTGCGGATATGATGTGATGTGATCGGCCCGGGAATCACCATCTGTCATCCGCAGCATCATCTGTGTGGCCTGGTCACATCTCCACATAACTGCTGATTATGATTCATTAATTTAATCAAAATGTAGAGGTTTTTATTTAGCAATAAACACTATTAAACGTTAATGTTGCTTGTTCCAAAAACATGCCAGGTGAAATTTGTAGATTAGTTTCTTTTTAGGAATTTTTTCTTTACCCTATCTATATGGCTGTGGTTTTTGACTGCCTGCAAAATGTATTGTCACTAACTTAATACAGGGTTTATTATATACATTATGGCATAAAAACAAATATTAGGCTATGTCACAATTATAGTTTAAATAATTTGTCTAGGTCCTCTTGCCTACTTATTGAGACCAGGGTAAATGAAGCCCACCCATTAAAATGATGTACCATGATTGCAGTGATTTGTTGTGATGGCCCTGTGTCTCTGCAACTTTTCATACAATAAATGCATGTTGAATAATTGACTGGCTTCAATGTTATATTCACACAGCTCTCTGCTGTGTAGCCTACTTCCCTAGTAGATTTGTATGTAATACAATTTACTGGAAGTTGCTGGATGTAAATTCTTTTCTCATATTCTCCTAAATTTCATATTTAATCAATGGTTTCAGAGCTGCATTAAATTTTTCTTTTGTTCATCTACAACCACTTACCATTAGACATACGTTAACAACTGAGACAGTCAATATGTAAAAATCTGATAAATACAGGTCTATAAAAAGGGACTGATCCCATCACAGACAGCCCTAGAATAGAATGTTATGAAATATATAAAATGTCCAATTAAAAAAAAGGTTTTATCCACACTTTAAATATATATATTTGGCCTAAACAATCATTAATTTCTGACTTTGATTTTCAGTATATTTTTTCTATGTTTATTTTCATTTCAGGTTTATAAGGCCTGTTTGACTCTGAAAACTATGGACCAGGTGTGACCTTGTATTTCAGATCATCTCTTTTACCAACTCTTCGTTCTCTATCAAGATGGCATCATGTGTTTCTGGATGCTCTTCAATGATGAGGTTCTGTCAGAAGCTCAACAGGCTAAAGACGCTGGAGGATGACGTAATGGCAACATCACTGAAACGTTGTCTGACCACAGTGGACCTCGCTCTGCTTGGTGTCGGTGGAATGGTGGGGTTCAGGCCTGTATGTTCTCACAGGAACCGTTGCTAAAGACACTGCAGGACCAGCAGTCGTGGTGTCGTTCCCTCATCGCAGGAGTGGCGTCTCTCATGGCAGCGCTGTGCTATGCTGAGTTTGGCGCTCCGTGTACCGAAGACAGGCTTCGCCTACATGTTTATCTTATGTTTCTGTTGGGGAAATCTGGGCGTTCCTGATTGGCTGGAATGTCATTTTGGGAGTATATGATTGGCGGAGCTGCGGTAGCTCGTGCGTGGAGTGGCTATCTAGACTCTATTTTCAATCACCGCATCCAGAACTTCACGGAAAGTCATGTGATGCGTTGGGACGTGCCCTTCATTACTCATTACCCAGTACCTTTTAGCGGCCTCCATCCTCCTAGTGGCTTCATTTTTCATCTCATTCGGTGTTCGTGTCTCATCTTGGCTCAACCACATCTTTTCGGCCATCAGTATGGTAGTCATTGCCTTTATCTTGGTGTTTGGCTTTGTATTGGCCGACCCAGTCAACTGGAGCGCTCGGGAGGGAGGCTTTGCCCCGTTTGGGTTTTCAGGTATTATGGCAGGAACTGCAACATGCTTCTATGCATTTGTTGGCTTTGACGTGATGGCGGCCTCCAGTGAAGAAGCCAGTAATCCTCAGAAGGCAATTCCCATAGCGACTGCCATCTCATTGGGCCTGGCCGCCACAGCGACCGTCCTGGTGTCCACAGTTCTTACATTGATGGTTCCATGGCATACACTCGACCCCAAACTCCGCTCTATCAGATGCGTTCTTCAGACGGGGATACAGCTGGGCAGGGTTCATCGTGGCTGTGGGTTCCATCTGTGGTGAGTATGAGTTGACAAGTTGGATTTTCAACTGCCAGTGTTGATATAGTGAAGCAGGGTGGTTGATTTAATATAAATATAGCCTACACAAGTAAATGACAACAGAAAGATGTACAAATAATTATTTAAAGGGATAGTTCACTTTGAAATTAATTTTTGATATGTTTTAGCTTACCTCCAAGGCATCCAAGATGTAGGTGTCTTTGTTTCCACAGTATCTTCAATTTTGATAATTTTAGGTAAAACCGTTGTTGTCTATCAGTCATACACTGGAGGTGCAGTGGGTCAACCTCAAAGAGCAGTCAAAATTAAACATTATTTAATGACTCGTAAATGTAAGTCCACATTGATGGCCTAAGACGTGAAACGAGCGGTTTGTGTGAGAAAACGAACAGTATTTATATCGTTTTTACCTCTTGTAATCATAGCCATGACAAAATGATCTGATGTCACAGGCGCTTCGGTCTGCGCATGCGCCGGAAGTGATCGCTTGCGCGCCTACGTCACTCTTTGTTTATACAGAGATTTCGGAAGTTTTACCTTTCACTAAACATATTTAGATATACGGGAAACCGCAATGGAAGACGATTTCGGTATATCTAAATATGTTTAGTAAAAGGTAAAACTTCCGAAATCTCCGTGTAAATATTGAGTGACGTCACACGCAAGCGATCACTTCCGGCGTAACATTGAACTGATTCAGTTCGGTTCAGTTGGACATTGCACAACTGATTCAGATCACTTGGACGTCATTGTGATTACACGAGGTAAAAACGATATAAATACTGTTCGTTTTCTCACAAAAACCGCTCGTTTCGTGTCTTAGGCCATCAATGTGTACTTACATTTACGAGTCATTAAATCATGTTTAATTTTGACTGCTCTATGCATGCTTGGTGACCCCTTAGCCTCCAGTGTATGACTGACAGACAACAACGGTTTTACCTAAAATTATCAAAATTGAAGATACTGTGGAAACAAAGACACCTACATCTTGGATGCCCTGGAGGTAAGCTAAAACATATCAAAAATTAATTTCAAAGTGAACTATCCCTTTAACAACCACTTATTTAACGCAATAATTATTCATTCACAAAAATGTTTAGGCAATAGGCCAATCATATGAGCAAATTATTCAGTCTTGTTGAAAAACGAATCGGTTACCTAACGTAACCTCTGGTTCTCGCCAGATGAGGGAACGAGTATTGCGTAAGCTAGCTTACGCTACGGGAAAGATTCTTCTTTGCCGAACAATTGAAGCCAAAAATTTTTATAATTTGTAATCATTGTCAACGCACTTCTCAGGTGCAGGACCTAGAGCGGGCTAACTAGCAGGCTCATTGGTTCGTTTCTGGGAAGTGCTCAAACCAATCGGAGAGCGGCGCTGAACCCGCGCCCAATGAGCGGACGACGCTCGCTCACTCACGTCAAAGCCCGCCGAAAGGGGCGTGGCTTGAGTGTATATAAGCACTCTCCGTGGTTTGGAACAACGATTTATAGTGATGAAGCGAATCGCTGTTAGAGCGGGCACGGCCGGGAACGCAATACTCGTTCCCTCATCTAGAGAGAACCGAGGTTACGTTAGGTAACCGATTCGTTCTCTTACGAGAGGTTCTCTCGGATTGCGTAAGCTAGCTTACGCTACGGGAACCCCTGGTCAACGCCGTGCCCGGTCAGTCACCACAAGCATCCCCGGGAGGGTGGAGGGAGCAATAGTGGAGAAATAATAATAAAGGGCAGACGCCGTTTATATGAGAATATGAGGCCTAAGAGGCGGCCGGCATAGCGGGCCATAGTATAGGAAGTTTCCATAGAATGGAGGGGGAAGATCAAGGGGCTAGCCGGTTGAAGGATTCCCCATAAAGCGTGGCTAGACGCTGCGGCGGGTTAGACCGCTAGTAATTTAGCCTGTAAGGCCGGTACTTCCAAGTTATAAAATCTGATAAAGGTGGACGGGGAAGCCCAGCCCGCGGCCACACAGATATCATGAATAGAAATACCACAGGACCAAGCCCACGAGGAGGCCATGCCTCGAGTGGAGTGAGCCCTGACGCCGAGCGGGCAAGGCAGATTTTTAAGCCGCATAGGCGGAGGCGATAGCGTCTACTATCCATCTGGATAGTGTTTGTTTAGAAGCGGCCAAGCCTTTTGTGCGTCCCCCAAACGCCACAAACAGCTGCACAGAACGTCTGAACGTGGCAGCGCGTGTAATGTACGCTCTCAGCGCCCGGACCGGGCAGAGGAGGTTGGCATTGGGCTCGCTATCAGAGGTGGGCAGAGCCGATAAGGATATCACCTGTGCTCTAAATGGGGTGCCAATTGCCTTAGGCACATATCCGTGTCTGGGTTCTGAGAATGACGACGGAGTCGTTAGGGCCAAACTCGAGACACGACGCGTTCGAAGAGAGCGCGTGAATGTCGCCCACCGTTTAACTGAGGCAAGAGCGATCAGAAAAACGGCTTTTAGGGAGAGATATTTGAGGTCAATAGACTAGAGCGGTTCGAAGGGGGGGCTTTCAAGGCCTCGAGGACTATTGAAAGGTCCCAAACCGGCACCGAGGGGGGCGAGGGGCGTTCATCCTCCTGGCTCCCCTGAGGAAGCGGATAACCAGCTCGTCTTTGCCAATAGACTGGGCACGTCGGGGACCAACGAAGGCCGCGACGGCTGCCACATAAACCTTCAGGGTGGATGGGGTTCTGCCCTTGTCCAGCATATCTTGAAGGAAGGAAAGCAAAGAAGAGACCTCACACTTAAGGGGTCCAAATTCTTTTCGGTGCACCATTTTGAAAATACAGACCATTTAGCCGCATAGAGCTTTCTGGTAGATGCCGCTCTAGCGTGTTTGATCGTATTCAAGACTCCCTCTGGCAAATCAACGTGTAATCGTTGGTCACCCATGCATGAAGCGCCCAGCGCTGCGGGTGGGGATGCCAGATTGTGCCGCGGGCTTGAGAGAGGAGATCTGCTCTGACCGGGATGGGCCACGGGGCTGTCTGAGACAGCTGTGTGAGCTCCGGGTACCAAATCTGATTCTCCCAACGCGGGGCTATGAGGAGCACCGGGTGGCGAAATTCCCTGATTCTCTGAATGACCTGCGGTAGCAGGGAGATGGAAGGGAAGGCATAGAGCGGGCGGTATGGCCATTCTAGCGCTAACGCGTCCCTCGTTCTTCGAGAAGAATATCGGACAGTGCGAGTTCTCTTCTGTCGCAAAGAGATCTATCTCCGCTCTGCCAAAGAGGCGCCACAGTGATTGGACTGTAAGAGGATTCAGGGACCATTCTCCTGGAGAGAGAAGGTTCCTGGATAGAATGTCTGGACCGTCGTTCAGGTGTCCCGGGACATGCGTCGCTCTGAGCGAGAGCAGATGACTCTGGGACCAAACTAGAATGCGGCGTGTCAGCAGGAAGAGATTCCTGGATCTGACCCCGCCCCTGACGGTTGATGTAGGATACCACCGTCATGTTGTCTGAACGAATCAGGACGTGGTGACCCTGGATGCGCGGGAGGAACTGCAACAGTGCATACTCGACCGCGAGCATCTCGAGACAGTTTATGTGAAATGGGGTCTCCCGATTCGACCATCGGCCAGAGGCCGGTGAGCCCTCGCAGACCGCACCCCAGCCTGTGTTGGATGCCGTCTGTCGAGATTACCTTCCGGTGAGAGAAGGTCCCCATCGTGACGCCCCGTTCGAAACCAATCGGTCACCGTCCAAGGCTGTAGTGCAGAAATGCATGCCTGAGTGACTCTGATTAGCTGGCGGCCCGTGGTCCACTCGCGCGGGGTACACGGGTCTTTAGCCAGAATTGGAGGGGGCGCATATGTAAAAAACCTAGCTGTAGCGCGGCTGCAGCTGAGGCCATGTGACCCAGCATTCTCTGAAAGGTTTTCACCGGAACGCGGGTATTCATCTGGAATCGAAGCGGCTAAACGCTGCAAGCGGCGTGTGCGCTGAGCGGATAAGCGTGCTTTCATAGTGGTAGAGTCCAGGTCTATCCCCAGAAAAGAGATAGTTTGACTGGGCTGGAGAACGCTCTTTGTCCAGTTGACAGAGAGGCCCAGCGCTTCCAGATGAGCGAGAAGAGCTGTACGGTGCGACAGAAGCTCTGTTTTGGAACGTGCTAGTATCAGCCAATCGTCCAAATAATTCAAAATGCGCATCCCCTGGGTTCGAAGGGGCGAGCGCCGCGTCCATACATTTCGTGAACGTGCGTGGCGCTCAAGGAAAGGCCGAACGGGAGAACGGCGTATTGATAAACCTGGCCCTCGAAGGCGAAAGCGTAAAAACTGCCTGTGACGAGGGTGTATTTGAATCTGAAAATAAGCGTCTTTCAGATCTAGGGAGATGAACCAATCCCCCTGGCGCACATGTGCGAGGAGTTTCCTGACCGTCAGCATTCTGAATGATCTCGTCATGAGAGCTTTGTTCAGAAATCTGAGGTCTAGAATCGGCCTGAGGCCGCCGTCTTTCTTGGGGACCAGAAAATAACGGCCGTAAAACCCCGGCTCGGTTATGGGTGGAGGGACTCTCTCCATCGCGCCTTTTGCTAACAGTTTCGATATTTCTGTGCGGAGCGTGCTCGCGGCAGCTGGGCTGACCACAGAAAGGGGCCGGGCGCGGGAACGCGCGGGCGGCGGCGAAACTGTAACTGGTAGCCGTCTTTTATAATGCTTAGTACCCACGGGGATATGCCGGGAATGGCTTCCCACGCTTTGAAGCATATTGCTAGAGGCTGAATGGCCGTGCTGTCCCGGTTGCTGCATGTAACGGGCTGGACACTGTGTGTGTGCTCGTGTAAACTGTGTGTGGCAACGGGATTTGCACTCAGAGAGGAGCTTATGGGCCGTGATACAGAGCGAGCAGAAGGGGACACGCGCTGCTTGAGGGCGTGCTTATGCTTTCTGTGCTACCCGAGCGGACGGAGGCCGCTGAGTGGGAGTGAACTCTGTGGGGGGCACGGGAGAAAGTGTGAGTGAACACGTGCTTGTGGTCACATTTTTTACACTTGAGGCTTTTATGCTCTTTATGTGAACTCTCTGGGTAGCCGTGAAAACGACTGTTTGTCGCTTCGCAAGCGGGTCGAGTCACCGGCTTGTTCTCGGCGAGATTCGCTGCTGCAGTCGGCGAAGGTTCGGGGACTAACAGAGGGTGAAACTTTGACGGCGGTCCGGCCGCGGCGGAAGAGCCGTCTTTTCCCCAGAAGTGCTAGGCGGACTCCTGCTGATCAGGCTTCAGCGTGACCCTGGGAC
Organism: Hybognathus amarus; assembly: GCA_030378365.1. Taxonomy (NCBI): domain Eukaryota; kingdom Metazoa; phylum Chordata; class Actinopteri; order Cypriniformes; family Leuciscidae; genus Hybognathus; species Hybognathus amarus. The sequence goes on from JAQIUQ010000070.1 coordinate 326,538, forward strand.
GGGGCGCTTGGGGAGCCTGTCTGCGTCGGAGCGAGAGCGAGGGCGGCCGCTCTGCCTGTGCTGGGGATGGGCCTGAGCTTGCTGCGGGCGGCGTTGCTCAGGCTTTCTGGCAGGGGGCTCACGAGAGCGGCCTGCAGAAGTGTTACCGCGGCGAGGCAGGAACAAATTCATGGCCTGGGTGGCTTTCTGGACCTCGGAAAGCGTTCTCACGATGCCCGTGACGGCAGATCCGAAGAGGCCAGAGGGTGAGATGGGCGCGTTGAGGAAGACAGCGCGCTCAGCTTCGCTCATGTCCGTGAGCGTGAGCCACAAGTGTCTCTCGGCGACACAGAGGATGGCCATGCATCTTCCCAGCGCTTGAGCGGCAGCTTTGGTGGCGCGAAGGCAGAGGTCCGTAGCGCATCTTAAGTCGTTGAGCGCACGGCCGTCGATTTCTCTCTCATACTGCGCTATGTCACTCAACAGGTCGGATTGCAGCACCTGGAGAACCGACATGGAGTGCAGCGCTGCAGCGGCCTGGCCAGCGGCTGCATAGGCGCGTGTGTGGAAGGTAGAGGACGCTCTGCAAGCTTTAGAAGGAAGCTTAGGGGAGGATCGCCATCCAGCGGAGGGCGAGCACAAGTGAGCGGCGACCAGATCTTCGACGGGCAGCATCGCTGTATCCCAGACGCTCGACGGCAAGAGTCAGGAGGCGCATTAGGTCCTCTTCGATGCCGGAGCTGGTCTCCGCGGCCGAAGAACCCAGTGAAGACCATTCGTCGCTGTTAGAAGCGTGCAACGAAGGCGACTCTTTCTCTTCCTCAGAGTCGAGGGACGCTGCAGAGCGGCCACTCGGCGGCAATGGGGGGTCCAGCTCGGGTGGAGAGAGAGAGAGTGGTCGGGGGCGGCGGCTGCGGCCCACACACAGCCATCGCAGGTTCCGGCGGCCTCTGAGAGCGGCGCTTCTTCCGCGGAGAAGTCAGAGGCGGCACGGCTTGGGCGGATTTAACGGTGAGGAGCTCTGCCCGCAGGGAAGACATTGTCAGCGCCTCGCAGAGAGAGCATCCTCCATCGGCGAGGGCGAGTTCCGCATGTTCAAGCCCGAGACAGAGAGGGCAGATGAGGTGGCGGTCTCCGTCTTCGAGCGGTGCGCGGCATGAGCCGCAGGAAATGCGAGACATCTTTAAAAGACGCTCACGCTCTTTTGTGATGGAGCAAGTGGAAGTCGTCGGACGGCGCTGAGCTCGCTGAGGCGGCTGAAGGTGGCAGGGGCCGGCTTCTTCAGGCTTCTTGCTTGCTAGAAGGTGCCTTGTCACGACGACGGCTTCAGTCTTGCAACGGCAGGCGATTAGATCGCTGAATCAAAATGAATCGTTGTTCCAAACCACGGAGAGTGCTTATATACACTCAAGCCACGCCCCTTTCGGCGGGCTTTGACGTAGTAAGCGAGCGTCGTCCGCTCATTGGGCGCGGGTTCAGCGCCGCTCTCCGACCGAGTTTGAGCACTTCCCAGAAACGAACCAATGAGCCTGCTAGTTAGCCCGCTCTAGGTCCTGCACCTGAGAAGTGCGTTGACAATGATTACAAATTATAAAAATTTTTGGCTTCAATTGTTCGGCAAAGAAGAATCTTTCCCGTGGAGCGTAAGCTAGCTTACGCAATACGATGAGAACCTCTCGCAAGAGAACTGTTTTTTTAGGCAACATCACTTTTCTGATATTCTTTAAGGAATTTATTCACTAAATACGTTTCCATCCTGGTTTGTTTGCATGTAGCCTTACCAATTTAAAAAAGAAGATTGCCTCCAGTTGAACGTCTTTTAAACATAGTTTTTATGGCCTTATATATTATAAATTAATACTTTTATACAGTTAGGATGCATTTAAATAATCAAAAGTGACAGTAAGACCTTTATAATTTGTTACCAAAAATGTCTAATTCAAGTAAATGCTGTTCTTATGAACTTTCTATTAATCACAGCATCAAATTATAACAAAAATATTAAGCTGCGCAATAATTATAATAATAATAACTTATACTTGAGCACCAAATAAACATATAAATTGGATTTCTGGAGGATCATGTGATTTGAAGACTGGAGTAATGGTGCTGAAAATTCAGCTTACAGTCAATAAACAGTCTTCCAGTTTAAAATATATAATTGACTTAGAAAACAGTTATTTTAAATTGCAATAATATTTCACAATATTAATGTTTTTACTGTCTTTTTAGATCAAATAAATGCAGCCTACGAGAGCGGAAGAGATTTTCTAAAACATAAAAAACAAACTGGCCTCAAACCTATGAACATTAGTGTGTGTAGAACTTAGAGATCCTTTGTAGAGATCCATATTGATGTTCATATGGTCATACTGATGTAAAAGATTTTTTTCTTCAGAAGACATGGCTGACTTTATGTAGCAGTAATTGTTATGTTGATATAGATGGAGAAATATGGAGTTAATGCTGTTTCCTATCTTGTCTAAGTAAAACAATCTAATCTCTTTCATCTAGCCATGAACACTGTGTTGCTCAGCAACCTCTTCTCTCTCCCGCGATTGTGTATGCCATGGCGGAGGATGGCCTCTTCTTCTCTGTCTTTTCCCGTGTCAACCCTGTAACCAAAGTCCCGGTGATCGCCATTCTCGTTTTTGGCAGCCTTATGGCATTTCTTGCCCTCATCTTTGATCTAGAAGCATTAGTCCAGTTCCTTTCTATTGGCACTCTGCTTGCTTACACTTTTGTAGCGGCCAGCATCATAGTGCTCCGCTACCAACAGGATAAATGTAGCTCAGGAGGAAGTGGAATCAGAGAGCCGCTTCATCCACACCTTCACTGAACCAGTCCGGACAGCAGGCGGATCCATCTGTGGCGGTGAGCGGACCCAGACCTTTGCACAGGACAGCGGAGAGCCGAAGGAGTACGAGCTCGTTCTCTGATAAACTTCAGCTGGTGGAGAGGCAGAAGGCGGTGAAGGAGAGACGGGCTGCTGGGACACTGAAGGCTTGCTGGGAACCATATCTGGGCCGTATGCTGGGCGACTGTGAGCCAGGGGAGGTGGTGGCAGTTCTCTGTGCTGGCTCTGATGGTCAGCGCTGTCTCTTTAAGTGCTGTGTTGGTGTTTGGGAGTAACCAGCTGGATCTGCCTGTGTGGAGCTTCACACTTCTGCTGGTCATCTTTAGTCTGGTCTTCCTGCTCAGTCTGGCTCTCATCTGGGTCCATGAACAGCAGCCCAATAACAAGACCTTTCAGGTGAGTTACAAAAACTGCAGTAATAAAGTGAAAAGACATGTGGTAAGACAAAACCACAGATATTATACAGTTAAAAAATTCTGTCATCAATTACTCACTGTCATTTCGTTCAAAAACCATAAGACGTTCATTCATGTTTAGAACACAAATTAACCCTAAAATCGTATTCTGGACAAATGTGGGCAAAATAGTTTTGATTTATTTGTAAAAAATACTTCCCTTGATCTGAGCGGTACAAGACTTGGCTACTTTTCCTAAGTTTGCCTCCTGAACACACACAATTTTTTTTTGATTCAATTCTACAATGTTAAATGGGTAGAAAAAAACCCTCCTTAAACTTTTTTTTTTGGGTCAAAAATGGGCACCCATAGAAATGAATGGGAAAAACTGTAATTTAGAGCATTCTAAAATAAGCCAAAATAAGACACCAGTTGACAGCAAAGTCACTTCATTTAATTAAAAAATTAAAAAAATAAAACTACATAATAATTAATTTACATAGAAATAATTTACATAGAAAATATGGTACTTTTTGAAGTAAATAAATTCAATAATACCCCCAAAATAAAAAAAACACCATAAATGGATAGACAAAACTTTAACGAAGACAGTGATATAACATTTATAATAAATAGAAATTAGGATCACACTGGAGTCCTCTGTGCCCACATTTGTCCACAATTACAGGAATAAGGGCTATAAAGTGAATACGGTTTGAGGGCTACATAATTATGAATAAATTGTGAGAGATTTCTGTTCCTCCTCCATTGAAAGTCTGTTCTCCCAAAACTCTGTTCAACAGGTTCATAAAGAGAGAATTTAATTTAGGATTTTATTCACATATTGATCAGCAAAAATACATAAAGCATTCTCTTTATGAACGTTTATGAACTAAGTTTTAGGTGATTCGAACTTTTCATGGAAAGAACAGAAATTTCTCAGAATTAAAGAAAAGTCCTTAGGGGTTGGAACGAAAACGAGTAAGTAATTGATGATAGAATTTTATTTTGGGTCAGAAATATCACTTATTGTGACATAAATTTATTGTACACGTAATTAGTTGAATTTAGTGTATAATTGAAGCACATTATGCACACACACGTGTCTAATATTTGTCCTGTGCAAGCGTAAATCATGATATATTTTACAATTGCTTATACTGTACAATTGTGGTCATAAGTTTACATACACCTTGCAGAATCTTCAAAATGTTTACTGACTGAGCTTTTGAACTCAAATGTGTAATGAATGAGAACCTATAGACCATTTTGCAAGATGTAATTAACACTGGTCCAGAAGCACTTCCTGTTTCAGTTTTTTAACACTACATAAAAGCTGGGATAAAATACAACCAACAGAACATATAAAACTGAATCAAAAAGTTAAACAAACATCTTTAAGATGTTTTCTTTACATGTGAAATAAAGAAAACAGTTACAAACTGAAACAGGAAGTGTTTCTGGACCAGTGTTGTTTACATCTTGTGAACTGATATCTGATATAAAATCATGCAAAAATTGTTTCAGCCTAAAGATGTAAATGGATTACAGCATTGTTTAATATAAATGTAAATTAGATGAGTTAAAAATTACTTTGTTTTTTAGGAACTGAATTGGCTGCAACAAACTGAATAAATACATTAAATTACTACTAAACTACCTAAAACCTAAACCATAACATGTAAAAACAACAAAAATATGTTTGAATGCTAGGAACCATGTGATGATGCATTCATGTAGGATGTATGTAAAATAATTACTGAATAGTTTTTCAAACCATTTGATTTAAACAAACCGTTCTAACCAACTGAGACTGAGTCATAGAAATGAGTCAGACTTTGCATCACTAGTATGTGTTTCATCATTCAGGTTCCTCTGGTGCCATTTATTCCTGGCCTCAGCATTCCTCCTGAATGTATTTCTCATGTTGAAGTTAAGTCCGCTCACCTGGAATCCGTTTCAGCCATATGGCTCGCAGCAGGTACCAGTTCGTTCATCACTTTTCATAAACATCCATTTAGTAATTACTGTATTAAAGCTACACTGTGTGATGATTTTTACCCCATCTGGTGGTGAAAAGGTAAATGACCATCCAGTGAATATTAGTTTCTGTTCTTCTCAATTCCGATTTCGTTTTAACTCCTACGGTGGCCAGTGTCAGTCCAAGATTAACATGGCTTCCAGTTCGACCTCGTCCATGAGTGTCAACTCAAACGTAAACGCTAAAAGGCGAAGCTTGAATTAACAGGTATGTCCCTCTTTGGCTAACGTACTTTCAAGATGGAGGGGCAACATGGTGACCAACATTAGAACCCCTTACCCATATGTATTTTCAATGGCATATTATAGACTCACGAGAATACTTTATTACTTGAACAAAGTAAATATACATTAATGAGCACATATATTTTTGAAAGAACTAAGTGATTTTAGCTAAGAATAAACTAAAAGAGTTACACAGTGTAGCTTTCAAGTAAAGCAGCAAATGAGGTGGCAGAACAGCATTATCTCAGTAAATTATAATTACTGAAAACAAGTAAGTTATTATCGCTGTCTTGAGGTGATAGTTCACCCATAAATTAATATCTACTCTCATATTGCTCCATTCTGTAATTATTTTTTTTGTGTAACACCAAAGGGATGTTCAGTTGAGTGTTTAACCTACTTTTCTTTATTATCATCAAAGAGAATGGCAACCATTACAAGCCGCAATTCCAATTACAGATTTGTGCAAAACTCATGCGATATATAAAATGTTGATTAAAAAATATTGAGAAATGACAGCGTTTCCATCGCAATAAATCATAAAATAAAATAAAAACATTTGCATTTGCTTTGTGAAATTTTTATTTATTTTTTTCAGTTGCCTGAAAACCCACCTCATGTTAGAGTAAAAACTTTTTTTGCGATTATATATGAATCTTTGCGAAATTGATGTGTTTCCATTGGGCAGTTGAAGGGTAATGCAAACGTGGCTACCGTCAAGCTCAAAAAAGACAAAAAAGTTTTTTAAACCCATTCAATAGCTTTGTGTAAGGAACATAATGAATTAGAAATTGTTAGTCACAGATTTGGAGAGTAAATGTTGACAGAAAACACATTTTGAGTGAACTGTCCCTTTAAATATTTTCTCACACTGACATTTTGTTTGGAAATTGCTTGTTGCTAATAGCCTCCAGTTCAAACTATAAAAATGTACTGTTACCCTGACAGTGAATAAAACACCATCTTGCTTTAATGAGAAATACATTGTGCCATGTCTAGACTTGTTTTGTTAGTTTGTTAATCAAAGCTAATCGTAAAGCTGACTTCGCCATGTGCAAACTCTTAAAGGAGACAGATTGTCTTTAGTGTCTCAGCATTTATTTGCTTTTGGACTCATCTGTGGGAAGAGAGGATTAGTCCAAATGTGATTATCTTCAGCTCCTGTCAGCACTGCTACAAACCATTTAAACTGTTAAACCAGCCTGGTCACATAATCAAATTTGTCCTCTTGCTCTGTCACAGGTCTTCTGGTGTATTTCGGGTATGGCGTCTGGCACAGTAGGGAGGGTTTACGGGAACAGCAGGGGCAGGAAGTGGCAGCGCAGTTACGTGGTCCTTCCCAGCGGCAGCCTTGTGGAGACCGTGCAGAACGTCCAGCCCGAAGGACACACTCACAACACACACACACCAACCCTCGACAATCCACCTGCTAGCAGATGATCTGATCATGCTGAGGTGTGTTTACAGTACACCTGCATGCCTACCTGTGGTATTACTCTTGCTTTCTTTCTCTTGTGTTTCACTTCCGTTTACTGATCATGTCAAGATACTGTTCATCAACTAAATGGGTTAAAGGAATGTTTTTGGTTCAATATAAGTTAAGAATAATGTTTATTACCACAAAAAATATATATATTTTAACTCATACATACTTTGTTTAAATAAATAAATGTAAAGGCACTTTAATGTTTGCGGATTGGCCCCATTCACTGCCTTTCATTTTTGCTTTTTTAAAGAAAAAGGAGGGACAAGTTTAAATGCTTTTTAGTAGTAATCAACATTATGCCACAAAGGCTGTAAATTGAGCTTAACTTGTACTGAACATGAAATATTTCTTCTAAAGTCAGTGCGTGATTGTTTTGTAACGCAATCATCGCCCTTTGTCAGCATCCTAATCATAACTGTGGGCCATTTACTTTCTCTTACATATCATATCCACTGTGTTAAGCTACTTTCAGCTTCAATGCTGGCTTGTATGTAAATTATATATGAGAATAAGTGAAGTTCACCATAATTCTGTGGCCAACCGAGATTCATTATCTCCATTGTCTTTATATGGTGTTTATATAGAGCCGAGTGGATCCGCATTGCTGCTCTGTGAAAGCTGAAACCTTTAAGACAGACTACTGTTTATCATTCAAACACTGATGTAAGTTGTTGCTTGAACATATTCTGAGGAAACTTTATTTGTGTAGTCCAAACACTGAAATGCACAGGTATAATGGTACATTAATTTATAATGCAAGAATCTGTGACTGTTGAAAGGTAATTTGGAGTGTAGTTACTGGCAGATACCTGATATTTGTATGGTTTCTGCAGACCTGTGGGAAATACTGACAATCTCTGGTTGGTAGACAGAAAATATAGGGTCTGTTTAAAGGTCTATGAGTGTCTTAGCAAATGCTGTTAAGGGATCATGTGGATCTACTCAAATCTCTCCCTTCCCCAATATATCCCACACACACTCACTCTGATGGCCATAAATTGAATTTAACAGAAGGTAGGAGGAACCAGCAATGGATCATATGAATTTACTTAAACATTACTATATTTACACTTACATTATGTTTGGGTCACGAACACACTCCTTAAACAAACACTAACCCCTGTGGGCCTTATTCCAACCCTTTTCTCTGTGTTTTGTTTTCCACTATTTATCACCTCATGAATATTTATTTATAATACAGAATAACTGTATTTTTTATTTTTCAGTGTATACTCAAACCAAAATCATGTTTTAATAATGTTCACTATTGATGATGTTTAAGTGAATTGACTTTTTCTGTTTTTCATGTGTATGTTTGTTTGATAACCTAAGAATGAGCTGTTCCTGAGTGATCGTGTTTCATTTGTGTCCTCTGACACGCCTCACTTGCAAACACACTTACCCAGCATTCACTAATCCTTATTCCCACACTCAGATTTGCACATCTCATGTGACGTCTACACACACACACTAAACTGCCCTTATTCTCACACACACTCAAACAGTGTGATGTGACTGAGCTGGGACATTTACTTGGCATTGGTACCTTGGAACTGACTGGTTGTTTTAGCTTCTGGACATTTTTATTCAGATCAATTAATTTATTGAAAATATACTTTTCATACATTTAAATATTTGAATAGACCTATTTTATACTAAACATGTTTATAGTATAAAACAAATAAATGACTGGGTGATACAACTATCCTGATTTCAGAATGAAGAAGAAAAAAACTAATTAAAAGGATGAAGTTCTTGAAAATAAATAATATTTTATTCTATTATTTCATAAGAAAAAGTTTCTTTTTTAAATACTATAAATATTTGAAAAACTATTTGAGAAGAGTTAATTTCTAAGAACATGACACATGCATTTTAGTGTGTGTTCACTCTTTTGGACCAAAAAAAAAAGAAGATCAATTTACACTTTAGTGTGTACACTATCACCAAACCTAAAGATACAAAAGAAAGGTCATGAGGATAAGGTCAAAACCTGATTGGACAGCATTTTATATATTGTGCATCAGATCTTGCCAATCTTTTAGTTTGTTTATCTTTGGTCTGTGTTGTGTTCATATGTCAGTTGACCGGCACCAGAGTTAGTTTGGAAGTAGATCGCTTGTTTGGTGTGCACCAGGTTTTAGAAGGCAGCGATTCACACTTAAAGGGATACTCCACTTTTTGGAAATAGGCTCATTTTACAACTCCCCAGAGTTAAACAGTTGAGTTTTACCGTTTTTGAATCCATTCAGTCGATTTTCTGATATTTAGAAGAACATTAGTAACCAGACCGTTTCTGGTCTCATTGACTTCCATAGTAGGAAAAAATATAGGCCTATACTATGGAAGTCAATGAGACAAACTGTCTAGTTACAGATATTCTTCTAAATATCAAAAAATTGTCTAAATTGATTTCAAAAACGGTAAAACTCAACTGTTTAACTCTGAGGGAGTAAAATGAGCCTATTTCCAAAAAAGTGGAATATCCCTTTAACATGCCTAGCATGCCTAGTGTAAACAAACCCTTAAACGTTTTCATTAATCTTGAACACTTCTATTTGTCATTGACCCAGCTTCATGTGTGCATTAGAAATTGAGCTTTACATTTTATGTTGACCATGAAGATGAAGTCATATTTATGTTAGAATAGGAAAGAAATACTCAAAATGATTTTGTCAAACTTACACACACATACACAGTTTTGAGAATGACTGGCATCCCGATCACCAGTGTGCCCTTCAGAGCACTTCACCTTGAGTTTCTCAAAGTGAACTGGCCCTGTTAGTAGTAAAGATAAATTTGCTGTAAGCTATTTATACGTCTCCTTAACATTATAATATTGACAAACAAGCACAGAACAGACCCTTTCCTCGGTACAGGGTTAATATAAAAGTGTATTTTATACGTAGAGGATACTGGTATTTTAAAAATGATTAATTTGCGGATGATCAAAAATTTCTACCGCATTTGCGGTAATAGGGCCGAGACAATGGAATGAGCTGCCGTTGGCTATTAGGTCTGCAAAATCGCTATCGATCTTTAAACATTTGTGTAAATCACACTTGATGTCCTTAGCCTATAATGAGTAGATGTGGTTATTTTATATGTTGCGGCATTGGCTGGTGGTGGTATGTTGTTTTATTTTTATCCTTTATGGGAATCTGCCTGTAAAGCACTTTGGTTCAACCTTGGGTTGTGTTTTAACAGTGCTATATAAATAAAAAAAAACTAAACGAATACGATTCCATACAAAAGCAAGTATGGGATATTCTGCTTCACAAAACCCCTTAATCTCCCTCACTCCCTAGATTTACAGCGTTCCCTCCCTCACAGATTGACCCAGATTATCCCTGTGCATCGGAGATTATTATTGTCGCTCGGATAGCTTCAACTGCACTACACACATTCAGAAACATGATGTGTCATTTTACTTCCTGCTGTTTCTGTTTAATCATGCACTCTAAATACTTCCTCACTAATATAAAGAATGTGACTGCTCTCTTATAATCCTAAAATTTCCTGTTTATGTCCTTTATTCCATTTTTATCCCATGATTAGGGTAAAAGGTCCAACACATCACATTGTGGCTGCCCATACACTGATTCAGATCGAATGTCCATATAAAATACTCCCTTTACTGAGAGCACTGGCCCCCGTGTTTATTCAGACGCTTCAGAGGTTTATATTCTCAATCCGTTCCCTGCTTTTGTTCAACAGCTGTCTTGAATTTATATCTGAACATGTCTGCCAGTCCGCTCTGCTGTATAATCCACTTCACATCTTTCTGGCAGCCAAATGTAGTTGCTTAATGAGGATTTGAAGACTAGATGAAGGCACAAAACAAGTAAATATTATATCTATGTTTGTATAGCACATGTAACCAATGGCCTTAATGATTCAGATACTGAAGCATTCCCAAAGTTTTACATACAGCTTCTGTAGACTTGTAATTTTAGACTTTGTATAGACCGCATTTTGTGGAATTTAAGATTGTTGAATCAAAGATGAAAATCATTATAAAGCTGGGATCTTGTTTTAAAACATTTTTGGAGCACCTTCTTTTTGTCTTGACGTGTTTCTACACCTTTTCCTGTATACCAGTTTGGTTTGTTTATGCCATTTTCACTTGCACTCTGATCTCTCTCAAAAAGCACCACTTGTTATTGAGAAATGTCCTCTGTTGTGTCATGAGCATATACCTCTGTCTTTGTAACTTTCTGTTATGAGAGATTGTATTATATAGTGATGAATAAATGTTTTGAAGCATCATGGTTTGGTTATTCAATTTGTGGGGTGTTCTTTTTATTTTTTTTGTGTGGAGTTTTTATTTTTATATAGTGTCAATGATAGTATTGTTGTATTTTTATTTTTTTATAATCGATGGTTAAACATCAGGAAACACTTTAACATCAGTAATGACAGATATCTATCCTGACTGGAATGGATTATTAGATTAAGCAGAACTTGTGAGAAGTCACATGGGATTTTTTTTCCAATTACCAGTTTGACCTTGATGACCTCGGCTGAACTAGGTGTAGATAGATAACTGGAGCGTTTGCTTTTGCTGTGTTTGCCAAATGTTACATCAATGATTCAGCTTGACAACCAAGATCTAACCCAGACTCCATAATATGACACCCATCATGCTTAGCTGCACATGAGATTCCCAACAAAGCCATTGAACAAAACACTGGGGTTACATTTCTCTTTTACATGCTGAGTGTGTCAGTCATACAAGCACAATACAGTAATATGGACAGTGTGTACCTTGAGTTTACCACAGGAAACAGTGACAGAAAACATTGTGTGTGCAGTTGATTCAATATAACATACAGCACTGATAGACTGATGGATCTCTGTAGTGAAAAGATAATGTTTCACTCCAGCCTGAGGGTTTGCCATGACAACAAATAAAGGTCTTTGTCTGTAAACATTCACATCTATTAAGTTGCCAAGGTTGAAATAATGGGCAACACTTAAATAAATACACATTTAATAATACAAATAAATTCTCATTTCTTAAAATTAGTTAAGTTAATAATACATTAACTAACAATGAGCAATATATATATATATATATATATATATATATATATATATATATATATATATATAATTATGTAAATATACACTACCGGTCAAAAGTTTAAGATCGGTAAGATTTTTTTATGTTTTTAAAAGAAGTCTCTTCTGCTCACCAAGGCTGCAATTTTTTGATAAAAAAATACACAAAAAACACAGTAATATTGTGAAATATTATGACAATTTAAAATGACTTTTTTATGTTAATATATATTAAAATGTAATTTATTCCTCTGAAAAAAAACAGCATTTACAGTAAAGACATTTATAATGTTAGAAAAGATTCTAATTAAATAAATGCTGTTCTTTTGAACTTTCTATTCATCAAAGAATCCTGAAATAAAAATGTAAAAACTGTTTTTCAACATGGATAATAATCATACATGTTTTTGGAGCATAAAATCATCATATTAGAGTGATTTGTGAAGGATCATGTGACACTGAAGACTGGAGTAATGATGCTGAAAATTCAGCTTTTTTTCAGAGGAATAAATTACATTTAATATAAACATTAAAAAAGTCATTTAATTGTCATAATGTTCACACATATTACTGTTTTTCAAACACGTTAAGCGTTTTCTCCCCATAAAAAACCGTTATGAGAAAATGCTTAACGCAATGGCTTAATGTACTGAGACAGTGATATTAAAACACCAAATTCACTACACATCATATTAATAAACCACACTATGCATAAAAAAATAAGATGAGTCCAGAATATCAACGCAACACGATTAATAACACGTTAAGCATTTTCTCCCCCATAGAAAAGCGTTATGGAGAAAACACTTAACGTGGCTTAATGTACTAAGACAGTGATATTAAAACACCAAATTCACTAAACATCATATTAATAAACCACACTATGTATAAAAAATAAGGTGAGTCCAGGATATCAACACAATGCGATTAATAACACGTTAAGCATTTTTCCCCATAGAAAACCGTTATGAGAAAACGCTTAACGTGGCTTAATGTACTAAGACAGTGATATTAAAACACCAAATTCAGTACACATCATATTAATAAACCACACTATGTATAAAAAATAAGATGAGTCCAGAATATCAACACAACGCGATTAATAACACGTTAAGCATTTTCTCCCCATAGAAAACCGTTATGAGAAAACGCTTAACGTGGCTTAATGTACTAAGACAGTGATATTAAAACACCAAATTCACTACACATCATATTAATAAACCACACTATGTATAAAAAATAAGATGAGTCCAGAATATCAACACAACGCGATTAATAACACGTTAAGCATTTTCTCCCACAGAAAAGCGTTATGAGAAAACGCTTAACGTGGCTTAATGTACTAAGACAGTGATATTAAAACACCAAATTCACTACACATCATATTAATAAACCACACTATGCATAAAAAAATAAGATGAGTCCAGAATATCAACGCAACACGATTAATAACACGTTAAGCATTTTCTCCCCATAGAAAAGCGTTATGAGAAAACACTTAACGTGGCTTAATGTACTAAGACAGTGATATTAAAACACCAAATTCACTAAACATCATATTAATAAACCACACTATGTATAAAAAATAAGGTGAGTCCAGGATATCAACACAATGCGATTAATAACACGTTAAGCATTTTTTCCCCATAGAAAACCGTTATGAGAAAACGCTTAACGTGGCTTAATGTACTAAGACAGTGATATTAAAACACCAAATTCAGTACACATCATATTAATAAACCACACTATGTATAAAAAATAAGATGAGTCCAGAATATCAACGCAACGCGATTAATAACACGTTAAGCATTTTCTCCCCATAGAAAACCGTTATGAGAAAACGCTTAACGTGGCTTAATGTACTAAGACAGTGATATTAAAACACCAAATTCACTACACATCATATTAATAAACCACACTATGTATAAAAAATAAGATGAGTCCAGAATATCAACACAACGCGATTAATAACACGTTAAGCATTTTCTCCCCATAGAAAACCGTTATGAGAAAACGCTTAACGTGGCTTAATGTACTAAGACAGTGATATTAAAACACCAAATTCAGTACACATCATATTAATAAACCACACTATGTATAAAAAATAAGATGAGTCCAGAATATCAACGCAACGCGATTAATAACACGTTAAGCATTTTCTCCCCATAGAAAACCGTTATGAGAAAACGCTTAACGTGGCTTAATGTACTAAGACAGTGATATTAAAACACCAAATTCAGTACACATCATATTAATAAACCACACTATGTATAAAAAATAAGATGAGTCCAGAATATCAACACAACGTGATTAATAACACGTTAAGCATTTTCTCCCCATAGAAAACCGTTATGAGAAAACGCTTAACGTGGCTTAATGTACTAAGACAGTGATATTAAAACACCAAATTCACTACACATCATATTAATAAACCACACTATGTATAAAAAATAAGATGAGTCCAGAATATCAACACAACGCGATTAATAACACGTTAAGCATTTTCTCCCCATAGAAAACCGTTATGAGAAAACGCTTAACGTGGCTTAATGTACTAAGACAGTGATATTAAAACACCAAATTCACTACACATCATATTAATAAACCACACTATGTATAAAAAAATAAGATGAGTCCAGAATATCAACACAACGCGATTAATAACACGTTAAGCATTTTCTCCCCATAGAAAACCGTTATGAGAAAACGCTTAACGTGGCTTAATGTACTAAGACAGTGATTATTAAAACACCAAATTCACTACACATCATATTAATAAACCACAGTGGTCCAGCCCCGAGCCCCTCCCATCATCCTATCTCTACCCTGATACCGTTAGATTCAGAATCTAGCCGCGGGAGGCCGGGAGCCAATCAAAGTCAAACACAGTACGGAAAGTATGACGCAAGACGAGCAGGTAGATTTTTACTTTCGTTTTTGTCAATATTCACATGTAATATGTACAGTGGTCAATAATGTTGTTGTTTTTTAAAGAAAATTAAAATCTAGGAGCAGAAGGGCAGCACAGAGAGAGGAAATTTATCAATTTACTTTCTCAATTTTTTTAAGGTTCCTTTTTTCACCTGGGGCCTGGGAACCTGTGTGTGTGCGCACGTAAGTGCGTATCAGTCTGTTCACAAACAGTGTGATACTGACAAAACCTGAATAATTTCATCTTGAAAAAGTCAGCCAGAATCTCTTAGCATCTTTTTTGGGTTGACATATTTACAAGCAACAATATTTTCAACCCGTTGCTGAACAGCATGGGATTTGAAGATCCAGATCATACAACATTGTTACTTGTTTTTGTTCATTGTGCAACCTTCGTAAAATGCCAAATGTCCATTGTAAGGTCAACGGCACTCAAATGCAGAGATGTAACAAAGTAGAACTACTTAAGTACTGTACTTAAGTACTAAAATGCTGTATCTGTACTCTACTAGAGTACTGTTTTTTTCTCATACTTCTACTTTTACTTCAGTAGATATTTTCGATGAATTTAATACTTCTACTTCGATATTTTTTTAATGTTCTGCTAGTTACTCGTTACAATTATAAAAATTTTATGAATCATTCGTTGCAAGTTGGCTTTCATGCTGCCTAAACCACACGCCAGTTTTATTGGGTAATGGTATTGATTGACACACATTGACAACTAATGCAGGGGTTATCCTGCAATGACATTTTTTTGCGGCCGCCAAAGCAAATTTGTATCTCGCCAAAGCGCCTTATTTGATTGCTAGTTCAAACTTTTGACTGCGTTCTTTAATAATTACATAATACAGTACTTGTACTTTTACTTTTAGTACTTAAGTAGTGAATTTTAAAATAAACTACTTGCAATACTTAAGTACAAAAAATGTTGAATACTTTAGTACTTCTACTTAAGTGTGGTGCTTAAAGAGCACTTCAACTTCTACTCAAGTCACTTTTTTGATAGAGCACTTGTACTTTTACTCAAGTCCAGGTTTCTAGTACTTTATACATCTCTGCTCAAATGAACACCACAGAAGACCATTCTCTTAAGTGACATCACTTCCTCCTGCGGCATGTGCCTGCAGACCGGATGCGAGCAGCCTGACGAATGTTCTTGTATCTTTCTTCCACATCTTGATGGAGAGAGAGGCAGAGAGTCTGATGATGAAGAATGGATGAAGGGGAGGAGGGAGAGGAGGTGCTAGAGCTCTCCATGGGTACCATCACTGCAGCTTCTCTGCTCCTGTCCATCTCTACTACTACTGGAGATCTTTGTTTTTCCTCTCTGTCCTTCAGTCTGTCTAGACTGTTGCTCAGGGAGACGTTCTCCTGCTGCAAAACCCTGATTCTCAATGAGTTTGCCTTCAGCTGCTGCCTCATATCACACATCACATCACCTGTAGCTGTGACACACACAGAGAACCGGTTGTAAGTGGCAGGTAGGGCTGGGAATCACACAACATTTAACAACAGGGGTTGTTTATACAGAATTTCAAAAGGTTTTACATTATTTTAAGTTAGAAAAATGTGCTATGTTTAGGCACCTGCATGTGCCTAAACATAGCACAATTGTAAGCTATATGCGTTTAATAATGTAAGCTATTAGTCTTGCATATTCACAAATCAGACTACATTTGTTACTACTGTTTTGATTCACTAAAAATAGCTGACTCACTGGAGTCTTTGTTCTGGGAATTGGGGCACAATGGTCATGCTTCGACCATTCACATGGTTGATGAGTTCTTCTTTGCTTTCTGAATTAAGGCCAAATCAGTGTATGTTTTGTGCCATTTATTTAGGCAGCGCTTCAATAGAACCCACTTTTTTCATCAGCCTTAGTTTGTCTGGAATTTGTCCCATTCATTTTGCCCATAGGTACTTTGAAAGAAAACTTCTAGTTAAAAAGTTATAAGCTGTGAACCAAACCAATCAGCTACAAGGTGAGTCACAACCTTACAAAAAGACAATGTATTTGTTATAAATGATTTATCTGTGCACATTATTATTATTTTTAAATGCATGTGCCCTTGTAATCTGTAATCAAACTAACTTCCTCTTTCACTTGCAGTGATATCTCTCTAACGATTGAGGATGTGTTGTGTTTACCAGTGTGAGGAAGGGACAGCCTGTCACTCACAGCAATAGCAAACCACATCGATCCAAACAATTCCCAATGGGCTAAATCAAGTCCTGTCCAACATTTTTTCTTGTTCGAGAATCCGTTTCACTCAGATATACCTCACAATAGGGAATAAGACTATTGCAACCTGTGTTTCCTGTGAACTTTAAAAGGCAGGAGTGGGCAGAGTTACTTACTCTGTGGTGCCGCTTGTGGACTGAGCTCAGGAAAGGCCACCAGTATTTGCTCTCTCTGAGCAGCTTCTTCCAGCATCTCTTTCAGATGAGACATACTCTTCTCCAGTTCTGTGATTTGTGTCTGCTGCCTTTGCTTCTCAATACACAGTGAACTACACTGGGACTGCAGAGAAAGAACCTCTTATTTAGTTGCTGTGACCTAATGTAGTCAGGCTGATTAATTCCCAATATTTTTTACTTTAGATGTTTACCTGCTGCTGTGT
Organism: Hybognathus amarus; assembly: GCA_030378365.1. Taxonomy (NCBI): domain Eukaryota; kingdom Metazoa; phylum Chordata; class Actinopteri; order Cypriniformes; family Leuciscidae; genus Hybognathus; species Hybognathus amarus. The sequence continues at coordinate 344,139 of JAQIUQ010000070.1, forward strand.
GAGTTGCTCCTGAAGTGTGTCTCTTTCTTGTACGATCTCTGTGAGTTTGTTGGTGAGATCAGCTTTTTCATCCTCACATTCTTCCAGACTGTTATGTAGATCCTCAGTCTGCTGAACCAGCACATCCAGATGTTTCCGGAGAGCTGTCTGCTTCACCCGAAGAGCCTGTGCACACAATGACCAAATTACATGAAATCAAGTCCAGCTCAATACTGTTTTCCTCATTAAATATCATGTTATTGAAGTAACATTGTTAAAGTTGTTCTTGTTGATTTGAATATTATGATATTTATCAGAGTAATCAAACTGACGCACCTCATGCTGGTGTTGCACACTGTGGTTTTTGGCACTTTCTTTGTCTAACAGTGTCTGTGTTCTTCTGAGCTCCTTCTCCAGGTTTGTCCTGCTCTCCTCCGCCTCTTTTAACATGGTGTCTAGTGAATTATGCAGATGATGAACTTGATCCTGTAGTGCTGCTCTCTCACAGCTCTCTTCTGTAAAGAAAAAAGTAACCCATTCCTTATATCATGATAAAAATCAATCTTGTAGGCCTTTGGCACATAATTCCCAAAATGAGAGAAAATTCTACAATAATACAAATATTCTACAAGTATTTATTAGGGCTGTCAAGAACAAGATATTAAAATTGTTTAAAGCAATATTTTTTAACACATTTATAGAATTAGATGTTTTATTATTTTCAAGATTAATCACGATTATTATATTATATTTTATTCTATTGACAGTCAGTTTTAAACTATGCTTTAAACATTTGTTATAGGTTATCTATCCTTCCTTACGACCAACATATTTTCAATAACAGTTTGTGTTAAGTTCCTCCTTGCTCACTGAGATTTAGATTTAAGGAAATATATGTTTAAAGATGATTTTACATATTTATTTTAAATAGAGCAAATCATTTGAATTAAATTAAATTGAAATTTATATTAAATGTTCTTCTTCAGGTTTATACATCACTTTAATAGTTGGATTTTTTCTTAATTATTTAATGCTGAAAATGCACATTCACAAGCCACTTTATTAGGCACAACTTGCTAGTATCGGGTTGGACCCTGTTTTGCCTTCAGAACTGCCTTATTTCTTCATGCTACAGAAAGTACTGGTGGTTCCTCAGAGATTTCAGTCCATATTGACATGATAACATCATGCAGTTGCTGCAGATCTGCCGGCTGCGCATCCATAATGCGAATCTCCTGTTCCAGCACAGTGTGTTCCTGTTTACTTTTTTTTTCTTTTTTTTTAACCAGTCGGGCCATTCTCCTCTGACCTCTGGCATCAACCAGGCAATTTTGCCCACAGAACTGCTGCTCACTGAATATTTTATCTTTTTCAGACCGTTCTTTGTAAACCCTAGAGATGGTCGTGTGTAAAAATCCCAGTAAATCAGCAGTTTCATTCTGAAATACTCCACCAACAACAGTGCCACGTTCAAAGTCATTTAAATCAGCTTTCCTGCCCATTCTGATGCTCAGTTAGAACTTAGATATGCAAGTGCATGACGTCGTTTTCACAAATTCACGTTTTTGTAGTTTACACGGATATGATAGCGGTATCACATTAAAATATTTTGAAACCCATTTTCAAAAGTTACCTTTTTCAGGCCCCAAAACACTGCTTTTGTGTTAATAAACGGGCAAAATTAATAAAAAAGTTTTCTGTTTTTAGTTTAAAACATTCGTGTAATCGGCCCCTGAATGCATTGAATTAATGCCATGTGATTGCTATTTAGATTTGCGTTGCACCTAATAAAGTGGCCGGTGAGTGTATACAGTACATATAAAAATAAATATATTTATTAAAAAGTTGTCATTGCATTTTAAGAAGGCGATATCGATCCAAATGTATGGATCCTTAAAGGAATACTCCACTTTTTTTGGAAATAGGCTCATTTTACAACTCCCTCAGAGTTAAACAGTTGAGTTTTACCATTTTCGAATCCATTCAGCCAATTTTCTGATATTTAGAAGAACATCAGTAACCAGACAGTTTCTGGTCCCATTGACTTCCATAGTATTTTTTTATTTTATTACAATTCTATTTTTGTGGACAGTAGTGGTAGTAGAGACAGATGACCAGTAGTTTTATAATGATGTCCTGCTTACCAAGACTTTGTTTTGCTTCTGTCTGCAAATTCAGTTCTGCTGTGAGTTCAGAAGTTTTGTCCTCTAATAATGTCACACCTGTAAAAGAAAATGATTGTTAACATTAAATGAGTTAAACTTTATATAATAAGTTTCAGATATGAGTTAAGGTCTTTAAAAAAACCTCTCACCTCTCTTTAACTCCTCCTGCTCCTCCTTTAGCCTCTTTACTGCTTCCTCTCCCTTGACCTTCACCTCCTGCATTCTGCGCTCAAACGCCTCCTCCATCTTCCTCCTCTCCTCCTTCTCTCTCTTCTGACCGTCTCCGATAGCTGTTTTCTCAGCTTCTCTCGCTCCATCTCTGTCTCTTTCAGCTTCTTTTTCAGTGGCTGAACAGTTTCTCTCACCTCCAAATGAAAATGAAGAGTTATAAAAATCAAATGAGAAAATACACTACCGGTCAAAAATTTTGAATAATTCGATTTTTCAGGTGAAATAATACTGACTGAGCACCAAATCAGCATATTAGAATGATTTCTGAATGATCATGTGACACTGAAGACTGGAAAATTCAGCTCTACCATCACAGGAATAAATTACATTTTAATATATATTTAAAAAGAAAACAGCTATATTAAATTATAATAATGTTTGTTTAACTTTGGTCAAATAAATATAGTCTAGGTGAGCATAAAACTTAAGAATTCTTAAAAAAAAAAAAAAAAAAAAATATATATATATATATATATATATATATATATATATATAGGGCTGGGCAACGTTTCAATTACGTCCAAAAATCAAAGTTGTGTTTACATAATATATGTGTGCTTAGTATGTATAATTATTTTGTATATATAAATACAAAAATGTGTTCTTAATATATCAAATATTCATTTATACACATAATATTAATTATATATAAATATAAATAAAGTATATACATGCAAATATTTCTTAAATATATACATGCATGTGTGTGTATTTATATATACAAAATAATTATACACACTACACACAGATATATTACGTTAACACAAACTTTTATTTTGGATGCAATTAATCGCAATTAATTGTTGCCCAGCTCTAATATATACATATATTACTATATATATATATATATATATATATATATATATATATATATATATATATATGATATATATATATATTTAATATTCCAAACCTTTGATTGTAGTGAAATCAAAAATAAATGACAAATGTGTGAATATCCACAACAAACCTAACAAAACCACTCCATCCCTCACCTCCAGAACATGCTTCCCAACACGTCTCATATCCTTACGCTGCTCACTTGCCCATTGGGAAATGTCCGATGCAGACAAGCGGCCCAACTGCTGTGTTTCCTCCACAGCTTCCAGGAAGCCCTGCATGGAGCAAGGCAAACCCAGAGACCGGCACAGAGACACTAGAGCATCACTGCTGTCATTCATCACCGTCTGAACACAAGCACAGGCGTCACAGGGCACCAGGGCCGACTCTACCGTCTGACAGCTCACAGTGTGAGCAGACCGAGACACACAGGAGCCTGCAGCGGACGCTCTTCCGTAGTGGGAAGAGGTATCTGGCGTGCTTGAGGTGGTTTTATGGGTACTTGCAATGGAGGTGCTCTGTTTTAAGTGAAATACAATTGATCACACGGTTTAATGATTGACTTTATAAGCAAGGGTCATTGTTGATAGGTCTTCACCAAGTTTTGTCTTTATCAAGAGGTTTCTTACCTGTTGTGTTTGTGTATTGCTGAGCCGAAGTAGGTTGTTCCAGAAGCGTTTGACCACAGGACCGATGGAAACAGAGGATTCATTTTGACCAGATGATAAAGCTCTCGGATTCTCAAGCAACATCTCTGTATGAACGTTGAAACTCTGAAGAAGAAGCATTAATCTGGGACAAACACACAGGTACATAATGATTTATGTGCAAAAAAGAAAAAGACAGTTCCCACAAAAGTATTAAGCAGCTGCACCAAATCAGCATATGAGAGTGATTTCTGAAGGATCAAAAGACACTAAAGGAGTAATGGCTGCCATCAATAAATAATATAATTCTATATATTACAGAAAACACAAACAGTTATGAGTAATAACAGTTCAAATGTAATATTTTTTTCACATTGTTACTGTTTTGACTGTATTTCGATCAAGTATAAATTTAGCTTAGGTAAGCAATAAGCATAAGAAAGTTATAAAAAAATGTTAAACTATGTATTATATTGTAGTATTTCATAATATTTATAAATTAAAGTTATAATGCAAATATTAATGTGTAATATATGTAATAATAATAATTAATGTGTAATATATATATATATATATATATATATATATATATATATATATATATATATATATATATATATATATATATATATATATATAAAAAAACTAGGCTACACAAATCACAACAAGTTGACTACCTGTCCATCAGCAACTCTAGCAGGACTATGTGGGAGTGCTGACTGAATTCCTCCTCACCATCCACATAATCATATTCTTCTAAAAGACTGACCAAATCCAGATTATATGACAGT
>JAQIUQ010000072.1:0-20000 GCA_030378365.1 Hybognathus amarus
AACCGAAACACCGGACGTAGAGGGACCGTAAACTGACCAGACGCTCCAGGAAGGATGGAAAAGACGGAGCATAGTCAGGAGATGAAGATTGCATAGGTAATTCGGTTGTTTGAGGCAAAAGCGGACTCAAACGCTCCGAGCCTACGTTCGCACCTTTGACCGAATCAAAACTTTGCTACGACACCTGCGGGTGACAACATGGAACGGTAAGAACAGTCTTTTATATTCGATGTCGAGCTGTGATTGGTAGCGTGAAATTATAAATTAGTGACGTGACATTGAGTCTTTCTGGTAGAACTTACGCTTACGCTTTCATTAACCATTCATTAAGTGCAAATAGTCTACTGAACCTTTCCTGTCTTGTCTGTACGTGGGAAGCGGTCCGGACACGATGATCGTTGCTTTAGGCGCTGTGGTGTATACTGTCTCGATCAGGCTCATGTAGTCCTTCTTCAGAACCTCCGTCTGCCGCAGCCTGATGTCATTCGCTCCTGCGTGCAGCACAACAGCTCCGATGCGCTTGTCACCGCTCACGATCTCGGGAACCTGAGCGGCGATATCAAGAACACGGGCACCAGGGAAGCAGTGAGTGCGCACCTTACCTTTGCTACCCGAAGTAGCGCGGACATGACGGACCATGGATGTGTCGATGATCACGGCGCCGTCGCGTTCCGGCTCGCGAAGAGGGGAGAAGCGGTTCCGAGTGGAGATCTCGAAGACCGGGAGGGGCGGAGAGGTAGCTCTGGTCGTGTCTCGTGTCTTCCGCTGTGTGATCCATGCTCCATGGTGTTGTGTCGGTGCCGGAGTGAATGAAGCCCGAGATGATTGCGTCTTCCTGGGCAGAGAAACACGCGGAGTGGACGAGGTCTGAATAGAAGAGTTAACGTTACTAACCACTGATTTGTGAGCATCGGCGCGTGATGCTTCAAGCGTTGAGCGCCGATCCAACAGCTCGGCTTGCTTCACCAGCAGACCACGGATCTGCTTCTCGCCGTGCTCCAGCTCCTGCTTCACCGAGAAAAGCTCGAAAGTGTCCTCACCTGCACACAGAGGTAACGTTAGACACGCATCTGATGTGTTCGCCATTATAAAAGATGAACAGTAAATTAGTAGTGATACTAGGGCTGGGCGATATGACGATATTATCGTATATCGACGATGTCTCGCAAGTATCGCGATATCGATATCGAAGTCTGTTTCTAGACGATAATCGTCAATAAAAAAATAAAAAAAGACAAACATATTTCACATAGCCCTATAGTTATACACATATTTATTTACATGCAATAGCAGGATTTAAATATTTTCTGTAGGCTAGTAGGGTTAGGAATAGAAAATCGATTCTTCTTGATAGCATTCTTTAAGCGCAAGACGCGAGAGAACACTTCTGCATGAGCGCTGTTTACTGAGCAGCACACAGCCGCTTCTCGTGCACGGACAAATGTGCATACAATATCTTATAGAATGAAATAATAAACATGATTAAACATCAGAAGAATTGTTTCAACCATGGAAAGACGTCATTACACATCCTTTTTCAAGTTCGAAATATCCCCGACCTGTAAACAGAGTCGGTAAGCAGGCCTGTGTCTATTGAATCCGTGCATTGACAGCCTGTACTCGGTGCCAATATTTGAAGTTGATCAAAGAACAAAGGATAAAGAAAATCTCTCGCTGAACTTTTACAGTAGGCCTATGCCTAAACTTAATATTGTGTGCCTGTTGTTCGGCGCTGACTGCTCCAACTGCAACACGAGTCTGTGTTGGACTCACCATGCGACTTTGAGATGCGTTACCTGTCAAAGATCATTTATCACTTTCGTAATTCTGCTAAACATTTTTTCCTGGATTTCTTGATTTTTATATTTTTGTTCTACAGACGAAAAAAAATAATCCTGTTAATTCAGAATAGCAGACATCTCCAATATTTTATTTTGGTTTAGTATAAAAGTTCATCAGAAAAGTAACTTTACCCGTTTCTGAATATTAATTTAAATGTTGCACATAATAAACAGGCCTTCTAAAAATAAAAACATGACCATTGTAATTAAAATTAAAATTTCGTTATATTGCAAACGGATGAAGAAATTGCGTTGCTTTGAATATCTCATGCACGCGTTCAGAGTTTGCAATGTTGGGAGGTCGGTTACAGATATCGAGCGTTATACTTTGCTTTAGATTAAAACATGAACAAAAATACATAAATAAAATACCCAAATATATAGCCTAATTATTAATAACTTATGTTTCTAAATAAATAAAGCAGTAATTTTTATTGAGCGGCTTAAGTTTTTGCTCATGCAGAACAAAACAATTGGTTTTAAAACCTAATTTTAGACAAATAAAATAACAAATATATTATAGTTTGAATACAAGTTTTAAAAAAAGCGCACGTTATAATTAGGAAATTAACTTAGGCTATCATTAAATCAGTCGATAACGCTAAAAAAAGAAAAGAAAAGAAAGAGACCGGACCTTAAAACAAATAAGCACCTGTCACCTTGACATCAACACGCATTCACTGTTCTTACAATCATCAAATTCGGTTCTGTTCTGTTCTCTATTCAATATTGTAGGCTATATTGTATATTGAATTATATATTATATATATGAATTATATTATATATCATTTCTCCTCGCAAAACGAAATTCGTTTCAAACAGGCGATGTGATAAGAACAGTGTGGAAATTTTTAGCTAACCACACAAAGCTAATGATTTATACTCGTTCAAGCTCAAACTATAAGCGAAGGAAAACCTTTAACGTGCCAATCATTAAATTAAACTAGCTGAATTCCTGGCTATCATTAGATAAAGTGCAGCCAGACTCAACGGGGCTGTTTACACCTGCCACTTCATGCGTTTTCTCAGATCGGATAGCTGATTTATCTGAACTCTGATTTATCAAAACGATTCCATTACACCTGGTCACATAAATGTGCAAAACGGATAGCCTAAATCCGATCTTCAATTCCCGCGCTATATACAGATTTAATGAAGTGCACGTCACCGAAAGCAACAGATGCGCTGCATTTTATTGATCATCATCAGCAAAATCACCAAAGACGGCAATAAGAGAGAGCGCCAACTGCCTGGTGGTCAGATCATTTCGTTTCTTTACTTTTAATGAAGATTTAAGATTCTGCGACTTACTTTCACTTTCATTTCACTTTCGTTGGCTTAGACGCCCAGCTGCTTATCTGAGGTGATTTGTGTGCAGTCGCGCCTTCATATCTGACTAAAATAACATGACATATGGCCTATAACACGCGGCGGGGCGTGTTGGGGGGCGGGGCTTGGGTAGACGATATAATCGGATATCGCGATATTGTTTAAGGCGATTATCGATAAAATATTTTTGACATATCGCCCAGCCCTAAGTGATACTACAAATATCACTACTAATTTAGGACTGAAATGCCGGATATAACCCGTATCTTTTCAGTGAAACGGGTGTAAAATGAGACGGCTGATGGGCGAAGGGCCACGCGTGGAATGCTAGCGGGCTAAAGGCTAGTAGCCTAGATTCGGAAAATTGGATCTAAGTAGCGATATCAAAGCAATACACTTGTTTTTTATAAGGAATAGTATCGAGGATAATTTCACATGATATAAAAATAGAAAGTGCTTGTTTATAAATGAGTGGTAAAGAAGAAAAATCAAGGATTAGTGAAGAAATTCTCCAGAGCTACAAACACAAATACAGATCGCTCGTGCATGCGCCGTCTCTACTCTAGTGTGCACAGATATAGAGGGCACTTGGAATGACTGTATCTATCTATGATATATCTGTCTGTCTGTATATTTAAATATTATAGCACATTAATCAGCAATTGTGAATGCTAAACAAAAAAAAACTGAAAAAGTATAAACAACAATCAGCATCGCCTGACCGGAAGTCCCCGGAAACAACCAATATGCAAAGTTTTTTAATTGCTTTGCCACAATTTCCACAATACGATGTTACATTTTCAAAACTCTTATTACTACAGATTTGTTTTTGTTTTTCAATTTCTGAAACGGTGTCCTTTTCTCTAAACTACACAAAACATGCAACTCAGCACACAAACAATCTATTGATTAGCCATTTACACGTCAAACTACAGACGGATGTGAAAAATGTAAAACACTTTTGCTTGTTCAGTGTGCAGTGGAGTTTGTCCCAGCACTCACACAAACATACACAAATGCACTGTATACAGTATGCACAACTGATACACTTTACACTTCAAGTCAACACTGATCTGACTCGAGCTGAACAATGACACTACTTTGAAATTGTGATATTGTGAAGCTGCTTTGAAACAATCTCGCTTTAGAAATAGAGGTGACTTGACTTGTACTGTATGTACATGTATATAATTCACACACTACACACACACACTCACATCACACACACTCAATTCACACACTACACACACACACACACACACACCCCACACTCACATCACACACACTCAATTCACACACTACACACACACACACACACACACACACACCCACACTCACATCACACACACTCAATTCACACACTACACACACACACACACACATCACACACACTCAATTCACACACTACACACACACACACACACACACCCACACTCACATCACACACACTCAATTCACACACTACACACACACACACACACACACACACCCCACACTCACATCACACACTCAATTCACACACTACACACACACACACACACACACCCCACACTCACATCACACACACTCAATTCACACACTACACACACACACACACACACACACCCCACACTCACATCACACACACTCAATTCACACACTACACACACACACCACACACTCACATCACACACACTCAATTCACACACTACACACACACACACACACACACACCCCACACTCACATCACACACACTCAATTCACACACTACACACACACACACACACACACACACACACTCACATCACACACACTCAATACACACACACACACACACACACACACCCCACACTCACATCACACACACTCAATTCACACACTACACACACACACACACACACACACCACACACTCACATCACACACACACACACACACACACACACACACACACTCACATCACACACACACACTCAATTCACACACTACACACACACACACACACACACCCCACACTCACATCACACACACTCAATTCACACACTACACACACACACACACACACACACACACACACACACTCACATCACACACACTCACATTCACACACTACACACACACACACACACCCCACACTCACATCACACACACTCAATTCACACACTACACACACACACACACACACACACACACACACCCACACTCACATCACACACTCAATTCACACACTACACACACACACTCACATCACACACTACACACACACACACACACACACCCACACTCACATCACACACACTCAATTCACACACTACACACACACACTCACACACACACACACACACACACACACACACACCACACACTCACATCACACACACTACATCATCACACACTACACACACACACACACACACACACACACACACCCCACACTCACATGACACTACACTCAATTCACACACTACCACACACCACCAATGCACACGCTCGACGGTATCGACACGATCAATTCAGCTACGATTCTTACACATCCTACATCAACATCTCACTTATGCACTATTATTACTGCTAATTCTACATATTATAAAGCTAGTATTGTTATTAAATTAATATAAGGAACTACAATTAATTTGCCTTGCCTAAATTCATAACGTGAATGAACATAATTCATCAGCACATGTGTTCTAACACTTGCGACAACACCGACACACGCTTATGAGGAGAATGTTTTTAAAACAGATTATAAAACTACATCCCACATCAAAATTTAATTGCAAGGTGATCCATTCACAAATTATCAAGAGTGCTTGTTTTAACAGACGCATCATTCTTATATAGATCCAAGATGAAAACGGCATCGTTGTCGTCAGTATTTTGTTTCCATATAGCACATTAAAAAAACGTTTAATGACACTAACACTAAAAACAATACAATTACTAAATATTAATAATAATAATAATATCACTAAAATAGTACTTAAAGCTACCGTTATCATCTGTCGTCTCTAAAGAACGCAGCGTTAATGCAGATGCCGAAAGCAGTCCGTTTTTACTTTCACTTTCAGGGAATGAGCGCGTTTACATGCACGTTCTTAATGCCTAATGCCTACTGACAATGCATGTGGTCATGTAAACGCATCAACCCGTTTTCCTTTATCAGAGTCAAGTCATAAGTACTATAAATCGATCGACTCAGCTAGATGTTTGCATATGTTTGCCCCTTGATCTGATTTCTCCCGGCATAAAAACACATTAACCCGCGTACTTCGTGCTTACTAAGTGCGCATGTGAAGTGCATCTAAACAGACAGAGCACTGGTAGGAGGACATATATCACAAACTCCGAATCTTTCTGACCCAATAAATTATTTAAACGCGTTTTCATCTCGTGCAGAAAGTGAAAATGCTGCATGTGGCATGAGGATAGGCTATGTGTCCGTAAATTTCCCGTTGACATGATGATTAGGATGAAAAAAATGATTAGGATCGTTTTTTTTTACCTCACTATACCAGGAAATAACCTGATCCTATTAATAAACACTCCACCTTTGCTAGAAAAATAGAAAAAAAGATACTTGTATATAAAACGAAGTAATAAAACAAGCAAATTAATGAGTAACTAATCAAGTTAATAATCAAATAAGTAAGCCCCGCCCCCTCACAATAATATCGTGTATCGCCGATCTCACAGGCTGACGATAGGACGATATGGAAATGGAGCATATCGCCCAACACTACACCCCACACTCACATCACACACACTCAATTCACACACTACACACACACACACACACACACCCCACACTCACATCACACACTCAATTCACACACTACACACACTCACATCACACACACTCAATTCACACACTACACACCCCACACACACACACCCCCACACTCACATCACACACACTTCAATTCACACACTACACACACACACACACACACACCACACACCCCCACACCCACATCACACACACTCAATTCACACACTACACACACACACAAACACACATCACATCACACACACTCAATTCACACACTACACACACACACACACACACACGCACACCACACACATCACACACACTCAATTCACACACTACACACACACACACTACACACCCCACACTCACATCACACACTCAATTCACACACTACACACACACACTACACATAGCACACACTCAATTCACACACTACACACACACACACACACCACACACCCCACACTCACATCACACACACTCAATTCACACACTACACACACACACACACACACACACACACCACACACCCCACACTCACATCACACTCACTCAATTCACACACTACACACACCCACACACACACACACACCCACACTCACATCACACACTCAATTCACACACTACAACACACACACATCCACACTTCACACACACTCAATTCACACACTACACACACACACTCACACACACCCACATCACACTCAGTCAAATCACTCACTACACACCCACACACGCACGACAGACACACACACACACACACACACACACACACTGCACTGTCAAATAGACCTATATTCAGTCTGTACAATGGTTGATATAACACAGTATCCCACCGTCACAATTGTGACCGATCACAAAACTCACTTTTCCATGAAAATTGTAAAAAATGATGATTGATTGTTTCAAAGGGATAGTAATGACACATGATTTGGATATTTTTGTGTCTGGGAAAAATGTGGGATTAAATGGGTTAAAGAGCTCTCTTAATGTAATTCTTACTAGTAAAAACTGATTTAGAGAGCTCTCTAATCGTAATTGTTTTTAGTAAGAATTTAATTAGAGAGCTCTATAATTGTAATAGCTACTAGTAGGAATTAAATTGTAAAGCTCTCTAATTGAATTCTTACTGGTAAAAATGCAATAATGACGAGTAAGGTTGCACAATTTAAGCTAAAACGGCTTACCATAATTTTCAATAGAGAAATTTAACAATAGACCTGCTATTCAAAATCAAATCAATTTTTGATATCAAGAATTGTTTTTTTTACTAGAAGAAATATCATTTTTGAGATCAATAATTACATTGTTACTTATAAAAATGCCAATGCCTGATATCAATAATTAAATTGTCACTAGTAAAAAAAATATATATTTTTGATATCTGAAAATGTATTTCTGTTATCAATATAATTTCAGATATCTTAAATGGCTTTCTTACTAACAATCACATTCATGATATCAGAAAGTGAAAATTGAATTATTGACATCAAAAATGAACATTGTTACCAGTAGCAATTTATTTGGTTGGTTCCAAGAGAAATGAACTCTTGCACTAAATAAATGCACTATATTATATACTTAACCTGTTCATTTTGATTATTTAATGTATGTTTAAAATATCTTTCATGAAAATGACAGCAACTGTGTCAATTATATTTCAATAACAAACATAAGGTAATGCAAATACTGCCTTACGTTCAGTTTACACGTTTTCATACAATGTGTTGTGTGTTGATTATTATATCTAAAAAATAAATAGCATCTGAATTTAGGCTACAAGTCTAGGCTCTGTTGTGTACCTTTAATGTTATAGTAATGTATATAGTTTACATTAGCAGATTTGTTTTTTAATCCTTGCAAAATGTTTAATTGTAATTCAATTAATTTAAAGACAAAGACAATTTTTTTTCTTTAAACCACTGTTACAAAAAAAAAGCAATTTTAGCTTTCTAAACCGAACCGAGACGTCAAAACCGTGGGAAAACCAAACCATCAGTTTTGTGTATCGTTACACCCGTCATCAACTATTTGTTTCGTCGGGTGAACTATTCCTTTAAAAGTACTAAACTGAAAGAAGGTCATACTGTTGTGTTTTGGTGATTAAACCAAATGTTCTCATTACATATTACAATCATCTTGTGTTTATTAAATGATGATTATGTGTAAGTTACTGAAAATGTGCTGTAATGAAAGCATGGGATCAGGTTTTGGAAGAATGACAAGCCTAAATGTGTAACAAGTGTGATCATATTAGACTTTTGAGCAAAGAGTATTTGAGCAAAGAGATTCAATTGTGAAAATAGTACCAAAGCCAATAATCAATTAAACAAACTATTAAAACGAGAGAAATGATCAAGACTAAAATATATTTAAAATAACATACTGCAATTATAAATGCAAAACAACATAATTTACCAATAAAGCTATTATCTGCAGTATATTTATCTTTATGAAACGGTAAGTTACAGTCATTCTGATAGGTCGGGTTTATTCACGATAAAACCATAGAATAAAAGCCAGGATAATTGCTCTATCAATGGCAAAGCGCAGTAACTACACATTTGGTCAAAATTGAGTTAAGACTTGTAATGGGCTTTATGACATGTGTTCTGTCTTGTTTAAAAATATCTGGGTTAAATTATGTCCCGTCTCGGAAATGCATTACCACATAATCTACCCATAACATGTTTGACTGGCTGGTATTAAAACTTTAGAGGCCTTTTTCTCCGTTTCTTTGTTTGCGTAGCCTAGTTAGTGCACTTCGCCTTTGTGGACTACACAGCGCCCCTAGCAACCACTCTTAGCAACGCAAACATAGCTTCTCATTAATATTGTTAATTTATTATATTATTTTATATTATTATTGTGAGAGAGTATTTACAGTAGATATAGCATCTTCCTTCAAGTCAGTCCTATATTCGTAATAAAAATCTGCTTGAATGTCTTGACATTTTAACAGTTAACGTTAGGGGGTTTAGCTCTGACACGCTAGTCATTTGCGTCTTGCTTCTCCGTGCTCAAAAAAGTCTTCACTACTGACCGATGTCTCATAAAGACAGTATTTGCCTCAATCTAATGGCGAAATAATGTAAATATAGTTTTGCCTACCTTTGATGCATCGAGATGCTGAAGTCACTCACTCCTCTCCTCTTCTCTTTAAAAAAAAACAAGAAACTTACCACTCTGTCGTGTGAAATCCCTGCTTGGAAAGTCTGTAGTTGCTTGAAATCCGTTCAGCAGAGTCCTCTTGTTCGTTAACATTGGCCGTTTCCACCGTCGAGACCGAACGGAGCGGGAAATGTTACGGTTTCCGTGTGTCAGAGTCGCGGGAGATCCTTGGAATGTTTATACAAACAATTCAGTCGCCTTGGTAACGCGACATTTACTCTTGTTATGAGACGTAAATAGTGACGTGTTATGGAGAATGGTCAGCTATTGCTTTTAATTTTATTACTAATTTGTTTGTTTACTTCGCTACAGATACACTGGTAGACAGGCAACAGACACGTGACATTTGAGTAGAGATCGCGGTTATGAAGGAGCATCCCGAACACGTGCTAAGGGCTGCCAATCAACGCACACTGGGCCAGCTGACCAATCACAGCACATTTCCTATTTCGGAAGGAGGGGCTTCATGGAAAACGACGCAATCATCCTTATTTTATTATTATTATTATTATTATTATTATTATTATTTAGGTGTATTGCTCAACCAGAATGGGGATAGAGGAGCTGTAATAATACACAATATGTGAAAACATAATGCATTTTGTGAACAATCAGGCATGAAAACGTATTCTAGTACACCTTGCCTAAACTTGTAGACTAAATTCAGATGCTATTTATTTTTTAGATATAATAATTTCAAAACAAAATCAAGATTTCGTAAAAGGTCCTTTTTAATAGATGACCTATAGTGATCTGCTTCCACCTACTGGCGGTTTTAGTTTCATTTAATATGTTCCATAATTTTATTTATTCAAATATTAAAAGTATAAGCTATTAATCTAATAAATTATTTATACCAATATTATTATTTATTATATATGATTATTATTTATAGAATGTATAAAATGTAATCAGTGACAGAGATTTAAAAAAAAAATCTTACTCCAGTACCATTAGCTTTATGTTATTTATGTTATGACATACCCTATATTCTGTGGAGAAATGTTTTTGTCCATCATGCTTGCTGTACAGACATGTTCTCAAATTCAGAAAAATGTAGGGCCTAAAGACTAAGTAAGTAAAATAATCAGGTCGTGGTGTAATTGAACAAAATACGAACACTGATATTTTCTGTTCTATGATTCCTGAAATCTCTTTGAAATCCCAAAATGTCATTTTTAATATTTTTGGATAAAATTAAGAGAAGGAAAAAAAAGATTTCAAGATTTTTTCAGATTTTTAGTATTTTTCAATTGTTTATTATGGATGTAAAAAAACTGTTCAAGTAATACAATGTATACAGTACCGTCAAGTTTGGAAACATTAAGGTTTTATAATGTTTTTGAAATTAGTCTCTTAATCTCCCCAAAGCTGCACAAAAGTACACACAGTAATAAACATTTGAAAACATTATTTATTGAAGTAAAGTAAAACGCTATTTTCAACATAATTACTCCAGTGTCACGTGACATGATCCATCAGAAATCATTATAATATGCTGATCTGATGCTGAAGAAACATTTCTTATTATAATTAAACACAGTTGTGCTGCTTTATATTTTTGTGGAAACTGTGATTTTTTCAGGAATATTTGATTAACATAAAGTTCAAAAGAACAGCATGTATTATAAATATACATTTTTTAAATATTTATTAAATTCATAAATGTCTGTACTGTCATTATCAATTTAATGTGCCTTTGCAAAATAAAAGATTTTTTTTATCTTACTTATTCCAAACTTCTAAATGGCAGTGTATCATGATTTCTAATAATAATAATAATAATAATAAAATAAGCAGCTATATACAGGCTTTTTCAACACTGCCTTTATGTATTTTAATCAGATGAGAAATGACGTTTAAGTTAATTTACGTTTTACCCAGATAAGTGCTCTCTCAAAATACTTTTTTTAAGATTTCAAATGAAAATGTATTTTGAATCTTATGAGTTCTCCAAAAACTTTTTTTTTATGCAGAAACAACAAATACAAATCGAGACATTAATACACAATACAACAAAAACAGAGGGTTACATTCCATAAATTTAAATAACATTAAACAAGCTTAAATGATCGACAATATTGCAGAGTCTTACATGCAGTAGAGTTTTTAGAGTTCTTCAATGAATTTAAATACATATCAATATTTTTCTTAAAAATAAAAAAAGGAGTTTTCTTTAAAAATTTACACTTGTGAATATAAAATTTGGCAAGAAAAAGTAGAAAATTAAGGACAAATTTAGAATGAAAGGGGTCTAATTTCATAGTCACCAAAATTTTTTTTTTTTTCTGGTTTACACAGAAGTCTAAAGAAAGATACCTTTTAATAAAATTTGAAAAATCAATCCAAAAGATTTTGCAATACATACATTCCCAAAACAAATGAATAATCGTTTCATCAAACTGATGACAAAAGGAGCACAAGGGGGAAATACTATTATTAAATTGAGCAAATTTGTAATTAACTGGGTAGCAATTGTGAATAATTTTGATTGAGACTTCAAGCACTTAATTAGTTAAGAAAATGTTTTCCCGAAGGAGCCAGAAAGCCTCCCACCCTATATCATCAGATGTATTATTCCAAAAACACACAGGCAGGTAAAGAAATCTGATTTCTGATAAGAATTGAGTGAATTTTCTTATTTGACAATCTACTAAACAGACATTGGTCAACAAAAAGATGAGCGTTGTCAAAAATAGGTGAAGTTAAAGGTCCTTTAAGGCCAGAATTGACCAAAGGTTTCACACAATCAGGAATTGCACCAAAAACAATGGCATATTCTCTTGGGGGGACTGGAAAAGAGAATTTTTGCATAAAATGTTCATAAGAGAGCAAAACACCCCTTTCATCCAAAAGTTGACTCACTAAAAGTATGTTTTTATCGAACCAATTATTAAAGAAAAGAGATTTATTTTTATATTTGATATTTTGGTTATTCCAAATAAAATAGCTATGTGGAGAAAAACTATAATGATATATTAGGGACCCGCATATTAAAGCCTGTTTATGAAAACTAGAAAGAGTTAAAGGTATTTTTAAAATGTCATAGTTGCAGCGCAACAGAAAATGCAAACCCCCAGAAGTTGACGTCATTGTACAGAGCCCCTCCCCTTTCCGCCATGTTGGTTGGATTCCCACGGCAAAACCGTATTGTTTACGTGTGTTTTTAGCTTTCATTTTTCTCGTATTCGTAGATCCGTCTCTGTCCTGCCAAAATAGTAAATGCGCGAAAATAATAAATGCGCAAAAATTAAAGAGCTCTGGAATGTTAAGTCGCGTCTCTGTGGGGTTCTAACATACGGTTCTAAAGGCGTTGCCGCTGGTAACCGATAGCAGAGAATGTCTAATTGAAGAGAATTGACCTTATGCACAGCTGCACTACTTCCTGAACTTCAGCCAGCTCCTTGTTTCCTGTCTGCCATTATTGGCAGAACTTGATAAATTCAGGTGTGTCTGATTATTGTTGCCGTGACTACTGAGGTCAGGCACACCTGGATTAACCAATTTGTCCAATAATGACAGACAGGAAACAAGGAGCTGGCTGAAGTTCAGGAAGTAGTGCAGCTGTGCATAAAGCCAATTGGTTACTGGTTACTTCCGGGTTCTGGACTGGCTGCAGTAACACGTCTCTGTCCATGCGGGGGCGCTCGCGGTCGAGTGCAGAATGAATGGGAGTCAATGGGGTTTCACCCCAGAAAGCCACTTTTCTCAGGATGTAATTTTTTGTCAAGTAATTTGAAAGTTGCATTCAAAAGGGAGGACTAAGATAATACACTCAGCTGAAAATTGCATTTTTTAAGTTCACTTATCTGTTCTAAAAATCCGTTTAAAAATGTGATGACGTCACACAATAGCAGAATGCTAGCGTGCTCCGGCCAACAACGGCCTAACCTGTAAGAAATCAAAAGGACATAAGTACTCGTTCATTCGACTTTTGGCCTATAATCTATATTGAACTTGCGGAATCAACAATAAAATCTATGTTAATTTAACGACAAGCAGGTGAAAGAGACACATTTAGCCGTTTAGCCCCATAGACTCCCATTCATTCTGCTCTCGCCCGCGATCACCTCCAGTGGAATTCTAATGGAACTGCAACCAAGATGATACACAATAGGGCTAATAGGAAGTGCCAAGACTCTCAGTTAGACAGGCTCTGCCGATAGCGTCTCCAACCATCATGGCCGACCGACTCAGACCCCGCCCAAATCGGCACGTGACTCCTCATTCTCAATTAGGACAATGGCTGTGTTTAAGGATTAAGGCACTTGGACTGAAAGACTAAAAGATCTTAATCTGGATTGAAGGAATCAGACTAAAGGAGAATTCTTGTTAACCCTAAAACCGTATTCTGGACAAATGTGGGCAAAATAGTTTTGATTTATTTAAAAAAAATACTTTCCTTGATCTGAACGGTACAAGACTTGGCTACTTTTTTCTTTGGCTAGTTTGCCTCCTGAATACACACCATTTTTATTTTATTTTATTATTTATTTATTTTTTATTTATTTTTTAAATTTTTTCTACAATGTTAAGTGGGTGGAAAAACTAAAAAAAACTTAATCTTGTATTTGGGTCAAAAATGGGCACTCATAGAAATGAATGGGAAAAACTGTAATTAAGAGCAGTGTTTCTCAACCAGCGGGTCGCGAGACTTTCTCTGTGTTAATCGGCACAGCCAAAAATTGGGCTTCACAAAAGGCTCATTGCAACAGCCACGTTTACATGCACCCAAATCCAAATAATGCGTTCCTAAACGGCTCAATCGGACTAAAAAGCCTTCATGTAAACACCTCGATCCGAATATAATTTAAATTGGATTGAAAGGAAATTAATATTTCACAACTCAAAGTTTCTCTTGCCATTTAGCACTATCTTTGTGAGTCGGGATTTTCAACAGTGATTGCAATGAAAACAAAAAGCAGGAATTTGGCTGACAACAGTTATTTGTGTGCGACAATACGAGTCACACTTTTCCAAACTCCACCGCGTCTGGATATGGTCATTTCAGAGCGACAGTCTCAAGTAGGCTATCACAAAATTGTGAATAAATTATATACAGAAAGCAATCAATATCTTTTCACACCGCGCGAGTTTATCTGGACACTTGCCAATCTCGTTATGAATTCAATGACGCACGTTACACTGCACAACGAAGCTCTGACGGTATTTACATCATCGTGTCTGCATTAGTGAAAGCAGAGAAGGAAGAAAAAGCGTTGCAATGATAAGATCTTCATCCTCGCGATCGACAGACTCCTCTGCTTGTTCAATGCTCATCACAGCAACATTTTATGTGATGGGAATAGATCAAAAACGTCTCACGATTCGTTAATCTCGATAGCTGTAATAGTAAAAAACCTATAATAGCTGTAATAAAATTATATAGATATATATTATAGATATATAGATAGCTATTTCATATGCAAGCGTCAGCCAATCACAGCAGAGTCCGGTTACACACAGCAGACACGCCCCTTTAAACAGGGTGTTCAGATCAGGGGCTAAAATCAGGCTAAGAAAAATGCCTTTTATTTCTAAATTATGACTATGTTTGACCTAAAAAACATAATAAGGACAACCCAGGAAACGTTATAAAATAATTTAAAAAACCATTATAGGGCACCTTTAATAAATTATCTAAATGTCACGTGAATGTGTGCACGACATATCTGATTTTTGACCATTTCATTTTGGTTGAGATCAGTGTGCATGTAAAAACTGGGTGACTGAAAGAAAGTAGTCTATAAATTGTGGTGTGCAATGTCACATTAATTTCTCCTACACTAATCCTGCTGCATTACCTCTTTGCCTGGTGAAAGTCTGACACTTTCAGTACGCTTTCTACAAGGAAGCCATCTGTAAAAGATGGTAAAGATGTACAAAAGAAATCTCTTTAAAATAAGCTTAACATAAATGGACAAAATTTCCTTGGACTATTATAGATATCATTTTTCATCAAGGCTAAAACGAAATGAGGGTTTGGAAACCCTTGAAACAGAAGGGTAATCATTGTTACACAAGCAATTGTAAGAAAGATTAGTAGTTATTTTTCTAGTAAAATAACTTTAAATTTTCATGTTTGAATGGACATAAGGACAAACAAATTATGACAGATTTATTTTTTGTGTGAATTAACAAAATTGCTTTTACTACTCAAATGAACTGTGCAGTGAAGACAAATTATCTGTCAACACAGACAGAATGGACAGTGTAAAGCAGATTTCAGTTTTTTTACATGCCACAAATGAAACCCCAGTTCAAACAAAAACTAGGCAAATTTTTTATGTATCTACTTACTAGGGACATGACATTTGTATAGGTAATCAATTAATTCAATTATTTATTGTTGCATTGGACTTAAGGTAAGTGAGTTGATATCACACAATGATTACCATAAAGTTTTAAACTAATATATGTATGTCCTTAAATCCAAGTGAAACAATTTCTCTGTTACTTTCTAAGAATAATTATTGGCTTAACCTCTTTCCACCAGTTCTTCATCTACCGGTAGGTCTTTGGTGGTCTCTGCAAATGTAGACAAAATACAAATAACTACACTTTTGGAACGACGTATGTAAAAAAAAAAAAAATCTGCAACACAACTATACATAAATTAAACTCAATGGGCTCTATCTTGCACCCGGCGCAAATGACTTTATACACTGACGCATTTATCATTCCTATTTTGCACTCGCGCAAAGCGGGCTTTTTTCCTCCACAGACGCACGTCGGTAAACTAACAAATGAACTTGCGCTTCCTGGGCGGGTTGGCGCAAAAAGGGGGCGTGTGTCGGCGCAAACAATCCCTGGTGCTATTTTGCAGTTCCAGAAAACAATTGCGCCAATGACCAGAAAAAACCTGGTCTAAAGTCAGTGGCGCGTTGCGCGTATATTCAGATGCTATTTTAAGCGCGCATGCTTGGCCATAATACAGAGTGTGAACAACGCGGATACACTGTAGATGATTCTCTCATCAACACAGATGCATTTTACTTTTTGCAAATGATACATTATTATACGGAAAAATATATAAACATGAGGGAAATCATTGTTGTGTCCATGATGATGGGAAAAATAGGCATAAAGCTTACACATTTACCCAAATTATTATATGCATGTTTAACCCGAAGCTAATTTGGGTGGGTTTGTCCCATCCCCAGTGTCCCTTCTCTTTCTTTTACGGCCCTGACGAGAACATCGTTCTACTCGGATGTGAACCGATGCTGAAGCGCGCCTGGTAAATGCGCCGTTAAAATAGAATTGCGCCACGGAACAAGCGCATCTCGTTCATCATGCTCTTTAAGGGAATGTGATATGACGCTCTTATTGGTTTATTTCCGTTACGTCCAAACCACACCTATGAGTAATGAAGCTACTCCAGACCAACCCCTTTTAGATTTGCACCAGGCGCAAGAGGCATTTATCCCGCCGGGAAAATAGCAACAGCGCCGGGATCCGCCCTCAAAGTTAATTGCGCTTTGCGCTTTGACACTTGCGTTTCAGATCGTTAAAATAGGGCCCTATAAGCCTTACCCGCTTGTTTGTTTTCATGTTCTGATGTTGCTTCAGTTTGTACTAAAAAATATCATTAAAAAATGCATCAGGCCAATTGTTTTACACAAAGTATAAAAAATGTGTTATAAAGGGTTGGGTATCGAGAATCGAGTATCGATTGGAACCGGGACTAACTTTTCGTTTTTCCCGGAATCGTTCAAAAGTTAAAATTTCGATTCCTAGTTTCGATATTCACAGTCCGCCGACCGGAAGAAGAAACCGCTGAACAACACCAACGAAGAAGCGTCTACCGGAAGTGTTTGCATTATCACGCGAGTCAAACATGAGTAGCTTACGTCGACGGTCCAAAGTGTGGCTTCACTTTTCTAAAAATAACGAAATTTCTGCAAAATGCAAAATTTGTGACAGAAGGAGAATTTTCTTCAGAAAGACTGTTGGTTAGCAAGGTTAGCTAAACTTTTTTGACCCTGCCTCTTAAAAGAATCGGAATCGAGAATCGTTCAGGAGCCGGAACCGAAAAAAAGGAATCGAAATCGGAATCAGAATCGTTCAAATTCAAACGATACCCAACCCTAGTTATAATTAATAAATGTTGTATATGTAATAAAAAAAAGCATTACCTTTGCACAGCAAACAAAGTGCAGTCTCCTGATTCTTTTGCACACATTTGTCATGTACACTCGAACATGTCGAACATTTGGCCTGTTTATTAGAAAAGACTGATTTGTAAAGGTCACATTTATTCTGAAACATCATTTGAGACTTGCAAAACAACTTGCCTTGCTCTTAGCAACAGCCTTATGGCAGACACCACAAATGCTTGACCTTTCTAAAGAAAGAAAGAAACTCTTGTTGTACAGTTTTATAACCCAAACCAACATAATACTGTAGGTATAAACCTTTATTGTACTTACCAAGTGAAGTAAAGAGCAGAATTGCTAGTCTTTCTCTTTCCTCATGAAGTGAAGGGCAGTTAATATACCCCGGGTCCCCACGAAGAAAAGCCTCTGCAAACTTACAAAAAGGTCACAAAGTTTTCAAAAGTGTTCATGCTCTCCTGAAAGGGTTAGTTCACCCAAAAATGAAAATGGTCATTATTTACTCCCCCTCAAGTTGTTCCAAACCTTTATACATGTATTTGTTCAGTAGAACACAAATGAATACATTTAAATTCAATATTTGGATAATATAAATGTGCATTTTATAAGATTTTAATGTTTTACCACAGCTGTAAAGATGCCACAAGAAATGATATCTCTCTGAATGGCACGCTCCCTTGTGCAAATGTCCCATGTTCCCGGGGTTCCCTTTGCTGTGGCAAACATCCTGTTAGGATGGAGAACACATGTACAGGATAGGTAAGAGGAATTCTAGTTAAAAGGTGAAATAGAGAAACCTTTTCTACATACACACCTCCAATTCTCAGCTATTTTCTGACAATTCTCTTTCTGCTCACCAAAGGAATTTAGGTTATTGTTCTATCCACGATGTTGCAGTGCTAAACAGAAAATAGAAATAGCTGGTAACAAGTTGTATCAAACTCAGCAGGATAATATTTGCGTGTATTACTTTATTACTTATTTTACACAATGATCTGGTATTTCATGCATTGCACATTACCACTCATGACAACAATACTTTTTTTCTTTTTAAAAAGATAAATAAAATCCTCAACTTAGAACTAGAGGAACTTACAAAGAAAGTCCAGTGATTCCCTCCCTCAAGGTGTGGACCAATAACAACTTCTGCCTGTTCAAGAATGTTATTCTGGAAATCAAAGAAAAGGCTAAATGAAACACTGCCATCTTGGATAGGAAAACAAATTAAAAGTTTTAGTAAACCATGTGCACTTCATTACAATAGAACTACTACACTGTTTTGTATATTTACAAAGAAATAATGCATCCAATTCACAGCACACTCAACAAAAAATGAACTCTAACGCTTTAGATTACAGCCCAGAAAGTACTGAGTAACTTAGACGAATTTACAGTGTAACTTTCTGTAGTTATATTGTACCTATAAGGCATAAAAAAATAAAAAATAAAAAGTTTGGTTCCGGTTGTTTGTCAGTTGAGGTCATGGGTTGGTAGATTTTTTTTCTCAGTGGCAGTAAGAAACATTGTAAAGATACTAGGCTACTTATAAACATAACACTAAACCGCCAATAGGTGGCGGCAGGCGGCCGTATTAATGAGTGAGTCATTGATTCATTAATTCAAACGATTCATTTAAACGATTGATTCATTCAAGAATGAGACAGATGTTAATGAAGGGGTCATTGAACCTTTGAGTCAACCAATTCGTTCAAAATGCTGAATCATTCAGTAATGAAAACAGTACTTTATTGGTACACTATAATTACAGAAAGTTACACTGTAAAATCGCTTTAA
>JAQIUQ010000072.1:25000-27500 GCA_030378365.1 Hybognathus amarus
CACACACACACACACACACACACCCCACACTCACATCACACACACTCAATTCACACACTACACACACACACACACACACACACACACACACACCACACACTCACATCACACACACTACACACACACACACACACACACACACCACACACTCACATCACACTCACTCAATTCACACACTACACACACACACCCCACTATGTGATGTGAGTGTGGGGTGTGTGTAGGGTTGTGCTTGATAGACGATAGTATCGTGTATCGACGATTGTCTGAGATATCGCCGATGGCAGATGCCTTTGACGATATCAAAACGATAATTAGCTCGTTTTACCATTAATGTATTAAATTATTTGGCCTGCCGCCTATTATTATTATTATAAAGCTAGTATTGTTATTAAATTAATATAAGGAACTACAATTAATTTGCCTTGCCTAAATTCATAACGTGAATGAACATAATTCATCACCACGTGTTATAACACTTGCGACAACACTCGACACGCGCTTATGAGGAGAATGTTTTTAAAACAGACTAAAAAACTACATCCCACATCAAAATTTAATTGCAAGGTGATCCATTCACAAATTATCAAGAGTGCTTGTTTTAACAGACACATCATTCTTATATAGATCCAAGATGAAAACGGCATCGTTGTTCGTCAGTATTTTGTTTCCATATCACATTAAAAAACGTTTAATGACACTAACACTAAAAACAATACAATTACTAAATATTAATAATAATAATAATAATACTATCACTAAAATAGTAGCCTATTAAAGCTACCGTTATCATCGTCGTCTCTGAAAGAACGTGGCGTTGATGCAGATGCCGAAAGCAGTCCGTTTTTACTTTCACTTTCAGGGAATGAGCGCGTTTACATGCACGTTCTTAATGCCTAATGCCTACTGACAATGCATGTGGTCATGTAAACGCATCAACCCGTTTTCCTTTATCAGAGTCAAGTCATAAGTAGCCTATATAATCCGATCGACTCAGCTAGATGTTTGCATATGTTTGCCCCTTGCTCTGATTTCTCCCGGCATAAAAACACATTAACCCGCGTACTTCGTGCTTACTAAGTGCGCATGTGAAGTGCATCTAAACAGACAGAGCACTGGTAGGAGGACATATATCGCAAACTCCGAATCTTTCTGACCCAATAAATTATTTAAACGCGTTTTCATCTCGTGCAGAAAGTGAAAATGCTGCATGTGGCATGAGGATAGGCTATGTGTCCGTAAATTTCCCGTTGACATGATGATTAGGATGAAAAAAATGATTAGGATCGTTTTTTTTTTACCTCACTATACCAGGAAATAACCTGATCCTATTAATAAACACTCCACCTTTGCTAGAAAAATAGAAAAAAAGATACTTGTATATAAAACGAAGTAATAAAACAAGCAAATTAATGAGTAACTAATCAAGTTAATAATCAAATAAGTAAGCCCCGCCCCCTCACGATAATATCGTGTATCGCCGATCTCACAGGCTGACGATAGGACGATATGGAAATGGAGCATATCGCCCAACACTACACCCCACACTCACATCACACACACTCAATTCACACACTACACACACACACCACACACCCCACACTCACATCACACACACTCAATTCACACACTACACACACACACACACCACACACCCCACACTCACATCACACACACTCAATTCACACACTACACACCCCACACACACACACCCCCACACTCACATCACACACACTCAATTCACACACTACACACACACACCACACACACACACTCACACACACTACACACACACACACACACACCCCACACTCACATCACACACACTACAATTCACACACACCACACACCCCACACTCACATCACACACACTCAATTCACACACTACACACACACACACACACACCACATCACATCACACACACTCAATTCACACACTACACACACACACACACACACACCCCACACTCACATCACACACACTCAATTCACACACTACACACACACACACCCACAATCACATCACACACACTCAATTCACACACTACACACACACACACCACATACCCCACACTCACATCACACACACTCACATTCACACACTACACACACACACACACACACACACCACACACCCCACACTCACATCACACACACTCAATTCACACACTACACACACACACACACACACCACACTCACATCACACTCACTCAATTCACACACTACACACACACACACACACACACACACACACCACACACTCACATCACACACAATTCACACACTACACACACACACCCCACACTCACATCACACACACTCAATTCACACACTACACACACACACACACACACACACACACACCCCACACTCACATCACACACACTCAATTCACACACTACACACACACACACACACACACCCACACTCACATCACACACAATTCACACACTACACACACACACACACCACACACCCCACACTCACATCACACACACT
>JAQIUQ010000072.1:30000-55000 GCA_030378365.1 Hybognathus amarus
CACCACACCACACACACCTCACACTCACATCACACACACTCAATTCACACACTACAACACACACACACACACACACACCACACACACTCACATCACACTCACTCAAATCACTCACTACACACCCCACACGCACGCACAGACACACACACACACACACACACACACACACACACACACTGCACTGTCAAATAGACCTATATTCAGTCTGTACAATGGTTGATATAACACAGTATCCCACCGTCACAATTGTGACCGATCACAAAACTCACTTTTCCATGAAAATTGTAAAAAATGATGATTGATTGTTTCAAAGGGATAGTAATGACACATGATTTGGATATTTTTGTGTCTGGGAAAAATGTGGGATTAAATGGGTTAAAGAGCTCTCTTAATGTAATTCTTACTAGTAAAAACTGATTTAGAGAGCTCTCTAATCGTAATTGTTTTTAGTAAGAATTTAATTAGAGAGCTCTATAATTGTAATAGCTACTAGTAGGAATTAAATTGTAAAGCTCTCTAATTGAATTCTTACTGGTAAAAATGCAATAATGACGAGTAAGGTTGCACAATTTAAGCTAAAACGGCTTACCATAATTTTCAATAGAGAAATTTAACAATAGACCTGCTATTCAAAATCAAATCAATTTTTGATATCAAGAATTGTTTTTTTTACTAGAAGAAATATCATTTTTGAGATCAATAATTACATTGTTACTTATAAAAATGCCAATGACTGATATCAATAATTAAATTGTCACTAGTAAAAAAAATATATATTTTTGATATCTGAAAATGTATTTCTGTTATCAATATAATTTCAGATATCTTAAATGGCTTTCTTACTAACAATCACATTCATGATATCAGAAAGTGAAAATTGAATTATTGACATCAAAAATGAACATTGTTACCAGTAGCAATTTATTTGGTTGGTTCCAAGAGAAATGAACTCTTGCACTAAATAAATGCACTATATTATATACTTAACCTGTTCATTTTGATTATTTAATGTATGTTTAAAATATCTTTCATGAAAATGACAGCAACTGTGTCAATTATATTTCAATAACAAACATAAGGTAATGCAAATACTGCCTTACGTTCAGTTTACATGTTTTCATACAATGTGTTGTGTGTTGATTATTATATCTAAAAAATAAATAGCATCTGAATTTAGGCTACAAGTCTAGGCTCTGTTGTGTACCTTTAATGTTATAGTAATGTATATAGTTTACATTAGCAGATTTGTTTTTTAATCCTTGCAAAATGTTTAATTGTAATTCAATTAATTTAAAGACAAAGACAATTTTTTTTCTTTAAACCACTGTTTACAAAAAAAAAGCAATTTTAGCTTTCTAAACCGAACCGAGACGTCAAAACCGTGGGAAAACCGAACCATCAGTTTTGTGTATCGTTACACCCGTCATCAACTATTTGTTTCGTCGGGTGAACTATTCCTTTAAAAGTACTAAACTGAAAGAAGGTCATACTGTTGTGTTTTGGTGATTAAACCAAATGTTCTCATTACATATTACAATCATCTTGTGTTTATTAAATGATGATTATGTGTAAGTTACTGAAAATGTGCTGTAATGAAAGCATGGGATCAGGTTTTGGAAGAATGACAAGCCTAAATGTGTAACAAGTGTGATCATATTAGACTTTTGAGCAAAGAGTATTTGAGCAAAGAGATTCAATTGTGAAAATAGTACCAAAGCCAATAATCAATTAAACAAACTATTAAAACGAGAGAAATGATCAAGACTAAAATATATTTAAAAAACATACTGCAATTATAAATGCAAAACAACATAATTTACCAATAAAGCTATTATCTGCAGTATATTTATCTTTATGAAACGGTAAGTTACAGTCATTCTGATAGGTCGGGTTTATTCACGATAAAACCATAGAATAAAAGCCAGGATAATTGCTCTATAAAGGCAAAGCGCAGTAACTACACATTTGGTCAAAATTGAGTTAAGACTTGTAATGGGCTTTATGACATGTGTTCTGTCTTATGAAAAAATATCTGGGTTAAATTATGTCCCGTTTCGGAGATTCATTACCACATAATCTACCCATAACATGTGTGACTGGCTGGTATTAAAACTTTAGAGGCCTTTTTCTCCGTTTCTTGTGCGTAGCCTAGTTAGTGCACTTTGCCTTTGTGGACTACACAGCGCCCCTAGCAACCACTCTTAGCAACGCAAACATAGCTTCTCATTAATATTGTTCATTTATTATATTATTTTATATTATTATTGTGAGAGGGTATTTACAGTAGATATAGCATCTTCCTTCAAGTCAGTCCTATATTCGTAATAAAAATCTGCTTGAATGTCTTGACATTTTAACAGTTAACGTTAGGGGGTTTAGCTCTGACACGCTAGTCATTTGCGTCTTGCTTCTCCGTGCTCAAAAAAGTCTTCACTACTGACCGATGTCTCATAAAGACAGTATTTGCCTCAATCTAATGGCGAAATAATGTAAATATAGTTTTGCCTACCTTTGATGCATCGAGATGCAGAAGTCACTCACTCCTCTTCTCTTCTCTTTAAAAAAAAAACAAGAAACTTACCACTCTGTCGTGTGAAATCCCTGCTTGGAAAGTCTGTAGTTGCTTGAAATCCGTTCAGCAGAGTCCTCTTGTTCGTTAACATTAGCCGTTTCCACCGTCGAGCCGAACGGAGCGGGAAATGTTACGGTTTCCGTGTGTCAGAGTCGCGGGAGATCCTTGGAATGTTTATACAAACAATTCAGTCGCCTTGGTAACGCGACATTTACTCTTGTTATGAGACGTAAATAGTGACGTGTTATGGAGAATGGTCAGCTATTGCTTTTAATTTTATTACTAATTTGTTTGTTTACTTCGCTACAGATACACTGGTAGACAGGCAACAGACACGTGACATTTGAGTAGAGATCGCGGTTATGAAGGAGCATCCCGAACACGTGCTAAGGGCTGCCAATCAACGCACACTGGGCCAGCTGACCAATCACAGCACATTTCCTATTTCGGAAGGAGGGGCTTCATGGAAAACGACGCAATCATCCTTATTTTATTATTATTATTATTATTATTATTTAGGTGTATTGCTCAACCAGAATGGGGATAGAGGAGCTGTAATAATACACAATATGTGAAAACATAATGCATTTTGTGAACAATCAGGCATGAAAACGTATTCTAGTACACCTTGCCTAAACTTGTAGACTAAATTCAGATGCTATTTATTTTTTAGATATAATAATTTCAAAACAAAATCAAGATTTCGTAAAAGGTCCTTTTTAATAGATGACCTATAGTGATCTGCTTCCACCTACTGGCGGTTTTAGTTTCATTTAATATGTTCCATAATTTTATTTATTCAAATATTAAAAGTATAAGCTATTAATCTAATAAATTATTTATACCAATATTATTATTTATTATATATGATTATTATTTATAGAATGTATAAAATGTAATCAGTGACAGAGATTTAAAAAAAAAATCTTACTCCAGAACCATTAGCTTTATGTTATTTATGTTATGACATACCCTATATTCTGTGGAGAAATGTTTTTGTCCATCATGCTTGCTGTACAGACATGTTCTCAAATTCAGAAAAATGTAGGGCCTAAAGACTAAGTAAGGAAAATTATCAGGTCGTGGTGTAATTGAACAAAATACGAACACTGATATTTTCTGTTCTATGATTCCTGAAATCTCTTTGAAATCCCAAAATGTCATTTTTAATATTTTTGGATAAAATTAAGAGAAGGAAAAAAAAGATTTCAAGATTTTTTCAGATTTTTAGTATTTTTCAATTGTTTATTATGGATGTAAAAAAACTGTTCAAGTAATACAATGTATACAGTACCGTCAAGTTTGGAAACATTAAGGTTTTATAATGATTTTGAAATTAGTCTCTTAATCTCCCCAAAGCTGCACAAAAGTACACACAGTAATAAACATTTGAAAACATTATTTATTGAAGTAAAGTAAAACGCTATTTTCAACATAATTACTCCAGTGTCACGTGACATGATCCATCAGAAATCATTATAATATGCTGATTTGATGCTGAAGAAACATTTCTTATTATAATTAAACACAGTTGTGCTGGTTTATATTTTTGTGGAAACTGTGATTTTTTCAGGAATATTTGATTAACATAAAGTTCAAAAGAACAGCATGTATTATAAATATACATTTTTTAAATATTTATTAAATTCATAAATGTCTGTACTGTCATTATCAATTTAATGTGCCTTTGCAAAATAAAAGATTTTTTTTATCTTACTTATTCCAAACTTCTAAATGGCAGTGTATCATGATTTCTAATAATAATAATAATAATAAAAATATAGCTGCGAGCAGCGATCGCGGGCCCAAGCCGGTGGCACCGCAACCCCGGTGCCTAAAGGCACCGGGATGGCGGTACCGCCGGCTTTGGCCCTCCATCGCTGCTCGCAGCTATATTTATATATATGTATATATATATATATATATATATATATATATATATATATAAAGCCGGTGGCACCGCCACCTTGGTGCCTTTAGGGTTATTCTGCACGACGTGCAAAAACGTAACCCCTGCTTTGGAATACATACTAGTATGTATTCCACAATTGGAATACATACTAACATACTAGTCAGAACTGAATAGTTGATATCTGAATGACAGATCACCATAGAAGTCAATGGAAAAAATGTGACTAGTAGTAACAAAAGAATAGTTACTAGTCACCATTGAAATAAGTACTAGTGTCTAATGAATAAGTACTAGTATCTATTTAATAGGTACTAGTATCTAATGAATAAGTACTAGTAACTAATTAATAAGCATTGGTATGTAATGAATAAGGACTAGCATCTAATGAATAAGTACTAGTATCTAATAAATAAGGACTAGTGTCTAATGAATAAGTACTAGTATCTTTAAAAAGGTACTAGTACCTAAAGAATAAACACTAGTATCTAAAGAAAAGGCACTAGTATCTAAAGAATAAGCACTAGTAGCTAATGAATAAGTACTAGTACTTAATGGAATAGATACTAGTATCTAAAAAATAAGTACTAGTAGCATGAAAATAGAGACTAGTAGGTTAAAATGATTAAATGTTAAAACGGTTTGCCATACTCTATCTGTCGTTTCGACTAGTCACAATTACATTACAGATATCTTAAATGATAATACAAACTATCCAAAATGTAATTACGACTAGAAAGACGTTGTTGATATCTACAATGTTAATTACGAATAGTCAAACTTAGCTTTTAAATGTTAAAAGGGCTTGCCATACAGAAGTGTAGGCTCAGAGAGACACTCAACATTTTCAAACCAAAATATCTAACTTTCTGTGGGTCCTAGCTCATGAGTGTAAATTAGAAAGTTGTCCGGCTTGAGGAGAATATATGAATATATGAAACGATGAGATCAACATGTGTACTGAGTTTCATATTATTACATGCAAGCGTGTTTGATTTATGGACCAAGTTTTTGGACCCCGTTCCAGGGGGCGCTGTCTAGCCCCCTTGCCACACCCGGGTACCATCTTCAGCCCGGCTCTGATGGCTGTGGGATCTGACCTGTGTGCAAAGTTTCAAGAGTTTTCAAACCCATTAAGGGCCCCAAAAGCCGCTAAGAGACTCAAAATCATCAAAAAAAAAGGAATGTTAAAGTTTGATGCGTTGCTATGGCAACATTATCTTAGATATTGAATAATGCTTTCACAGCTCTTCATCTGGCGTGTGTTTACATTATACAGATGAAGTTTGAAGCAAATCGGGTAAAAGTAAGAGTGTGATTTCAAAGCATTTTGAAAGTGAAACACTTTCTGCTGCCAGTTGGTGGCGCTATATATTTGACTCACATCCATGTGATCGACCTCTTACAACGAACACACTGCTGAAGTTTCATCAAGATCAGTTAATGTATGCAGAAGTTTTAACACACTTCCTTTTTGATTTATTTACTTACTTTTTTGATTTATGGACCAAGTTAATTTAAATAATACACTAATTATATAAAACTATTGTCAATGCACTACAATTAAACAGGTTATATGCCTTTACTTATAAAAAAATAAAAATAAAAACTTATTTAAAAAATACCAGGCTTAAGAAATGTATTTACTTTAGCAGGCCAGACACACAGTGAAATGATTAAGCCCCCTCCCCCTACACACACACACACACACAGACTGTGTGACAGGCCTAGGCTCAGAAAGAGCATGATCATATTCAAACTACAATATCTGACTTTCTGTGGGTTTGAGCTTATTATTGTTAATTAGAAAGTTGTTTGGCTTGAATAGAACAATATACACGGCAAGTTTTGTAACGGTCAGTAAAACTAACCAAGTTATAACACACTTTATGTGTCCTTTTTTAGTCAAAAAAATCCGCCACGGCCAAACCGTTCGAGATATCACAAATCCGTCCGGAATTTAGCATCCTCAATGTCTTGACTTCATGCACACCGAGTTTGGTGGTGATTGGTAACAGCATGGGTTGTAATTTGATGTTTTTCTAGGACATTTATTTAAAAAAAAAAACATAATTCCCGACTTCCGTTTGAACTGTCGTAAAACTTAGAGCACGAAAGTTGTTTGGCCTGATGTGATCTATGAGTGTACCGAGTTTCATATTAATCCATGCACGTGTGTTTGATTTATGGACAAATGTTCGAATCCCTAAAAGAATGCATCCTAAAAGAATGGTAAAGTTTGATGCGTCGCCACGGCAACAGTTTCAAAGATATCAAGAATCCATTCATAGGTCTTCATCTGCCGTGTATTTACATTATACAGATGAAGTTTGAAGCAAATCGGGTAAAAATAAGAGGGTGATTTCAAAGCATTTTGAAAGTGACACACTTCCTGCTGCCAGTTGGTGGCGCTATAACTTTGACTCACAATAGTCACATCCATGTGATCGTCCTCTTACAGCGAACGCACTGCTGAAGTTTCATCCAGATCAGTTAATGTATGCTGAAGTTATGACACACTTCCTGTTTCACGTTTCTCGCCATAGTTTCGTTTCCTCGCCACGGCCAAACCGTTCGAGATATCAAAAATCCCCACACAAACTTTCATCCTCAATGTCTTGACTTCACGCTGACCGAGTTTCGTCGAATTTGGATCAGAGCTCTAGGAGGAGTATTTAAAAGTTCATTGCGTGTGTTTTACAAAAAAACCTCAATAGCCGACTTCCTGTTGGGCTGGGGTAAAAAGTAAGAACGCGAGGTATAGATGAAATTCTGCTATCGACATGTGTACCGAGTTTCATATTATTACATGCAAGTGTGTTTGAGTTATGGACCAGGTGTTCGGACCCCATTCCAGGGGGCGCTGACGAGCCGCCCTGCCACGCCCGGGTACCAGCTTCAGCCCGGCTCTGATGGCCGCGGGTTCTGACCCGTGTGCAAAGTTTCAAGAGTTTTCGAGCATGTTAAGGGCCCCAAAAGTGCCCGAATAGTCGCTAGAAAAAAAAAAAAAAAAAAAAAACAAAAAAAAAAATAATCGGAAGGAAAACAATAGGGCTCTGCGCCCTTTCAAGGCTTGGGCCCTAATAAGCAGCTATATACAGGCTTTTTCAACACTGCCTTTATGTATTTTAATCAGATGAGAAATGACGTTTAAGTTAATTTACGTTTTACCCAGATAAGTGCTCTCTCAAAATACTTTTTTTAAGATTTCAAATGAAAATGTATTTTGAATCTTATGAGTTCTCCAAAAACTTTTTTTTTATGCAGAAACAACAAATACAAATCGAGACATTAATACACAATACAACAAAAACAGAGGGTTACATTCCATAAATTTAAATAACATTAAACAAGCTTAAATGATCGACAATATTGCAGAGTCTTACATGCAGTAGAGTTTTTAGAGTTCTTCAATGAATTTAAAGGTACAATACCTAAGATTTTTGCATTAAAATATCCCAAAATCACAAGGCCAGTGTTATATATTTAGTTAAGATGATAACTTACAATATTCCAAATGTTTCAAGCTATGTTTAAATCGCGAGTAAATTGAGATTTTAACCAAGGAAACGGGGCGTGTGAGCAGGGGTGAGCTGGGAGTCGCCAGTCAATCGCGTCATATCCGCGTTACCTCAGTTTCCGCTCGTACTACGTGTAGTCCTGGATAAATGCGGAAGTTGTAGTTGTGCGTTTGCGTCTATCAAGCAACAAACGTCAACTTGTTTCGCGCATTTGTAATGGAATGGTGCACATTCTGGTGCATTATTCTTTTCAATTATTCTCGGAATGTGAACTGTTGGCTGTAAAGGGGGTCGCACACCGGACGAGAAGAGCCGCGCCACGTCTAGGACAAAGTCCAGTATCGCACACCGGACGAGAAGAGCCGCGCCACGTCTAGGACAAAGTCCAGTATCGCACACCGGACGAGAAGAGCCGCGTCACGTCTAGGACAAAGTCCAGTATCGCACACCGGACGAGAAGAGCCGCGCCACGTCTAGGACAAAGTCCAGTATCGCACACCGGACGAGAAGAGCCGCGCCACGTCTAGGACAAAGTCCAGTATCGCACACCGGACGAGAAGAGCCGCGTCACGTCTAGGACAAAGTCCAGTATCGCACACCGGACGAGAAGAGCCGCGCCACGTCTAGGACAAAGTCCAGTATCGCACACCGGACGAGAAGAGCCGCGCCACGTCTAGGACAAAGTCCAGTATCGCACACCGGACGCGCACTTTCTCATCATGAAAGGAAGATAATGTCTGTTCTATGTTATGATTGTACTGTACAATTAAATACAATCGTTGCTGAGTCTGCAGTCTGAAAATTTTACATCAGAACATCTGTTCACTGAATTGAGAATATCACCTGAAAAATCTAATAACATCAGTAATTGTCAAGCAGCTGATTTCTGTAAATGAATACAAAACTAAATGCATATTGCAGCAGGGGCGTAGAATTTAGTAGGGACGCTAGGGACGTGTCCCTACCAATATCCAGTGACACTGATTTATCCCTAGCAATAATTTCAATCAAAACTTAAAATATATTTATAAATTGATTAGGGCTGGGCAAAAAAAAATAGATTTTCAATTAATCGTTTATTAAAATGTGGTCGATTCAAAATCGATTATATATTTTTTCCATATTAAGGAAATTATACTCGCGGTGCTGCGTCTTCTCTCTCTGCACTAGGCAAGCGCGCTGGCTGCAGGTACACACTCGCGACGGAATATTCACTTGCACAATCGGGCCAGCATTGCATCGTAACCTATGATCGTAACTAACGTTTATCATTTTCATGTCTTTTTAAGTTTTATCAGTTTAAACATTCAAGCAATGTAAAACCACCCCGTGCTCGCGCACTTTCAGAGATGTCTTTCACTGCGTGCACATGTAGGCTACAGCCTAAATCCGCTTCACAAACAGCTCGCCAGAAACAAATGTTTTATCCCTGGATTATATCGCTTTAACAGTTAAAACACGCAAAATTATGTCAAAACTATGGTCTTGGTGAGTAACCTCGTAAAGACAGTCGGTTATGTCTCAAATAAGCATCAAACGCGTGTGACAGAAGAGAGACAGTAATGAGACACAAGAGACGAGACAGTAATGGATTCGCGCACTAGTTCTTAAAGTGAACGCAGCCATTTGTGTCTGTCATTAATTCTGTTGTCATAACAACATAAAATAGCATTAATTGTAAGCAATCAGAATTAATAGCCTCTGTATTTAATTCAGTCTGGACTAAAGACTATCCAATGATCAATGTAATAAAAAAATCTAAATATTTATATATTTATTTATCTATATCTATCTTAAACATAAAATAACCTGATCCTGTTTGATCAAGGTGCGACTGTTAGGAATTTTTTGCATCTTGCATCAAAATCCTGTATGCATGTATAGTGTACCTAAAATAAAAAGAGTTTTATATACAGGTTTGTGGCTTTTAATTTCTTTGTATTAATTAACCATTAGTAAACTTATGTCCATTTGTATTACATCAGTATTCATTATAGTCGAATCGAGAATCAAATTTAGGAATCGAAAATGGAAAATTGAAGCGAAATCGAATCGATCTGAGAGCTTTCGAAACGAAGTCTAATCGAAATTGAACACGTGAATCGATACCCAAAATTGATGTCCCCGTCCCCACCAATTTCAAAATCAAACCTACGCCTCTGTATTGCAGCATAGGGCGAAGTCAGGATACATTAGCAACGATTTGACTTCAAACCCTCTCCACCATAGCTTCGTCCAGTGACTCGTACAGTAACATCTGTGATAACTAATTTACTTTTAAACCTGACTTTTCTTGCGGCTATTTCAGTTTAATGAAAAACAAGCATGTCATTAAACGCAACATTTATAGAAATCGAACTTTACCTCATCCATGACAACTAATTTTTCGATTCCCGTCTGACTGATTTATCCACGGTGGAGTTGAAAACAACAGTTCCCATCATTCCGCGTTCCTCCACGTCGTCATCAAGCAAAGCCGTTGTTGTTGTTTTGAATGTAGCGCCCTCTAGTGATATGCAATCTTAGGTATTGAACCTTTAACTGGGTAGCAATTGTGAATAACTTTGATTGAGACTTAGAGCACTTTTAATTCGTTAATAGACATTGGTCAACAAAAAATCAGCGTTTCAAAAATAAGTGAAGTTAAAGGTCCTTTAGCCAAGATTGACCAAAGGTTTCACATAATCAGAAACTGCACAAAAACAATAGTATCTTTTGGGGGGACTGGAAAAGAGAATTTTGCATGAAATGTTCATAAGAGAGCAAAACGCCCCTTTCATCCAAAAGTTGACTCACTAAAAGTATGTTTTTTTATCAAGAACCAATTATTAAAGAAAAAGAGGACTTATTTTATATTTGATATTTTGGTTATTCCAAATAAAATAGCTATGTGGAGAAAACTATAATGATATATTAGGGACCCAGCAAGTATAAAGCCTGTTTATGAAAACTAGAAAGAGTTAAAGGTATTTTTAAAATGTCATAGTTGCAGCGCAACAGAAAATGCAAACCCCCAGAAGTTGACGTCATTGTACAGAGCCCCTCCCCTTTCCGCCATGTTGGTTGCGATTCCCAGGCAAAACCGTATTGTTTACGTGTGTTTTTAGCTTTCATTTTTCTCGTATTCGTAGATCCGTCTTGACCTTATGCACAGCTGCACTACTTCCTGAACTTCAGCCAGCTCCTTGTTTCCTGTCTGCCATTATTGGCAGAACTTGATAAATTCAGGTGTGTCTGATTATTGTTGCCGTGACTACTGAGGTCAGGCACACCTGGATTAACCAATTTGTCCAATAATGACAGACAGGAAACAAGGAGCTGGCTGAAGTTCAGGAAGTAGTGCAGCTGTGCATAAAGCCAATTGGTTACTGGTTACTTCCGGGTTCTGGACTGGCTGCAGTAACACGTCTCTGTCCATGCGGGGCGCTCGCGGTCGAGTGCAGAATGAATGGGAGTCAATGGGGTTTCACCCCCAGAAAGCCACTTTTCTCAGGATGTAATTTTTTGTCAAGTAATTTGAAAGTTGCATTCAAAAGGGAGGACTAAGATAATACACTCAGCTGAAAATTGCATTTTTTAAGTTCACTTATCTGTTCTAAAAATCCGTTTAAAAATGTGATGACGTCACACAATAGCAGAATGCTAGCGTGCTCCGGCCAACAACGGCCTAACCTGTAAGAAATCAAAAGGACATAAGTACTCGTTCATTCGACTTTTGGCCTATAATCTATATTGAACTTGCGGAATCAACAATAAAATCTATGTTAATTTAACGACAAGCAGGTGAAAGAGACACATTTAGCCGTTTAGCCCCATAGACTCCCATTCATTCTGCTCTCGCCCGCGATCACCTCCAGTGGAATTCTAATGGAACTGCAACCAAGATGATACACAATAGGGCTAATAGGAAGTGCCAAGACTCTCAGTTAGACAGGCTCTGCCGATAGCGTCTCCAACCATCATGGCCGACCGACTCAGACCCCGCCCAAATCGGCACGTGACTCCTCATTCTCAATTAGGACAATGGCTGTGTTTAAGGATTAAGGCACTTGGACTGAAAGACTAAAAGATCTTAATCTGGATTGAAGGAATCAGACTAAAGGAGAATTCTTGTTAACCCTAAAACCGTATTCTGGACAAATGTGGGCAAAATAGTTTTGATTTATTTAAAAAAAAATACTTTCCTTGATCTGAACGGTACAAGACTTGGCTACTTTTTTCTTTGGCTAGTTTGCCTCCTGAATACACACCATTTTTATTTTATTTTATTATTTATTTATTTTTTATTTATTTTTTAAATTTTTTCTACAATGTTAAGTGGGTGGAAAAACTAAAAAAAACTTAATCTTGTATTTGGGTCAAAAATGGGCACTCATAGAAATGAATGGGAAAAACTGTAATTAAGAGCAGTGTTTCTCAACCAGCGGGTCGCGAGACTTTCTCTGTGTTAATCGGCACAGCCAAAAATTGGGCTTCACAAAAGGCTCATTGCAACAGCCACGTTTACATGCACCCAAATCCAAATAATGCGTTCCTAAACGGCTCAATCGGACTAAAAAGCCTTCATGTAAACACCTCGATCCGAATATAATTTAAATTGGATTGAAAGGAAATTAATATTTCACAACTCAAAGTTTCTCTTGCCATTTAGCACTATCTTTGTGAGTCGGGATTTTCAACAGTGATTGCAATGAAAACAAAAAGCAGGAATTTGGCTGACAACAGTTATTTGTGTGCGACAATACGAGTCACACTTTTCCAAACTCCACCGCGTCTGGATATGGTCATTTCAGAGCGACAGTCTCAAGTAGGCTATCACAAAATTGTGAATAAATTATATACAGAAAGCAATCAATATCTTTTCACACCGCGCGAGTTTATCTGGACACTTGCCAATCTCGTTATGAATTCAATGACGCACGTTACACTGCACAACGAAGCTCTGACGGTATTTACATCATCGTGTCTGCATTAGTGAAAGCAGAGAAGGAAGAAAAAGCGTTGCAATGATAAGATCTTCATCCTCGCGATCGACAGACTCCTCTGCTTGTTCAATGCTCATCACAGCAACATTTTATGTGATGGGAATAGATCAAAAACGTCTCACGATTCGTTAATCTCGATAGCTGTAATAGTAAAAAACCTATAATAGCTGTAATAAAATTATATAGATATATATTATAGATATATAGATAGCTATTTCATATGCAAGCGTCAGCCAATCACAGCAGAGTCCGGTTACACACAGCAGACACGCCCCTTTAAACAGGGTGTTCAGATCAGGGGCTAAAATCAGGCTAAGAAAAATGCCTTTTATTTCTAAATTATGACTATGTTTGACCTAAAAAACATAATAAGGACAACCCAGGAAACGTTATAAAATAATTTAAAAAACCATTATAGGGCACCTTTAATAAATTATCTAAATGTCACGTGAATGTGTGCACGACATATCTGATTTTTGACCATTTCATTTTGGTTGAGATCAGTGTGCATGTAAAAACTGGGTGACTGAAAGAAAGTAGTCTATAAATTGTGGTGTGCAATGTCACATTAATTTCTCCTACACTAATCCTGCTGCATTACCTCTTTGCCTGGTGAAAGTCTGACACTTTCAGTACGCTTTCTACAAGGAAGCCATCTGTAAAAGATGGTAAAGATGTACAAAAGAAATCTCTTTAAAATAAGCTTAACATAAATGGACAAAATTTCCTTGGACTATTATAGATATCATTTTTCATCAAGGCTAAAACGAAATGAGGGTTTGGAAACCCTTGAAACAGAAGGGTAATCATTGTTACACAAGCAATTGTAAGAAAGATTAGTAGTTATTTTTCTAGTAAAATAACTTTAAATTTTCATGTTTGAATGGACATAAGGACAAACAAATTATGACAGATTTATTTTTTGTGTGAATTAACAAAATTGCTTTTACTACTCAAATGAACTGTGCAGTGAAGACAAATTATCTGTCAACACAGACAGAATGGACAGTGTAAAGCAGATTTCAGTTTTTTTACATGCCACAAATGAAACCCCAGTTCAAACAAAAACTAGGCAAATTTTTTATGTATCTACTTACTAGGGACATGACATTTGTATAGGTAATCAATTAATTCAATTATTTATTGTTGCATTGGACTTAAGGTAAGTGAGTTGATATCACACAATGATTACCATAAAGTTTTAAACTAATATATGTATGTCCTTAAATCCAAGTGAAACAATTTCTCTGTTACTTTCTAAGAATAATTATTGGCTTAACCTCTTTCCACCAGTTCTTCATCTACCGGTAGGTCTTTGGTGGTCTCTGCAAATGTAGACAAAATACAAATAACTACACTTTTGGAACGACGTATGTAAAAAAAAAAAAATCTGCAACACAACTATACATAAATTAAACTCAATGGGCTCTATCTTGCACCCGGCGCAAATGACTTTATACACTGACGCATTTATCATTCCTATTTTGCACTCGCGCAAAGCGGGCTTTTTTCCTCCACAGACGCACGTCGGTAAACTAACAAATGAACTTGCGCTTCCTGGGCGGGTTGGCGCAAAAAGGGGCGTGTGTCGGCGCAAACAATCCCTGGTGCTATTTTGCAGTTCCAGAAAACAATTGCGCCAATGACCAGAAAAAACCTGGTCTAAAGTCAGTGGCGCGTTGCGCGTATATTCAGATGCTATTTTAAGCGCGCATGCTTGGCCATAATACAGAGTGTGAACAACGCGGATACACTGTAGATGATTCTCTCATCAACACAGATGCATTTTACTTTTTGCAAATGATACATTATTATACGGAAACATATATAAACATGAGGGAAATCATTGTTGTGTCCATGATGATGGGAAAAATAGGCATAAAGCTTACACATTTACCCAAATTATTATATGCATGTTTAACCCGAAGCTAATTTGGGTGGGTTTGTCCCATCCCCAGTGTCCCTTCTCTTTCTTTTACGGCCCTGACGAGAACATCGTTCTACTCGGATGTGAACCGATGCTGAAGCGCGCCTGGTAAATGCGCCGTTAAAATAGAATTGCGCCACGGAACAAGCGCATCTCGTTCATCATGCTCTTTAAGGGAATGTGATATGACGCTCTTATTGGTTTATTTCCGTTACGTCCAAACCACACCTATGAGTAATGAAGCTACTCCAGACCAACCCCTTTTAGATTTGCACCAGGCGCAAGAGGCATTTATCCCGCCGGGAAAATAGCAACAGCGCCGGGATCCGCCCTCAAAGTTAATTGCGCTTTGCGCTTTGACACTTGCGTTTCAGATCGTTAAAATAGGGCCCTATAAGCCTTACCCGCTTGTTTGTTTTCATGTTCTGATGTTGCTTCAGTTTGTACTAAAAAATATCATTAAAAAATGCATCAGGCCAATTGTTTTACACAAAGTATAAAAAATGTGTTATAAAGGGTTGGGTATCGAGAATCGAGTATCGATTGGAACCGGGACTAACTTTTCGTTTTTCCGGAATCGTTCAAAAGTTAAAATTTCGATTCCTAGTTTCGATATTCACAGTCCGCCGACCGGAAGAAGAAACCGCTGAACAACACCAACGAAGAAGCGTCTACCGGAAGTGTTTGCATTATCGCGCGAGTCAAACATGAGTAGCTTACGTCGGCGGTCCAAAGTGTGGCTTCACTTTTCTAAAAATAACGAAATTTCTGCAAAATGCAAAATTTGTGACAGAAGGAGAATTTTCTTCAGAAAGACTGTTGGTTAGCAAGGTTAGCTAAACTTTTTTGACCCTGCCTCTTAAAAGAATCGGAATCGAGAATCGTTAGGAGCCGGAACCGAAAAAAAGGAATCGAAATCGGAATCAGAATCGTTCAAATTCAAACGATACCCAACCCTAGTTATAATTAATAAATGTTGTATATGTAATAAAAAAAAGCATTACCTTTGCACAGCAAACAAAGTGCAGTCTCCTGATTCTTTTGCACACATTTGTCATGTACACTCGAACATGTCGAACATTTGGCCTGTTTATTAGAAAAGACTGATTTGTAAAGGTCACATTTATTCTGAAACATCATTTGAGACTTGCAAAACAACTTGCCTTGCTCTTAGCAACAGCCTTATGGCAGACACCACAAATGCTTGACCTTTCTAAAGAAAGAAAGAAACTCTTGTTGTACAGTTTTATAACCCAAACCAACATAATACTGTAGGTATAAACCTTTATTGTACTTACCAAGTGAAGTAAAGAGCAGAATTGCTAGTCTTTCTCTTTCCTCATGAAGTGAAGGGCAGTTAATATACCCCGGGTCCCCACGAAGAAAAGCCTCTGCAAACTTACAAAAAGGTCACAAAGTTTTCAAAAGTGTTCATGCTCTCCTGAAAGGGTTAGTTCACCCAAAAATGAAAATGGTCATTATTTACTCCCCCTCAAGTTGTTCCAAACCTTTATACATGTATTTGTTCAGTAGAACACAAATGAATACATTTAAATTCAATATTTGGATAATATAAATGTGCATTTTATAAGATTTTAATGTTTTACCACAGCTGTAAAGATGCCACAAGAAATGATATCTCTCTGAATGGCACGCTCCCTTGTGCAAATGTCCCATGTTCCCGGGGTTCCCTTTGCTGTGGCAAACATCCTGTTAGGATGGAGAACACATGTACAGGATAGGTAAGAGGAATTCTAGTTAAAAGGTGAAATAGAGAAACCTTTTCTACATACACACCTCCAATTCTCAGCTATTTTCTGACAATTCTCTTTCTGCTCACCAAAGGAATTTAGGTTATTGTTCTATCCACGATGTTGCAGTGCTAAACAGAAAATAGAAATAGCTGGTAACAAGTTGTATCAAACTCAGCAGGATAATATTTGCGTGTATTACTT
Source organism: Hybognathus amarus (assembly GCA_030378365.1). Lineage (NCBI taxonomy): Eukaryota > Metazoa > Chordata > Actinopteri > Cypriniformes > Leuciscidae > Hybognathus > Hybognathus amarus. Next base: position 46,870 of record JAQIUQ010000072.1, read on the forward strand.
TATTACTTATTTTACACAATGATCTGGTATTTCATGCATTGCACATTACCACTCATGACAACAATACTTTTTTTCTTTTTTTTTAAAAAAAAGATAAATAAAATCCTCAACTTAGAACTAGAGGAACTTACAAAGAAAGTCCAGTGATTCCCTCCCTCAAGGTGTGGACCAATAACAACTTCTGCCTGTTCAAGAATGTTATTCTGGAAATCAAAGAAAAGGCTAAATGAAACACTGCCATCTTGGATAGGAAAACAAATTAAAAGTTTTAGTAAACCATGTGCACTTCATTATAATAGAACTACTACACTGTTTTGTATATTTACAAAGAAATAAGGCATCCAATTCACAGCACACTCAACAAAAAATGAACTCTAACGCTTTAGATTACAGCCCAGAAAGTACTGAGTAACTTAGACGAATTTACAGTGTAACTTTCTGTAGTTATATTGTACCTATAAGGCATAAAAAAATAAAAAATAAAAAGTTTGGTTCCGGTTGTTTGTCAGTTGAGGTCATGGGTTGGTAGATTTTTTTTCTCAGTGGCAGTAAGAAACATTGTAAAGATACTAGGCTACTTATAAACATAACACTAAACCGCCAATAGGTGGCGGCAGGCGGCCGTATTAATGAGTGAGTCATTGATTCATTAATTCAAACGATTCATTTAAACGATTGATTCATTCAAGAATGAGACAGATGTTAATGAAGGGGTCATTGAACCTTTGAGTCAACCAATTCGTTCAAAATGCTGAATCATTCAGTAATGAAAACAGTACTTTATTGGTACACTATAATTACAGAAAGTTACACTGTAAAATCGCTTTAATTATGCAGTACTTTCCAGGCTGTAATCTAAAGCGTTACCAAAATAATACTGTAAAAGTAATTTTTACCTTCACAAAACTATGACTTGTTGCCCTGACCTTCCTATCAAGAATATTGTTCAAGGTGTGGCTAATGATTGCCACTAAACCCGTTGCCTTCTAAATTACACATGAAATGTTATGTTTTAAAAATTGAGGTAGTAAAAATGAATGTCATGAGTTTAATTGAATATGTGTTTTCTGACATAAAATGTGTAGATAAGGTTATATTACAATGCTGAACAGGTAAAATATGGCATCCATGATCTGAAACGTTTAAAAAAGGTTAAAAAAATTAATTAAATAGATGTTTATACAGTAGGCTATAATGTTTAAATACAGTATTATAAATATACAGACAGTATGTAAAAATGTATTAAATATAATAGAAAGTATTATTTTTTGGTTTGTTTTTCTTTTACCTCATCAGGAAGTTTCTGGTTTTGTAGAAGAGACTGAAAGCTGCTGATATATAGGGGATATGGCCCTATTTTCCCAATTTTTGTATCAGGGCTTAACTCTCCCGAAATCAAAAAGCCTAGAACTATATGGGTACAGAATATAAACACTTTTTATGCCATTTACTCTACGTACAGTCAAACAAACTGCTGCTAAATCACATACTGTTTCATTTGTGTATTAATTGCATATAATTAAAAAACAATGGGTTTTAAAATATGTCCTGGAACCTCCTTAAGTAAGGATTATAAATCGTCGATGCACAGTGCTGGAGAGCTCCAAGAAGTCTACATATGCCCACCACCACCTCCTTCGCCTCTATCGATCTATCTATCATCTATCTATCTATCTATCTATCTATCTATCTATCTATCTATCTATCTATCTATCTATCTATCTATCTATCTATCTATCTGTATCTATCTATCTATCTATCTATCTATCTATCTATCTATCTATCTATCGAACCGAAACCGGAATTGTTTGGCGGAATTGGAACCGGAAAATTTCTCACGATTCCCAACCCTGCTGACAATATAAGAAATAACAATCTACAACATGTATACAAAATGTTACATTTTCAAAACTCTTATTTCTACAGATTTGTTTTTGTTTTTCAATTTCTGAAACGGTGTCCTTTACTCTAAACTACGCAAAACATGCAACTCAGCACACAAACAATCTATTGATTAGCCATTTACACGTCAAACTACAGACGGATGTGAAAAATGTAAAACACTTTTGCTTGTTCAGTGTGCAGTGGAGTTTGTCCCAGCACTCACACAAATGCACTGTATACAGTATGCACAACTGATGCACTTTACACTTTAAGTCAACACTGATCTGACTCGAGCTGAACAATGACACTACTTTGAAATTGTGATATTGTGAAGCTGCTTTGAAACAATCTCGCTTTAGAAATAGAGGTGACTTGACTTGTACTGTATGCATTCAATGTTTTATACACAATAAACAAATGCAACGGTGAGTTTGTTCCCCAAAATATTGACTTGATTCCTATGTGATCAAGGTATATTTACACTATAAACAGAAATGCATAAATTGTATGCATAAAAATAAATTATTTAGATATTTCGTTTTGAAATCGTCTCGGTTACGGATGTAACCCTTGTTCCCTGAGTAGGGAACGGAGACGTTACGTCGGATGACAGAGAATGGGGGTTTCGCATAGACAGCCAATCCTCTTCGAGTATTTAAAAATGAGCTAATGGCATGAAAATGCCTTGGGTCTGCGGAATTTGCATAGAGTATCTCCGCCCCACCTCGTGGGTATAAAAGGAGGAAGCAGACGCAACCGCAGTATGTCTTCGCTGAGGAGCCGAGACTGAACTCAGGCGTCTACCCAGCGGTACAGCGGAAGTGGCAGGGAGACGTACAGTGGTTACTCAACCAGAATAATACTTTTACCGCCGTCGCTCCCGCGGCGGTGAAATTCGGATCTGTATTTGCTGCCTTTTACCGCTAAGCGGCGCTACAATCACAGACTTTGAAATGTGTCCGTTTATTCTCTCTATTGCGTAATCTAACGCCGCGCCGCGGCTCATTCAGAGCGATTGAAAGCTGGTAACAGATGAATTCAAGTGAAACATAAACAAATTCATAATCACAATACTGAAATTAAATTGAATAAATAGTAAAAACATTACAACATAAAACATTGCAACAGAATATATATATATTAGGCTATCAATGGGGCTAAGGAAGAGCATATTTATTTTAACATACATTTTTCCAAAGTCTTGTTTCCTAAAGTGTTACATTAAATGGCGAAATATGTGTGTTTGTTTTAACGTGTGTGTGTAGACTACAAAGGTAAAGATGCATGGGCGTCAGTTTGGTTTGAAATGTGCTGGGGACAGAGACGTACTCGGAAGGGCATTTTCAAAAGTGCTGGGTACAATGACGCATTCATTCTTTTTTCTCTTTTGAGTAGGTCATGTTTTGAAAGACGATGTCCTGTAGCTTCCTGATGTACATAAATAAAATTGAGCACAATGTCCGAGTACAGTGAGTACGCCCTATTAAACCTGTACAGTGATGGTCCAGTGGTAGAATTTTTGCCTAGCGTGTCGGGACTCGGGAGATTCCAGGTTCTAATCCGCACTCGTATAGTTTTTTTTTTTTTTCTCATCAAAACCAATAATGTGTATCAGTGGTTGAATTGATATTATGTTTATCAGTGGTTGTATATGTTTTGATGAGGGGAAAAATATACGAGAGCGGATTAGAACCCATGAGAAACAGGGACACGTTTGTGCGCATTTTGAATTGGGATTTCACCGGAACGAATCTCCGCAACGGATTGAAGCGTGTTTCCGAGAGAAGACAACGCATTTCAGTGCTAGATCGCCTGTTATTTAACAAACAAATGAAACGAATTCTGTTAACTGGAAATGTTTTATTTGTATTGGTACATCTGTGCCGTGAGATGTTTCAAAAGTGGTGGGGACAAAATCGACCCTGACAAAAAGTGGTGGGGACATGTCCCACCCGTCCCCGTAAATGACGCCTATGTAAAGATGTTCATCAATAATTCTATATCACGAACAGGGACACGTTAGTGTGCATTTGGTGTTGTGATTTTAGACGAGCGGCAACGGTAACTTTCATATTGCATCTTATGTTACACAAAGGAATGTAATTCATAATTTGATAGATGTTTTAGGTACATCTGCCCCACTCGCTAATTATGCCTAAAAAGGGGAAAATGGTCACCAATTGTCTGACAAATAGCTCATGATGCATAGTTACAAAATTACCAGTTGTAGGCTACATGTAAATTTACAGGGTTGTCATGGAACCATTAACCCAGACAAAGAGCCATATAAGAACCATTATTTAGAAGTGCATATGGCCTACCTGAGAAATTAACTGATCATTAGCAGGATTTGGGTTATTACAATCATGCTGCTTTATATTGAATAGCTATAATTGCATAACTGTTAAACAAACACCTCTACTTAAGAATAGGCCTATTCTACGTTTTAATCCCCATAACAGCTCACAATTCACCGTTTAATCGCCCTAATATTAACACCAATGCTCACAACTCATTAAAACATAGCCTAATAAATGACCGGGGCGGTCACTTTTTAGACGTTAGACTATAACTGGTCCTGTTTTCTTAAATCGAGCTTTCTGCCACACTGTCGACCATGGCGAAGATCTCCCCTGAGGTGAGCATCAAGATCAGGTCTATGTGGAGAGCAGGACATCTGTTCTCTAACATCAGGACATTCTTGATGCAGTCGGGTGTTCATGTCTCAGACGACACGATCAGACGACATTGTCGCCTTCGTCGCCAGACTCCTGCAACTAAGAAACCAACTGTGTTGAAAGTGACCAGGTAAGCTACTAGCCTATTCATTTTTGTTTACTAAAAATCTACATTAAGCTGACATCGCATAAAATGTCATTCTTATTTATAGTGCGGCACTTAAATGCATCGAAGAAATACTACACGAGGACGATGAACAGTCTGCAATGAAAATTCAAAACGAGCTTCAGTCCCGAATGCAGTTAAAAATATCAATCAGCACAATCAGAAGGTCCATAAAGAAACTTGGATGGACTTATGGAAAAGCCCGGTAAGCGACTATAAGTAGGCTAACTGTATACATAGCAACATATTACAGTATGCAGTATGTACATATTTTCAGTGTGTATTGTTTTTCATTATTGTATTAATAGTGTTTATTTATTTACTTACAGAACAGACCCTATGATTCGGGATAACAACAAGACACTGCGTCTTACCCAAGTTCAGCAGTGGATGGCTGTCAAAGAGACCTTTGACAACGTAATCTTTGCTGACGAATCAACTGTGGCTTTGGAGCGGTTTGCTTTAATGTGCTATAAGAAAAAGGGTCGGCACATTGCAAAACCTAAGGCCAAGCATCCCATTAAACTTCATGTTTGGGGGGCCATATCCCGTCAGGGACCAGGACCAATAGTTGTATTCGAAGGTGAGTTCTACAGCACAACAGCACTGTTTTTTGTTGTTGTTTAAAAAATAATAATAATAATAATAATTGTTTATTAATATCACTGAATTTTACAGGAATTATGGACCGGCACTATTACCAAGACAGCATAATAAAATCTGCGTTGGCGCCATACATTCAGAAAAAATTTAAAGGACCTCATCGCTTCTTCCAAGGTAAAAATAATAATAATGTGCTTGTGACATTTTGCCATTTCTATTATCGGAATGGTTAATTTTTTTCTGACATTTCTCTCTGTTTACATAGACAATGACCCAAAACATGCAGCGTCGAGACAGTGTATTGCTGAGGCGGGGATCAATTGGGTGAAAACCCCAGCCGAGTATGTTTTTTTACTTCCTGGGTAGCGTTCATTTAGATTAACTTCTCTATGAAATGTGCACAAGACAATATCCTCTAACTTGTACCTTGCCTGCAGATCACCAGATCTCAACCCGATCGAACTGGTTTGGCACGCACTAAAAGAGTTCGTCAGACGTGAGGCTAAGCCATGGAACAAAGACGAGCTTCTTCAGGCCATAGTGACTTTCTGGAGAGATCGCCTGACAAAAACAGCGTGCAATAAATACATCGATCACCTTCAGAAGGTTTTGCCGGCGGTGGTACAGCGCAACGGGGTTCTACCGGAATGTAGAAATGTTATACTAGGCCTATTGAATTGTTTTCATTTTTCTATTGAAATGTTTTTAATTTGTATATTTATTTTATTAAAGAAAATGATGCTGATCATAACAACGTAGTTGCCTACTGTATTCTTATATCATAAAGAACGCAAAACCCAAATGCTGCTGAATAACTTAGCTAATAGCAAGTCAAGCCAATGTTTTAATTAATTTACAATAATTTAGTTTAATTTATTTCAGTGTTAATGTTTGAGTTAATAAATCCTCTACAAATTAAACACAAAGTGGGTTATAAGAAGCCTTTATAGGCTACTATGAAATTATATCGCTCACGAGAGAGAAGCACTCTTCATTCCTTTCATTCCTCAATAGAATAGTAGGCTACAAATATTCAATGTTATGCACCTAGCCTACTTTATTTTCACTGACTGCAGATATGACGGTCTTTTGGTGTAGCCTACTTTTTGTTTGTTTGTTATTGCGCTGGTCCCCATAGAAATAGGCTAAGCTTATTGTTATCTCTATTTTTAACTTTTTATTCTATTTTTCATTTCTAAAATTGATTCTATCTTTTTGTTCTATAGGCCTATTTATAAAAAATGTTTTTATTTTTTACCCACCCACATTTTGTTCCCGTGTAAAATGGAAATGCTTGGCAATTTTATTTTTATAAATATAAGCAAAAACTATATGCTGTAACACAGTTTTAGAACTAGACAAATCTCTCTTCATTAATAATAGGATTTAAAATGCATTAATAGGCTAATACAAAATTTACTAAAGTCCCAAGTTTGTTCGGGATTTGAACCCGTGTCATCTAAATGATCGAACAGTAAGTTCTAACACTCGGCCATAAATTTACTCTGTTTTATCGTTAGCATATTGTAGACCTTTTACTGTTTTAAAAGATGACATATTATCTGTATGACCAAAAATCATGGAGTGGGCTAGCCTTTTAAGTTCTCTAATTAATTTCCACTGACTGCAAGAGAGGCCTATTTTAACTTTTGATTCATAAAATGTTCTGCTCTAAAAGTTTGTTACAGTATATTCTGTTTAAATGTACTTTTACTTAATTAAGTTTTGCTTTCGTTAAATTTAACCGAATCTGTTGTAGGCTAAATAATTTTATTTTTATTATTTTTTGTTCTAAAAGTTTGTTCTATTCTGTTTCGTTTGTTTATTTTTTACATATTCAGTCAGTCTCATTCTTGTTTTTTTTACAAGACCTTGTGCTGTGTTTTTTAATAAACAGATACAAACAGAGATATATAGCCTAATAGTTCGTACAAATAAACGTCTATATGTCTTTAATTAATAATACAATTATTACTTTAACATGCAGTTTCAACTTCGCCAAATCTTTGTTTGTTTCATTATTGTAGCCTACAGAAAATGCAAATAGCTCTTGTTTTAATTTTTCATGTTTGTTGGTTATTTGGAAATTGCCATAGTTGTAGTATTTCATCCTTACTGTTAACTGACATAGCCCCGCTGCAATTGCGGCTGTTTTGCTAAATGCCCCTTTGCGCCACCTGGCGGTCATTTCGCGAACGACCTTGAAATGCGGCAAGTTTATTTTTACCGCGGCAGATTTGCCGCGGTACGACTCGCGGCGGCAATAGGCATTCTGGTTGGCTACCCACTGGGACGTTCCCTTTCGTTGTCACTCCGAGTTACGTCGGATGACGGAGAATGGGGGTCTATGCCGTCGCGCCACCTTCACAGCTGTCTTCCAGTGCCCTGCGAAGTCTGAACTCCTGTCAACTAATACGGACAAGGAGTCCTACCTAACACAGGAATACCAAGGTACACTGGGAAGCATATCCCGGGAGGAATATGCCGCAGCATGCCTACCCGCAGGGAGGACTTAAGAATACACATATGGAGGGACACTGGAGTCACCAACCTTTGGTGGCTAGATTACTTAACTCCAGGATTGGCACGGTGGCTTGCCAAGGGAAGACACATGCTCAGAGAGGCTTACAGTGGAGAATACACATGTGACAGTTACCAAGGGAACCAACACACGGAGGCACCTAGCCGATGTCCAGGTCAACAGACACTGGCGCTAGCATCAACAGTGCTGGAGGACTCAGGGCTTCAACAGAAGACTCAACTGAGGAATATCGCACTCATCCAGTCCGTGGAGTGGAAT